>OX276396.1:18830100-19298100 GCA_946251805.1 Cybosia mesomella | reverse complement strand
ACCTCAACATAACTGGCGAATCGTGGGGTGTGTAATTCACCTCTGCCTGCCCCTTCGGGGATACAGGTGTGAAGTTATGTTATAAAATATATTTTATTGGTATTTTATTTTATAGTCTGCCAAGAAAGTTCACCTTCGGGCGCGTCCAGAATCGCAACACTGTTTACTGGACCAATTCTATTCAGCTAAGAATGTTGACACAAGTTTCAAACCCATTTCATGCTTTAACAGAATGAAATTGAAACATTCCGTTACGTACTTTCATGTTAAAAAATGCATTGTATGGTTGCTATTTTTAACAACTTACCTACTTAAATTTACTATAAAGTGAACGGGTATTAAGGCTATCATGATATAAGTCAAATAAATGGGTCTAGCTTGAAGCTAAGCAGGTATACCAAAACCAACGTATGAGACCGTAATCTTAGCAATCCATGGATTCTCCGTGCGGGTGCCGGGTCCATCGCGTTGCTGAGTTGGGAACTCGGGACACTGAATTCGGTTCGTAAAAACAATCAGGGTTCGAACCCGGGCCGGTATACTACCGACGTAAACCCACTCCTAACCACAAGCAGTTCAGATTATTGGGAGTTAGAGCTAAGTGGGTCTAAGAAATATTTGCAAGTCAAATGGCGACCATTACGATCATATCAATTGATAGTACAAAGGAATAAAATAATTCTACCATTGACAGCACAAGACAGTTCTTCACAGGAAGCAAAATGAATTAATTTAGAGGTACCTCCCCAAAAAACTATAAAAGACACTCAACTCATCAATCTATGACGCATTTCACACACATGTGTATAATTCGTAAATTCTCATTAATTCTGTATTGACTGAGAAGCCGTTCAATTAGAGACGTCTGCGTTGATTGGTCGTAGATAGAACGACGACGTATCGCCAACGATAGGTTTTACTGCCCCGTGCGTTTTATTGCAGACCGTATTATTTTTATTTTTGGATTTACACCCTTAGCTCGCTTAAAATACACACTAGAATTCTGAACATTGCTGATGCAAGTAGGGTAAACCCCAAATAATGTGTGCCAATGAAATATCCGAAAATGCTCATCGAACATTTCCCTTGTGTAATTTTATAGGACTTTGATTTCGATATGCCATTCTGGAACCCATATTACAAGCTGTACTTAGTTCAAGTCTATATGACACTGTGTAATATGTCCTAGAATATTTATGAAACCGAAGAGGGTTTATTGTAAATAGTAAATAAGCTTGGATAATTTGAAAATATTATATCATTTGAAAAACTGATAAAAAAAATTGTTAACATTTTTTGTTGCAAATTAAATTCTCTACAACTTTGGTCCAGTAACTTTTGTTTTTTTTATTTTATTTTGTTATTATAATTTTTTAAATTATTAATTTTGCAATATTATTAATAATTAATTATTGACTCTTTTCCCCACCACACACGAGGAAGAGTCTGGAGGCGCGTTTTTTTCTAAATTTAAACTACTCCGTCGTCGGTGTTATGTTAATGTTAACAATTTTTTTTATCGGATAAATAGTTTAAGAGATATATCGTAAAAACCATTTCAACCCCTATTTTCAAGTTGACGGCCGTTCGACAAGGGTGGCGACCCCACAAACTTGGTTTTAGCTTTACACTGACCCCCACTACACATCAAAAGAATAAAATTGCGTCCTCTAAAAAACGCAAGGTTAGGCCTAAAAAATGTAACATTTCAATGGACTATACATAATCTCTCAGAGCCTACTCGTAGCAAACACAAATTAATTTTAGATTGTTCTTTGCTTCATAAGTGAATGAAGACAGAAGCCTTTTATAAATAGAATCAAATATGTAGCTATAGTTAATATTAATTTGTTCGTTTTTTAAATATGTTGCTCTTTTCGTTATTCAAACGCTAAAACAGGAGCAATGTTTAATAAGTAAACGAGGAAGCTTGTTCAAAGATTAAATAAGAAGATTGGCCAACTCTTTGATGTCTTATGCTGTGTAACGGCTTACTGTATTTATTAAGAAAAAATGCGATAAGGTCGTACCTTTTGACAATTTATAAATTAATTACTGTCTACTTTTTTAGATAAATTGCTTCCTCGAAATGAAGTTATCAAAGGCCTTTATTCTACCTTTGGTAAAGCAAGAATGGTAATTATTGAATAACCATATTTTCCTAGAGTATAATTTAAAGTGAAGACTGTCGCGAACTTAACCAACTGTTATTGGAGAAATAAAAAGAAATATTCCAAATATAGCTATACGATAGTGTTCTCTCCTATAATAGCCTATTTGTGGATTTGTTCTTACTCAGATGTATCATAAGAGACAATATCTTTATCAAATATTTTACAGGTAAAACTTATTAGAATTATATCTGAACCTTTATGTTTTAGTGGATTTTAAATGAATTCGGCTGTTCCTTTTTTACGTAATTCTATTTCTTTGAAAATGATTAGTATATTACTCAGACAGGTATGTGGGTATAATTTAACTTTACTTACCGCAGTAGGAACACCAGCTTCAAGGTTTAAATTATACAAAAAAATCAATCATACAGTAAAAATATTTTAAACAAAAATACTTATTATTTTATCTTGAAATTCAGAACATTTATATGAATTTTAGTTTGGGATTACATTAAACTATTTTATTCAGAAAATTTACATATTCATAACAAACGGACAGACAAATATATTATGAGAATTTTTCACAAAGATGCATAACACCATTTTCTACTTTTCATGTCTATTCACATATTAAACATGAAAGGCATTTCCTCCTCGAGGGTATGGTAAATTGCGTAATATAAATATATTCACTCACAATATGCCCCAGATGAGCCTTAACCCTCAATAAGAATCGTTTGTGTAGGTATAATGGTAGTGACAAGGCCCGAAACTATTGAGTAGAATCAATTACTATATTATAATACTAGACAAGCTGTTTAGAACAATAAATCATTAAGAAGCAAACTTACGTAAAAGTCAGCTGCCTCCATATACAATCTATATAAATAAAAATGAATCGCCGAAATGTATCTACGCGCATTACTTCGGAACGACTGCACGAAATTGGATAATTCTTTTTTTTGTGTTCGTTATTGTCAGGACATTAGAGCAACCTGGGGTCAACACCGCTACTGATCGTCCAAATGGATAAGAGCTGGTGGTATTTTGGCATAACCTATGGTCACGATCTGTGCAACATGTGGAGGGATCCTGGATGCAGGTTATCGAGGAGTCATGTGCGGATATATCGCCAATGAGTCCGATAGCTATCAACCAGGATGATGTTCTCGGAGTAGTTGCCAAAGCTCCGACCTGGAAATCTCAAGGGAGCGATTGATGGCAGCATTACTGGCTGAAATGTTTTCGGGCTTCCCATGGCACCCTCGCAAGACAGTTCCAGCAGCTCCTATCCACGAAAGGGCTTCCTAACTTCCTCACTACTGGGATTTTATTTTTTTACGTGCGGAAATTCCTTCGGATACCCCCCCGCAGGGCAGCGGGGGCGGTTATGTCGTGCATCGACTAAAACCGCACGGTGTCCTGCCCAAGTATCCATTGCTGGGCACCCCGGGTAAGCCCTCGAAAGGATAACTCCAGGGTTTCCGGCGGACCTTGGCCGCCAGCGCGGCCTCGCCTGGTGGGGTCGGGATTTATCCCGCGTCGGTGAGTAGGCAGGCGTGTGTAGGATACACACGACTCGCCTCCGCCACGGCCTGCTTCTGTAAGGACGGCGAGTCGGCCAACTGCCGTCCTCAGGCCCCGATCATGGAGGTCGGTAGTCCCGGGCGTAGACATGTCTGCGGCGTCCTCGCCGCAGACTGCGGAACTCGGGGGGCAGGGTTCTCTCTACCACTCCCTCTCCGCCGTTTCTTTCGCGCGCATTACCTGCTCGCAGAAAGAGGCGGCGGCGTGCCACTTGCTCCCGTCGGAGAATACGGCCCTCACCATGGTCTCCAACGAGAGAACGTCCACGTCCAGGACCGCAACGAGATCCCGGCGTTGACTCGCCCACGCAGGGCACTCCACCAACGTGTGGAGCGCCGTGTCTTCGCCAGGATCCTCGCAGTGCTGGCACTGCGGCGTTGTCTCCGGGTGGATGCGCCATAGATACTTACCAAAGCACCCATGTCCGGTAAATATCTGGCACATCCGGTAGGAGAGGTCACCACGGCCTTTCCAACCACTCCTTCATAATCGGTCTCACCGCCGCAATGGTGGATTCTCCCCACCTTGGATGCTCAAGTCGTACCCTCCATGTCTCCATGAGTTCCCGGCGGAGCTGGGACCAATGAGCCCTGATTTCTCGGGGCTCCGGCCTATGGCCCCGCTCCAGCGCCTCCTTGCGCCACTGGTACAGCAACGCAAGGGCTCTCGCTTCCAGGTCCCATGGAGGGGTCCCGGCTAGGAGACATGCCACCTCGAGGGAGATCGTGCGATACCCCCTGATGACTCTGACGGCCATCTCTTTTAACGGGCTGTTTAGAACAGCCACGTTGCGGGCCGCCAGAGTCTTCGCCCATACGGGGGCCCCGTACAGGGCCATGCTTCGCACGATCTCCAGGTATAGCCTCCTAGTGGGGGCGTTGGGTCCCTTAACGTTGGGCGTCAGCCGCGATAGGGCGGCCGCAGCCCCCCTCAGTTTCGGGACTAGACTTCGGAAATGTGGTCCGAAGTCCCATCCGCTATCGAGTACGAGCCCAAGGTACTTCATCGTGGGCTCGATGCCGATGCTTAGGCCCCCTACGGTTATGCTGGTTCCCGCAGGTGGCCCCCTCCGAGGTCCGTGAAAACACATAGCCTCGGATTTGTGGAGAGCCACCTCGAGTCCCAGCCGCCGTATTCGACCCACGACTTGAGCAACCCCTGTCGTGGCCTTTAGTGCTGCTCTTCGGTGCGTTGCTCCCCGCGCCATCACGAGGGTGTAACATATTATGCTGACGCCCTCGAGCAACGAACCGCGCAGCACCCAATCGTATCCGATGTTCCACAGGAGTGGCCCTAGGACAGACCCCTGTGGAACACCGCACAATACTTCTCGCCTCCCTGGCCCTAGCCAGCTCGGGTAAACTATGGCCCTCTTGGACTCACTACTGGGATGACTTATTTGATTCCTAAGTCGGAGCGTATTACGGACCCATCGCAGTACCGACCGATAACATACCTTTCTGTTCTATAGGCGAAGATAGCGAGTCATAAAAATAGCTGTAGCATCCTCACTAATACCCAGAACGGATGTAGATGTGATAGTCGTGGAACCCGTAGCACGCAGGTCAAACGCAACCGAAGTAATTTCTCCGCCGCCTGGATAGACTATAAGAAAGCATTTGACTCGGTCCGCCATAGATGGCCTCGAGCTATATAAAATTGATCATACAGTTCGAGCGTAGTGTAGACCTTCCTTAGAGTATCAGGGTTAGCTGAGCTTCTAATTCTTCTAATATCCTACTTCCTTCTTGATATTATAAACGCGAAAGTTCTTGAGGATGTATGGATGTTTGTTACTCTTTCATGCAAAAACGGCTGAAAGAATCAGGCTGAAATTTAGTAAAGGGATAGATTACAGTTCGGACGCTAGTATGATATTATAATTCAGAATGTTTGTTACTCTTGTTTGTTTATTACTGAACATATTGCGATGAATCTTTGTATGTAAATAGCTGGATACCTAGAATAACACATAGGCTGGATTTTTATCCCGATATTCCCATTGAATCGGTGCTTACGGTGGAACCGCAGAGTGCAGCTAGTCCTACTATATATAATATTATAAATGCGAATGTTTCATTGTGTTTATTACATGAAATCACATTCAATCATTTCAATTACACGAGCGGTAATTCCTTTGAAGCTAAATATTCAAAGGTATAATTCATTCTGGTTACAAGTTCACGTCTCACACACCAGTCGGCTTTTGTTTATAAACATGTCTCCATCCCCGCAACTCGAACGAGCCCCGAAGGCATCGTGCGCTTGCACCGTTTTAAAAATAGTAATGGACGCAAGATGCTTGTCACGAAGAAATGGTAAAAACTTTGTAAATTAAATATTTAACAGCCGCAATTGAATTGTTAAAACAAACGCGAAATATACGTTGTAAAATATAGGCTGCAAGATAGCGCCCTCCAAATTTCGCGCAGCCGATGGCTGAACTATGATATAAGCAGAAAAGCATTGCAGTGATAATATTAAGTCCATGCAAATTCTTGGCCCATACGTTCTTGGCACGAGACTCTCTGACAAGAGACCCTTGCACCAAAAATGAGGACTGGTTAATCTTGCGTTCGTATATCGGACGCATCAAGTCGGCTGGACGCAGTATCATTGGTAAAAATCGCCATATAGGACGCAAAATTGTACGTGACAGAGTGTAGAATTTGTATAGATGGAGAAAGAGTGGAACAAGTGGATGAGTTCATATATTTGGGAACATTGTTTACGAGAGATGGAAAGCATGAAGAAGATGTTGAAAGGAGAGTGGCAGCTGGAAATTGAGTGAATGGGGCACTACACAACTTTATGAGCAGCCGGAAAGTGTCCGAAAAGGCACGACTGGCTGTACATGGAGACTCCTCCATTTCCAGCCAATACTCATTAGTGCCGACTCTTATGTATGGTACTGAAAGTTGGGTGTGGCAGAAAAAGCATCAGAGTAGAGTGAATGCAGTAGAAATGCGTGCGTTGCGAAGTATGTGTGGATTAACTCTGAGAGATAGAGTGAGAAATAGCGTGATAAGAAAGCGATGTGGAGTGACAGAAGATGTAGTGACGAGAATGGAGAGAGGTATGTTAAGATGGTTCGGTCATGTTGAGAGAATGAATGTAAGAAGACTAACGAAACAGGTGTATGAGGTGAGTATGGATGGTACCGTCGGAAGTGTAAAACCTAGGCGCACATACCTAGACCAAATCGGGGAAGTGTTAGAAAAGGGGCAGGTCAGTAGTACCCTAAACCGACGAGCATGCATGAAGAATGTAATGAGAGCGAATGAAGCGAGAGAAGTATGTCAGGATCGTGGCAAATGGAGATCCGTGATCTCTGCCTACCCTTACGGGAAACAGGCGTGATTTTATGTATGTATGTAGGACGCAAAATGACCTTTAAGATGTATATATATGTATGTTTGTATGTATATATATATAATCTGAATCTCAGAAACGGCTCCAGTGATTTTCATGAAATTTAGTATACAGGGGGTTTCGGGGGCGATAAATTGATTTAGCTAGGCTTAATTTTTAGAAAACGTCGAAAAATAACCGAGCAAATATTCGTCACCTAAATATTATTGTTTAAGTTTTACGTGGCGCAAGTTGTTAATAAACATTATATTTTCTATTGGAGTACATTCAGCATTTGCGTAATTGGAGGAAGCGGTTTTAGAATATAATGTATATCCATCTTGCACTCTACCTCTATATTATTCCAAGGCACACATTAGAGCCAACCCCACGTCTCAGTAACTCTGTTACGAAAATTCAATCCAAGCTCGGTTTGCTCTGAATTGTGGCTTTTTAGTTCAAGTTTTAAGGTTAGTTACAGTAGCGATGACATCTTAAACGCTTTCGCTTATCATTTTGTATTTTGCCCAGTTGTTTACAACCTTCTGACTTTGTTGCAGATATTAATTAAGATGAAGAGGCGTTGTTATATTAATTATACATAATCATGAATCTTTGTCTTAGGGTGGGATTTTAGTAAAATAAATTGATAAATGCCTGTTTTTATATTAAATTGCTGAGTAGATTTGTTGATTTTATGTTAATAGTTGATGTCACTTATTGCTGTAATAATATGCAATCTTTTGGGCTGAGTCCACTTTTCATGTAAAGCTGTTTTTGGCTTGGGATTGGTTTATCTTAACTCTTACGGGTGCGAATATAATGTAGATTATTGTTAAGCGGTATAAGAAGCTAAATAACAGACTTAGCAACTGTCTTACAATCGTCACCAAGGTCTTTTTGCGTGTGTAGTACTCGTAAGTAGAATGGCACTTAAGTCCGGCCAAATTGTACTATTATTTCATTAAATCCTTATTAGAAGCCCAAATGACTGATAAGAGGAATTTAGTTCAACCTAATGATACGTTTCTAATGTGTTCATAACCAATATGCTACCGCTTGCTATAAATAACGCCCGCACGCATAAAAACCATTGTGGTTTAATTTTGTTATCAGAAACAATGTAAATGTTTTGAACAATATAAAAATATATACTCACTTCCCCAGACAGCGGTGAGTATTTTACACCCAGTTTTTTATTCTCGGAATATTCCTCGTATCCTGGAAGTAAGCGAAGCTAGCTTGTTGCTGGCCACCGGGTTTTGTTCAAGACTTCATTTCTGTGGCCGAACTAATTTGTTAGCCAAAGCTCCAATCTCGCGCATCTCGTGAAGTGGCAGACAGCATAGATGTTTTTACTTGTTCTTTGAATAAGTCCGTTCCAAACAACCAAAACGTGATACTTGCTTCGATCTAACAAAAACCAGTAACATGAGAACTAATTGGGAACATTCATTAAAAGGTTAAGTAACAAAAAGCGTTTTCTTTTTCTGTTCACACAAGTTATAAGAACTAAGTTCCGTCTCTTCGGATTGCCCATTTGAGTTGTCATGTCGTTTTAAAGTCATCAATTTTAGAAGCACGCATCTAAGTATTTGCACAGCTTTACTAATTTTCGGAAAGATTATTATGTTTGGGAACACATCAGGTCAGGGGTACTTTGGACACGGAGCAGATCCTCTCATATAAGTAGCTACTGGCCAGTAATCACAATACTCATGTCACGGTATCGCTCGGGTGAATTTTGTATTTTACCACTTAGGGGTGAAATCACCAAAAAGGGTTCCTTCATAGGTGCTACGACATACAATGCGTCAGCTGCCGAAATTTCAAGTTTGTAGCCTCAACGGGTTAAGCTTTGCAGTGTTGAATCAGTCAGGCATAAACAATTTCATACAATACATATAGATAATTGTTACGTATACAAAACTGGTTGTTAACGTTTAATATTATGTGGTACGTACATTAGAGTACAGTAATTAATACTAGTTATCGCACAGAATACGTCGCTATGCATACATTTTTTTTGTATTAAGTTTTTGAATTTGAATTGTATTCTAATATGGTATGCGCAAAGTAACACACCAAAGTTTCGTCACGTCTCGATGAATGATATGGGCATATATTATTATATATGCCCATTTCATTCATCGGGAATGATATGGGCATATCATTCCCGATGAACACAGAACACATAGGCCCAGCTTTGTCCCGTATTAGGATTCCTTAACTTCTAACAAACATTTTTTTGATATTTTTATTGATATGAACAACAGTTTTGATTGTAAGCAAATGCTTATATACAATTTAATCTTTATTAGAAGGTTTGAATCCCAGCCGTGGGGTCTGTGATGTTCAATGTTTCCTTTTTTAAACTAGCGTCAAGCTGTCACCATATTATAATTTTCACACAATAACTTTTAGCAGTTTCTTAAACATAAAAGATTTACATACAGGATTTACTTTTCTTATTACATTTTGATGCACAAGTTAAATCATCAAACGGTTTCAATTGCGTGATCCATTTTTTTCTTCTTAGAGCTTGGCTCTGTAACTTAGTAGGTATGTAAAATAACAAAGTGGGCCAACCTTAGTCTAAGAGATTTGACACCGCTGCTGAGTATGGAAACATTGATAATGAAACCCAAAAATGACAGTGTAAACATTTAATTACAATTTGAATCGAATTTGTTTGGGTGATAATAGTTATTATCACCTCTTCAGCACAAAAAGAGTTGCTTTACTGCGTAAAAACTTGCAGCGAAATCGCATTCTGCTGCGAGTTTTAGCATGAGAAAAGTGAGGGGACACGCGGCTGACACGGTGCAGCGCGTGGCGCAGCGCCCGCCGCGCTGCGGTGTGTCAGCACTATTATATACATATCGTGTTTGTTCCTCACCTAAAACTGGAAACATTTTTCTCACTGGTCGAGCTGAAAAGTTGTGTTTCACACGAAAGCAAATCAATTTGTCTCGTACCTTGACATCACTCACTGTGCTCAGTAGTCTATATTAGAATCACTTGCTACTTTAGTACTTACTTTATAATGTTAGACTACTTCGCTAGTTCGTGATTTAAAGCCGGCACTCGCAGAAAAAAAAAGAAACTTTGTTTAGTTGTTATACAAATATTTTTATACAAATACTTAAATACTCACACTTTTGTTCCTCCGAGATAGGCAGAAACAACACACCTTACGATTTGTTTTAAAATGGTTTTTTTTTACGTGAATTTTACAATACAATATTCTTCATTGTATGACATTAATAATATTTACGGCGATAAAATCCATGAAAATTAGCTTCACAGCACGTAACAATTTTAATTATCCTGAAAGGCGATATCTCTGAAAATATTTCACATAAGTTAGTTCAGGATCTGATTATGCGTTACTAATTGTGCATGACAAAATTAACTAGATCTCAAATGCGCAAATAAAATTGCTTTAAAGTAAGTTTTTATAAGTTAAGTTTTCTAAGGAAACTAAGGAAGTCAGTAAGGTATATTTAAGGCAAAATTATTCTCCAAAAAGAAAATTGCAACGTTGACGTGTTGATGCAAATAACGTTGTGCATATCAAAATAATACATTCGAGGGTCGATTTGTCACTTTTTGCCCTGTCGATATTTCAGTCAACGAGATGGAAACTGTAAAGATTTTTTCGATTTATGACCGGAAACTGTACTTTCTCATCACGGGGATATAATTGGGCAATAAACTACCTGGGTATTCGTCGACATGCGAATTCATACTTGTATGTGGATACCAATGCGATTGACAACCTGTATGGCGTGGCGGTCGAGTATTCAATTGTAACATCAGTTTGATTACCACTGATTTCAAATATTTGTGTCAATATTTATTTCCATTTACTTCTATTTATCTATATGAATTTCATTATATTACAATATTTTTTCTCACAGGTCTATTGGTTCGCGATTCTGGCGAATATGTAGCTGTATCATTCTTGACTTAAATAATAGTTGGGTTGTGACGATAATCAGTAAATTCTAGCAAACGTGACACTTACCTATATTATTTATATCTCCAATTGAGCTTTCTTTAATGCTCCTTTGTCTCTATTGCTTTTTTTTCGTATTAAAAATTACAGCACCATTGTAAAGTATATTTTAAAAGTATATGTTATGACTGATACCTCTTCTCTTGGATCAGATATACCAGGCCACTCAGAAAGTATTGCGAAAAAAAGTTTTTACATATGAGAGACTGGTCAGTAATAATCTATTTCTAAAATATGATTATTTATGAGTAAAAATAAGTACGTTCCAATTTCAAAATTTCTCTCTGCATTTTTTGCAAGATAATTTCAATTAATGTGTCTCATTGAAAAATGGATCTGCGTCGGGAACATTTTCGCGCTATGATTTTCTACGATTTCAAGTGTCGCCTGAAACCAGACGAATCGTACGATAGACTTCAAATGGCATTCATGGATGAAGGCCCTTCCAAGGCGACCGTGTATCGTTGGTATAACGAATTCAAGCGCGGTCGACTGACTTTGGAGGATGAAGAAAGAAGTGGTCGCCCTTTGACGGCTGTTACGGAAGAAAACGTGCTAGCAGTGAAAAATTTAATCCAAGATAATAGACGAGTCACATATCAAGAGATTCAGCACATTCTTCAGATTGGATTGGGAAGCCCTCACGAGATTCTACACGTGCATCTTCGTGTGAGAAGGATAGTTTCACGCTGGGTGCCGCACAATCTCACCGATGCTCAGAAGCACGCCCGGGTGGAATGGTGTCGTGATATGATAAACAAGTTTGAAGCAGGCGCGTCTCGGCGTGTTTATGACATCATTACAGGTGATGTGTCGTGGATTTATCAGTATGATCCAGAAACAAAACGCCAGTCGACGGTTTGGGTGTTTCATAACGAATCAACACCTACCAAATTGAAGCGATCTAGAAGCGGAGGGAAGATTTTGATCGCGAGTTTTTTCAATTTGTCTGGCTACTTGTTATCAATCCCTTTACGAAATCAAAGAAGCATCAACGCTGAATAGTACACTACCAAATGCTTGGCAGAAGTTTTCTCTGTAGTGAGCTACAAGCGACCAAACACAGGGCTCCGCGGGATACTACTCCACCATGACAACGCGCCCGCACACACCGCGCTTAAAACGAGGGACTTCCTGGACAGCACTCCGGTTAAACTCCTAGGTCACCCTCCTTACAGCCCTGACCTTGCACCGTGCGACTTCTTTTTATTCCCGAAAATAAAAAATCAGCTCAAAGGGATACAATTTTCATCGCCGGAAGATGCGCTGTCAACGTTTGAGCAGGCTGTAAACGAGATATCTGCGGCGGATTGGAAAAAGTGTTTTGAAAACTGGTTCAAACGCATTAAACTTTGTATAGAGGCTGGTGGAGAGTGCTTTGAAAACATTTAATAAAAAAATTTTTTTTTTTATTTTAGCAAAAATTTCTGAGTGTCCCACGTATATACCAGTCGATACGAATTCAGTTTTGAAAGCCAAGATGGAATCTTCATAAGGCAAAAAAATATATTAACAGGACCGATAGCGCAATCTTTATTTTGTGTTATTGCTTTCTGCCACTTGCAGATTATCTCTTATTGGGATGTTATAATAGTAATACATTATATATATACATGTAAAAGACTGACTGACTGATTCACCAATGCAGAGCTTAGACCTCTGGGTCCATAAACTTAAAATTTCGGCAGTCGACTCTTTTTATGTTGTAGGCATCCGGGACGCGGCGATGCCTAGGGCTCCGCCCTATAATCCGAGGGGTCAGGTCTACTGGTGGTCGTCAGAGATCGCGAGGCTCAGATGGGTCTGCGTGATCACGCAACGCCGGTCGGCCCGATTCCGTAGGAGGCGTCGCCACCCCGCAGATGCGGAGGCTCGAGAGGCGGAGGTGCCCTCCGAGCCGAGATAAGGCGGGCCAAAAAGGCGGCCTGCTGCGAACTCTTGGAGACGCTGGAGCGGGACCCTTGGGGGCGGCCCTACCTAATGGTAAGGGGAAAACTGCGCCCCAAGGCCCGCTGTTAACCCAGTGCCTCCAGCCGGAGCTGCTCGGAGGAGTTGTTAGCTCCCTGTTCCCAGCGCGGGCGGTGAAACATATTCTACCGCAGATGACTCCACCTCGGTCGCCCATGGTGCCCGACGTGGATGACGACGACGTGCCCGAGGTCACTTGGGTAGAACTAGAGCTAGCGGTGAGAAGGCTAAGAGCCAAACGCACCGCCCCGGGACCCGACGGCATTCCAGGCCGAGCGTGGGTCCTAGCTCTAGTCGACGACGCTCTCGAGCCCCGTATGAGAGGGCTCCTCAGCGCATGTTTGGAGCGGGGCCAGTTTCCGAAATTGTAGAAGATGGGGAAGCTAGTCCTCATCCGAAAGGAGGGGCGCCCGGCGGACTCGCCGTCCGCCTACCGGCCCATAGTGTTGCTCGACGAGGTGTGCAAGCTCTTTGAAAGAGTAATTGCAAAGCGCCTCGTCGAGCACCTCTCAAGAGTGGGGCCGGACCTGGCGGATGGGAGGCGCTCCACCGTGGATGCTATCATGCGCGTGAGGGCTCTGGCGGAGGATGCAGCAGCCCGGGGTGAGGTGATGTTGGCGGTGTGCCTGGACATCGTCAAATAATGATAATAATAACATATCATTATATTACGCTACCTAAATGTGTAAGTGAGAGGGTATGTTTGTTTGTGTGCATGTGTGTGGATGTGTATGGGATGTGATGTGTGGGTGGGTACGTGATATATTGTATGTGTAGTTAGATGAATCTATAATCATCATTATCCTCATAGCGATTTTCTAGTTGCACCCAAAGTATGTACTTTGGAACCCGGGGTCCGCTTGGTGTTTTAGGTTAGTATATTGACTTTTTCGGGAGCGACTGCCATCTGAGAGAAAAGCTTACTTCGTTCGTTGTTTACCAGGTGTACAGTACCAGTAGGTGAGGTTGACTTGGGCTACAAGGTGTTGGTAGAGCTCTGGGCTCTGCACACCCGCACCTAGTTGGATGTATAATATCGTCATTAATTTCACACACACATACACACATTTGCTTTCAATTAGATTTTGCTTCCTCATCTATGTTCATATATGCCTTAAATCAGGGGTCTCCAAACTACGGCCCGCGGGCCAAATGCGGCCCGCCAGTGTCATCAATCTGGCCCGCGACAACCAATGATTTATTGTCATCAATCTGGCCCGCGACAGCCAATGATTTATTGTTGTTACTATTGCTGTGATAAGTTGAAGAAGAAAACACAGAATGATAATTACTCAGTTTTATTTACTTGCAAGGTAAAACTTAACGACAGAAATGATGACACAGAAAACTTAACTTATGTATCTAAGTTTAAGCATATTAATAACTAACAAATAATTGAAATGAACCCCACTAATCACAGTAAAACAAAAACACTAATGAGATTTATGTAATTGTGATTTTCCACCGACAATAGTTTGTAGTTGTGGATCAATTTTACTTGTACTAATTATCAAAAGAGATTTAAGATTCTCATCGGTTAATTGAGATCTGTAAACATTCTTTGTGTACTTCATCTTGGAAAACATTTTCTCACACAAGTAAGTAGTACCAAAAACAGAAAACAACCCACGAGCAAATTTATGCAAATTATCAAATTGTTCCAGTGGAAGACTCTTATAAAATTCCAGCAAAGATGAATTTTGATACTTGTTCTTAATCATATCACTGCACTGTAAATCAATAATTTCCATTTGGACTTCCAGAGCCAGGGTTTCAATGTCAGAATCAAAAGGATTTTGAAAAAGCTTAATTTCATTCGCAATGACATCAAAATCTGAGAAACGAGTATCAAAATTTATCTTCAAAGCACTCAAAGTTTCGATTGCAAAATCGACGGGAAATTCAGTATCTGTAGTGTGGCTGAATATTTCACATGTTTTAAAATGTGTCAATTTTTTTTTACGTAATTGCGATTGAAATAGTATTATTTTCTGCCTGAAGGATTTGATATTGGTGTATAAATCAGGGAGAAGCTGATTTTCTCCTTGCAACCTCAAATTCAGTTCGTTCATATGATTTGTCAAATCGACATAGAATGCTAACTTCCACATCCATTCACTATTTTCTAAATCGGCAAAAGGGCGCTGCTTCTCATTAAAAAAAATTTGGATCTCTTCTCGAAGTTCAAAAAAGCGCTTAAGGACTTTTCCGCAACTAAGCCAGCGTACGGCAGTATGATATGGTAAGTCATTTTCTCCAATCTCTTGAATAAACTCGCGGAATTGTCGGTGATTCAGCCCAGTGGATCTGATGAAGTTAACAACTGATGTGACTGGTTTTAGAACTTCAGACATATCCAAACATTTCCCGCACAAGGACTGTTGATGAATGATACAATGTAAGACTAATGGTTTTGAACCACCATCATTATCTACAGCCTTTGACACAAGTGCAACCACTCCTTTATTTTTACCACACATATTTTTGCCTCCATCAGTTTTTATAGATTTCAAATTTTTCCATCGAAGGTTCTTTTTAATAATGGCATTTTCAACTCCCTTAAAAATATCTGCCCCAGTTGTCGTACCGTGAATACTATCAATATCAAGAAGTTCTTAATACACTTCATAGCTTTTATCTACTCCGCGAATAAAAATCAACACCTGAGCAGTATCTGACACATCCGTTGACTCATCCAATGCTAGAGAAAACCACTCAAGATGTCCATTTTTGTCAGACAGTTGAGATGATATATTTTCTGCGATGTCTTGCACCCTCCGAGCCACAGTGTTTGCTGACAAACTGATACTTTTAAATAAATTTACCTTTTCGGGGCATATTTCTTCGGCTACTGCAATCAAGCATTTTTTTATCATTTCTCCATCGGTGAATGGTTTGCCACGTTTTCCAATTTCAAGAGCCACACGAAAGCTGGCGCGAGTTGCAGACTCTTGTTCAGTATTCGCTTTGGTAAACAAACATTGCTGCGATTTGAGTCCGCGTTTCAAAGCTGAAAATTTTTCCGTCCGCAAACTTCCTGTATACTTGGAGAAATTTTGAAGATGTTTCGATTCATAGTGTCGTTTAATGTTATATTCTTTGAGAACAGCTATGGTTTCATTACAAATTAAACATATCGCCTTATTACTGGACTCAATCACAAAATACTGAAAGTTCCATTTATCTTGGAACGTTCTGCATTCACTGTCGATTTTTCGCTTCTTTTCCAGACTAACAAATCACACATAAAAACAATATGTAAAATCAAAATACTTTTAAGCACGGGTGTTACTTTATTTCACAATAGAGATAGACAGTTTCGCTTCCTTCGCCTTTCCTACGCAGACTGACTCGCGGTAGCGCCGCTAGCCTTTTTATATGCAATTACTGCCATCTCGAAGTGATCGGAATACACTAGCCAGAACTAGAACTTTCTTGAACCAACGCGGTAATTCCAAATATTTAATTACGACGATTGCCACCTGTTAGCGGGTAGCTGAAATAGATAGTACATAGTACCACTACTCGCCACTAGATGTCGTTCAGTGTCACAATACACAATAATAATTGAAATGCAAAAAAGCGTAAGTTTGCTTAGGTCGCGCACTTTGCGACTATTCTAGTCTAGTATAGAAATATAGTTAGGGGCAGAAAAATTAAAACTGGTTTGGCCCTTGGAACAAACAGAAAAAATCATTATGGCCCGAAGGCTTCAAAGTTTGGAGACCCCTGCCTTAAATGATTAAAGACGAAATAAATACTATTGCATTATGATTGAATTAGCATTGGCTATGATTTGATGTTTTGAAAAATTGTTGATTGGTCCAATATTTCAGAGAATGGGTATCAGAGCCAATTGGGTCTATCATTATTTTAGGTTCAAGTACAGTGTCATTTGACAGTTATGATACATAAACAGACAAACAAGTTTATAAAATTGTAACATCCTAAAAATAAGTTAAAAATCTCTAAATTAAAATAGTGTACAGAACTTCCATTGTAAAAGTTTATTCCCATCCTAAACGCCTAAACGAGAGCTTTAGAGCATCCTCGCGAAGCTTTTGAAGTTCAATGACGCTAAAATTGCGCTGCATTATAATTTTAGGTTTTTCTCTAGGTGATCGCATGGATTTTTCTTGATCAAAGACGTAAACCACAATATATATCCCAACCTTGCATGGATGCATAACATACGTTGACCTCATTTAAGGTTCATATTTTTGATTCAAGGTTTATAAGGCATTGCATATTGCAATCTCCATCAGTTATAAGCTTCTTAGTTTTGGCCAATAAGGAGCGATATAACGTGCATAATGTTGCCCTTACATAAGAAGAAATAAAGTGATAAGAATAGAAAACTACCATGATTAGAAAACAATTTATAACTATAATAATATTTAATCATTCTGTTATTCATGTCAAAAAAAAAATTTGCATTTGATTAAAGTTATAGGTTAAGTTATGGCATATTGGGAAATAAGAAACTGTAGAGTGCAATACTGGGGCAATTGGACTACGTTATGTTTTGATTTGACAGAAGACATTTGACATTGCCAAATTAAAATGATCATTCTATTGATTTTTTTTTAATGCCAAGAGGTTCTGATAGATTTATACTAACAAATGCTGACATTGCTCGGTTGCAGATAAGAAATACTTATATAAAATACAAAAAATAAATATGTACTAGACTGATATTATGATGGTAATAATTATGCAACTTGCGATTCCCATCCAGTCACACCTACATTATTTAGCACTGTTACTTGTTGGGATAAAAAAATTTTATCCAGTAACTCTGTATGACAGGGTGCGATTTTTCATTCCTATCCAGTAATACCAATATTTTTCAGTGTTACTAGTAAAGTAACAAAAAGTAAGTATTAGTAGTGGAAAAAAATATAAGCAACGAGTAACAGTGTGATACGTTGGGATTTTTTTCCCGACCAGTAAAAATGTGATTCGTTTGGGTGTTACTGGATGGGAATAAACATTATTAGTTTAATACTTTTTGGAACAGGTCTTGATTTCGGAACTCATAATTTTCTTATTTAAGTATATACTCGTTTTCAATTCATACATCCTTTAGATTTCAAGGTTAGTGAGAATACCAAAGCTTGAATCTTAGCAATAATTGGAACATGAAATCTAGTTAACAAACTCACCTGGAATTTGGCATCCATCTATTTGCGCGGTTCTGGAGTCATTAGGGATCCAATTAAAGTTATCGGATGCCAAGCGATGAGACGATTCAAGCCTTCATTACTCTTACTGTTCAATAGTGGATAGACTTGTTTGGTTTCACTGCTTTGACACATATTGACGAATGCTTGATTAAAAAAGACAACTGTATATGTATCTATGTGCGCCTATTTAAAAATACGAATGGACTATTTTTATTATTATTACTATTGATGAAGTGTTGATTAAAACGATACCACTATATGTTCAAGTTTCACAAACTTCAAAATACCTAGGCATATTAAAAATAATATTCTACGATATTCTACACAGCGCAGTGCTATCTAAACCTAAAGTAAGTATAGCTTGACTAGCTGGTATTATGGGTTATGGAATGCGGTTAGTTAATTATTTTTCTAAATACGGTAATTCATATTTAAAAATAGAATCGAACAACCATAACTTGCAACCATTGCAGGTTAAAAAATAAATAGATTAGAAGCCAGTACACGTCCATATGTTGTTTACACGATGTGAAATTGCTCGCTGCGCCAACCAGGATTGACGTGTAACAACAACAACATGCTCCACAGTGAATGAAAAATCAGTATATATATATAAAACTATAACATATTCGTTATAGAAGCGTTTTCGGCCTTACGATCGAGAGATCCCAGGTTCGAATCTTGGCCATTAAATCACCGTCGTGAACCAACACAAAGGATTCCTAGTTTATAATGGCAAATAATATACTAGTTTATAATTAAACTAAAGAAGAAGTGAATAAGCTCACCATGCTCCTTGAAGGGATTGAGTAACGTTAATAGTCACCGAGAACCACTTATTTCTGTGTGGTTTATAAATTCCGTATTGTGATAGAAGGGAACGATATATGTTAGTAGATTATTAACCAAGGGGATAAAGCGGTGTCTTCTGTCGGCGGGTGACGATTTAAATCGCGAGCGTAGCGTAGGACTCGAGGTTTACTCCCGAGCGTAGCGAGGGATTTAAGACGAGTCGTGAGTGTAGCGAGGGATTTAAGTTCACCCAAGACTAAGACAGCTTTATCACCGAGGAAAATACTCTACTTTTCGTACCATTTGCGAAAAAATTAACACAATAACAATATGAGATAAGCATTTATTAAAAATAATGACAATTAAAAGTAAAAGTTAACATTCGAAACATTGGTCCAATTATTGATAGAGAGAGTTACATTTTTGTTTGGTACATTTATTGTTGATGAGTTGATTTGAGTATTTCTCTGTTCTTGCGTCTTAGAAACTTGCGTTTCATTGTAGATAGTATACGTCGGAGATAGTGGTGGTGGTGCATCGTGAGTTGCGGACGAAGATAAGATGCCGGAAGTTGATGGTTGTGGCTCTGATGGATTAAGTTTTATATTTTAGTTAATTTTACTGCTTAACATGGTTTTATTCGCCATTGAGCTTTCGATATAACCCTCAGCTACTCCATCAGAGCTCCAACCACCGTGTCTTTTTATTGACGTAATAGCCGCCCCTAAAGTTACAAGTTCTTAAGTTCAAGTACTTAAGTTTACAAGTTCACATCCGCGGCAAGCACCATTGAGTCCAAAAATTAAGGCCACCTATAACAAAGATAAAAAACAGGTAAATATATAGAATAATTACCATTACTAAGATACGAAATATTCATAGTTAATTCATGTATACTTACTGTGGCCAGAAAAATTTGGTCAGGAGCTTCATTAAGAAATTTTTCGACATTTTGAGTCGTAAAAATTTTAGACTTCTTGGCGCAATGCCCTTCTGATTTTCTTTGATTTGATTTATTTGATTTATTGATTTATTGCAGAAACATGGTTAAGTACATAGATGTTAGATACATTTAAATTATTGTCCAGCACGTTTCGCCGTTTTACCAGCATGCAAATGTAAAATTAAATACAAATACAACAATGAAATAAAACAGAATACATGCAATTATCTTACACAATATTAAGTAGACAGTTAAGATATAGACTGATACAACGATGTCTTTTATATATAAATGACATCGTATCATATATGATACGATGTCATTTATATAATTATTACTATTAAACTAAAAGAATATTGAAAATTATATACAGGGCGTCCCACGGCACTGCCACATGGAGGGAAAGTACCTTAATTATTGTAGATGGGACATTTTACTGAAAGAAGACTTTATTTTAATTTTAAAAACCATTTGAACTGCATTCATACATTTTTAATAATTGCCTCGTTGAACCGGGAATCGAACCCGGTTCACGAGAAAAAAAAATCGGTCTGTAGTTTTATGATACCGATCGGAAGGCATCATCGTAAGCGTTATTTTTTGCTAAATAAATTAGTATCGGAATAAAGGGAAGACCATGAATTTTAACATTTGATGTGAAATTTTGTTCAGAAAAATGAAAAGCTGACATGGCCGAAAGGACGTACAACCGACATTACCATATGTATCTTTTTTTTTATCGTGCGAAAATCCCTATAAATTTACCTACCCACTTGAGAAGTACGCACTTGAGTAATAACCAGGTCCTCTTAGTGCATTTTTATGAAGGGCATTTGAATACGAAAAGGTATTTAGAAATACTTGAGATATTAAGAAATGAGATAAATAATCTTCCGGTCGCAGAACGACAAAACCTTACTTTTCAGCAAGATGGGGCTCCGGCTCATAACAGTCACAGAACAAGGGATTATCCCAATGAACACTTTCGTCCCTGGATCGGGACAAATGGACAAATAAGATGACCGCCGAGATCCCCAGATTTAACCCCGTTAGATTTTTTTTTATGGGGTTATGTAAAAAAATTAGTTTACAAGAACCAGCATGAAAGTGTCAATGAGCTACAAAGAGTAATTAGATGTATTGTTCTAAATATCCACTACAACAAGATAAAAAAATCGACAGGGAGAGAAATAATCCAAAGAGTGCGACTTTGTATTCAACAGGATGGGGCTCATTTCGAGAATTTGATACATTGATTAATTTTGTATTAAAATTTTTTAAATTCATGGTCTTCCCTTTATTTCTGATACTAAATTATTTAGCAAAAAATAACCCTTACGATGTTGCCTTCCGATCGGTATCATAAAACACAGACTGATTTTTTTTTTCCGGACCGGGTTCGATTCCCGGTTCAACGAGTCAATTATCAAAAATGTATGAATGCAGTTCAAATGGTTTTTAAAATTAAAATAAAGTCTTCTTTCAGTAAAATGTCCCATCTTCAATTATTAAGGTACTTTCCCTCCATGTGGCATTGCCGTGGGACGCCCTGTATATATAAAAAAGCCAGTAATTTCGTGAATCTATTTATTTCAATGCTGTGTTTGATGCTTAATGTAGCTTTCAGTTTTGAGTGTATGCACCAAAGTGTATTCGGATTCTTTGTCTTGGATAAATAATCAAAATAGACAAGAAGTACTGATTCTGAAATTGATAGGCCTTTCGCACTTCTCCACGTTGAAAATTCTTCATAAGTTTTTAAATAATTTTCCTTGGATTTTGTTGGAAGCAAATTATTTATAATTGCGGCAGCATTTGCACTGATGGAATCCGACAATTCACTGTCACGGTCGCTTTGATTTAACATCGTAACGTATTTTTAGAACATTAACTTATTTATAAAAATAAATTAAAATAAACTTAACGTTTATGTATTTGAAGAAAACAAAAACGCGGCAAATTCCTAGACTAATATTTTTTTGTCGGAAAAGCAAAGGCATCAAGCTCATACGGCCTCGTCGGTTTTCGTAATTTTATTTAATAATCATAACTGCATAATAAATGCGTATTCCTTTTTCAAAACAATATTTATTATATACAAACTCAATGGTGTAAACACAGATGTAGTTCATTCAAAAAAAAAAAAAAAAAAAAAAAAGTATAAATTTCGATAAGTATTCCAAATTTGAATCACATTCTCCCCCTAGAGGTGAATGAAATTCAGTACAATTTTCTACCCTGTTTTTAACAGATTAAAAATGACTATTGTTATGTTCGCTTTTTATGGCATAGAATGTCACGTTTTTGAGCAAATGGTACGAAAATATATTTTTAATAGCGTAACGATTGGAAGAAAAACGGTTAATTTAAATTACGCACAAAACGTTTTGCTTAAGAGTGGAATGCCCTGCCTGAGTCTGTGTTTCCGGAAAACTATAACCTGGGAGTCTTCAAGTCTAGAGTGAACTGGTTACTGCTAGGCAAGCGTGCTCCATCTTCAATCACATAATCACTTACTGAAAGGTGAGATAGTAGTAAAACGCAAGCCTATTACCAATAAAAAAAACGTCAATATCAGCACTGGTTGCCGGGCTAAGCTAGCAGGTTTACACTCAAGGTACATACAGTACTATATCCCATATATTTTATTTCTGAGAAAATAAGTAATGTGTAAACTGGATCTACTGTAAACTGAATCTTGGACTTCGGATACCCCCCGGTCGGCTAGCGGGGGCGGTTATGTCGGGCTTGAACCGACTAAAACCGCACGCAGTCTCGGGTCTAAAGACGTATAATATAAATAATGTAATATAAATGTAGGTAATATAAATAATGTAAGATTGCCCATAGAGCATATCCCTATCACCCCGACTGACCCTGGGCCATCTCTAGTTTCGAGATGGCCCCCTAATACGAATGTTAAAGTAAATAAATAAGTGTATGAATACAAACAACCTTCTCTCTAAACGAAACCATCGGAAAGCCTATAGGCCTATAACGGCAGATTTTTTAAAAAATAAGTCTTAGACAGGGTATTCTCATGACCTTTTTAAGATGACGATAGAAGGTTATTATGTTACGGTAATTTTTATTTAAATCTTTATTTAGGGGCTTAATCACACTAGGCAATTATGTCGCCTTGAATTTTAGGGCGTAAAATGTCGTAACATAATTAGAAGTTAAGTAAAATAACTTCAGTGAATAGTTACCGAAAAACAGGGAGAATCTTAAAAACACCTCGTCGATTTTCGCCATTTTAGTACGTGTAAGGGTGGGGACATATAGTGCTAGGCTAGTGCACACCTGTAGCTCCGTCGAGCTCCAATTTACCGCTCGAATGATCAAAGACAGACTCTGTATTAGCCCATACGCTTAACGTTAATAACGAGTATACCGTGTGATGGGGCTGTTTGTTCAAGCACTATTCGGGATATATGTGCTAAAAACATTGCATGATATATTGATATTTATGTTTCATAATTGAGAGTTCGTTACCAAAATATTGGCATTATTTTTTGACAAACGAATTAAACAGCTCTCTCATTAATTCCAAGATAAGACCGGCTGTACTAAAAAAATTGATCATTTTGTTATAGTTGATGCCTAACAGCGCGTCCCGGCTTCGCACGAAAAAAATAGTCGCCTGCATATCGGTGTTCTATCGGATTCATTTCGGAGAATGTGCTCAAGAACTGCATGACCTCATTCCCCCAGCTCCATTTCACCATCGGACAACTAGACGCGGGCAACGTTTTCATCCCTTCGTTGTTGATATTCCACCAATCCGCACCAAGCGCTACGCTTCCTCATTTATTATGCGGACAGCGAAGGAGTGGAACTCTTTGCCTGCGTCTGTGTTCCCCGATTCTTATGATTTGGGGACCTTCAAGGTGAGAGTGAATAGGCATTATTTGAGTTTGCGTGTACCATCCTCGACTGCATCGTCACTTACAATCAGGTGAGATGCAGTCAAACGCACTCAAATTTTTAGTAAAAAAAAAAAAAAAAAAAATTTTGTCTCCCTCTGGTGGTGAAATTTATCAAAAATCATTTCTCTCTACTCAATCAGTGAATGTTTATAACATAAAATACATCAAATATTAAAATTTCAGGTTAGTAGTGCCTCATGAATAAGTATAAGCAATATATAATTATTTGGATTACTTTTCTTTTGTTTTTGTTTAACTGTTAAACCGCATTTTTATCAATGTTTTCACGAAATTTACCCGTAATATGGAAGTGAAAGTGTTTAAAGTCTATATTAAACTTATTATATTATTAAAATTATTAGAAGTTCATCCATTGTCACATTTGCAGACCGTATATATGATGTTCCAAGCTGCTAGCCTTTTATTTTTTAACGTGTGGAAACCCCCACGGACTTCACCCCATCGGTGTCAACGATGGGATGGGTGTGTCGGACTTGGACCGACTAAAACCACACGGTGTCCTCCCCAAGTGTCCATTGCCGGATACCCCGGGAAAGCCCTCGAAAGGATAACCCCAGGGTTACTGGCGGCCTCTCCTATGGGGTCGGGTATTATCCCGCGACGGTGAGTTGGCAGGCGTGTGTAGAGGACACACACGACACGCCTCCATCTTGTCCTGCTTCTGTAAGGACAGCGAGTTGGCCAACTGCCGTCCTCAGACCCCGATCATGGAGGTCGGTAGTCCCGGGTGTAGACGAGTATACGGCGTCCTCGCCACATACTGGAACTCTGGGGGCAGGGTTCTTTCCCGCTCCCTCTCCGCCACCTCTTTCGCGCGCATTACCTGCTCGCAGAAAGAGGCGGCGGCATGATACTTGCTCCCGTCGGAGACCACGGCCCTCACCATAGTCTCCAGCGAAAGAACATCCACGCCCAGCACTGCAACGAGATCCCAGCGTTGACTCGCCCACGAACTGCTAACCTATTGAAAATCTTTGGTGATGTATGTATATGTATATTTTCGTACCATTTGCTCAAAAAAGTGACATTCTATGCCACAAAAAGCGAACATAACAATAGTCATTTTTAATCTGTTAAAAACAGGGAAAGAAAATTGTACTGAATTTCAGTCATCCTCTAGGGGGAGAATGTGATTTAAATTTGGAATACTTACCGAAATTTAAACTGAACTACATCTGTATTTACACCATTGAGTTTGTATATAAAGCATTATACCAGGCCACTCAGAAAGTATTGCGAAAAAAAGTTTTTATATATGAGAGACTGGTCAGTTATAATCTATTTCTAAAATATGATTATTTATGAGTAAAAATAAGTACGTTCTAATTTCAAAATTTCTCTCTGCATTTTTTGCAAGATAATTTCAATTATTGTGTCTCATTGAAAAATGGATCTGCGTCGGGAACATTTTCGCGCTATGATTTTCTACGATTTCAAGTGTCGCCTGAAACCAGACGAATCGTACGATAGACTTCAAATGGCATTCATGGATGAAGGCCCTTCCAAGGCGACCGTGTATCGTTGGTATAACGAATTCAAGCGCGGTCGACTGACTTTGGAGGATGAAGAAAGAAGTGGTCGCCCTTTGACGGCTGTTACGGAAGAAAACGTGCTAGCAGTGAAAAATTTAATCCAAGATAATAGACGAGTCACATATCAAGAGATTCAGCATATTCTTCAGATTGGATCGGGAAGCCTTCACGAGATTCTACACGTGCATCTTCGTGTGAGAAGGATAGTTTCACGCTGGGTGCCGCACAATCTCACCGATGCTCAGAAGCACGCCCGGGTGGAATGGTGTCGTGATATGATAAACAAGTTTGAAGCAGGCGCGTCTCGGCGTGTTTATGACATCATTACAGGTGATGAGTCGTGGATTTATCAGTATGATCCAGAAACAAAACGCCAGTCGACGGTGTGGGTGTTTCAAAACGAATCAACACCTACCAAAGTGAAGCGATCTAGAAGCGGAGGGAAGATTTTGATCGCGAGTTTTTTCAATTTGTCTGGCTACTTGTTATCAATCCCTTTACGAAATCAAAGAAGCATCAACGCTGAATGGTACACTACCAAATGCTTGGCAGAAGTTTTCTCTGTAGTGAGCTACAAGCGACCAAACACAGGGCTCCGCGGGATACTACTCCACCATGACAACGCGCCCGCACACACCGCGCTTAAAACGAGGGAGTTCCTGGACAGCACTCCGGTTAAACTCCTAGGTCACCCTCCTTACAGCCCTGACCTTGCACCGCGCGACTTCTTTTTATTCCCGAAAATAAAAAATCAGCTCAAAGGGATACAATTTTCGTCGCCGGAAGATGCGCTGTCAACGTTTGAGCAGGCTGTAAACGAGGTATCTGCGGCGGATTGGAAAAAGTGTTTTGAAAACTGGTTCAAACGCATGAAACTTTGTATAGAGGCTGGTGGAGAGTACTTTGAAAAGATTTAATAAAAAAATATTTACCTATAGAACACTTTTTTTTATTTTCGCAAAACTTTCTGAGTGTCCCACGTACATACATTTGACCATTTGCACGCTTCGAATCATATGGAGCGTTCGCGGGCAAAGGCTGTTTGCAAATGGAATGGTGTCTTTAAAAAAATTACGCGCGCGATTCATATTTTAATTAATAAACCAACAGTTTAAAAGAAAACATTGATTGATTGGTTTTCGAGCGCGAAATTTAAATTAGAAGTTTTAATTCTTTATTTGTGACCTGCCAGTATTTTATGTGATAAAATAGAAAAAGTTTGATAATAAATATTGTTTTGAAAAATGAATACGCATTTATTATGCAGTACATAACTGCATCTCAGTAAATGCTTATCTCATACATATTATTATTGTGTTAATTTTTTCGCAAATGGTACGAAAAGTAGAGTATTTTCCTCGGTGATAAAGCTGTCTTAGTCTTGGGTGAACTTAAATCCCTCGCTACACACAGGACTCGTCTTAAATCCCTCGCTTCGCTCGTGATTTAAGTTTTTAACACCCTCGCTACGCTCGGGAGTAAACCTCGAGTCCTTCGTTACGCTCGCGATTTAAATCGTCACCCGCGACAGAAGACACTGCTTTATCCCCTTTTTTTTTTTTTTTTTTTTACGTGCGGAAATCCCTTCGGATACCCCCCCGCTGGCCAGCGGGGGTGGTTATGTCGTGTCTCGACTAAAACCGCACGGTGTCCTCCCCAAGTGTCCGTTGCCGGGCACCCCGGGTAAGCCCTCGAAAGGATAACCCCAGGGTTGCCGGCGGACTTTGGCCGCCTTCGCGGCCTCGCCTGGTGGGGTCGGGTTTTATCCCGCTTCGGTGAGTTGGCAGGCGTGTGTAGGGCACACTCGACACGCCTCCGCCACGGCCTGCTTCTGTAAGGACGGCGAGTCGGCCAACTGCCGTCCTCAGGCCCCGATCATGGAGGTCGGTAGTCCTGGGCGTAGATGAGTCTGCGGCGTCCTCGCCGCAGACTGCGAAACTCGGGGGGCAGGGTTCTTTCCCGCTCCCTCTCCGCCGTCTCTTTCGCGCGCATTACCTGCTCGCAGAAAGAGGCGGCGGCGTGCCACTTGCTCCCGTCGGAGACCACGGCCCTCACCATGGTCTCCAACGAGAGAACGTCCACGCCCAGGACCGCAACGAGATCCCGGCGTTGACTCGCCCACGCAGGGCACTCCACCAACGTGTGGAGCGCCGTGTCTTCGCCAGGATCCTCGCAGTGCTGGCACTGCGGCGTTGTCTCCCGGTGGATGCGCCACAGATACTTACCGAAACACCCGTGTCCGGTAACCATCTGGCACATCCGGTAGGAGAGGTCCCCATGGTCCCTCTCCAACCACTCCTTCATGATCGGTCTCACCGCCGCAATGGTGGATTCCCCCCACCTTGGGTGCTCAAGTCGCACCCTCCATGTCTCCATGAGTTCCTGGCGGAGCAGGGACCGCTGAGCCCTGATTTCTCGGGGTTCCGGCCTATGGCCCCGCTCCAGCGCCTCCTTGCGCCACTGGTACAGCAGCGCAAGGGCTCTCGCTTCCAGGTCCCATGGAGGGGTCCCAGCTAGGAGACATGCCGCCTCGACGGAGATCGTGCGATACCCCCTGATGACTCTGACGGCCATCGCCTTTAACGGGCTGTTAAGAACAGCCACGTTGCGGGCCGCCAGAGTCTCCGCCCATACGGGGGCCCCGTATAGGGCCATACTTCGCACGATCCCCAGGTACAGTCTCCTAGTGGGGGCGTTGGGTCCCTTAATGTTGGGCATCAGCCGCGATAGCGCGGCCGCAGCCCCCCTCAGTTTCGGGACCAGACTTCGGAGATGAGGTCCGAAGTCCCATCGGCTATCGAGTACGAGCCCAAGGTACTTCATCGTGGGCTCGATGCCGATGCTTACGCCCCCTACGGTTATGCTGGTTCCCGCAGGTGGCCCCCTCCGAGGCCCGTGAAAACACATAGCCTCGGATTTGTGGAGAGCCACCTCGAGTCCCAGCCGCCGTATTCGACCCACGACTTGAGCAACCCCTGCCGTGGCCTTCAGTGCCGCGCTTCGGTACGTTGCTCCCCGCGCCATAACGAGGGTGTCGTCAGCATAGCACACTATGCTGACACCCTCGAGCAACGTACCGCGAAGCACCCAGTCGTATCCGATGTTCCACAGGAGTGGCCCTAGGACCGACCCCTGCGGAACACCGCACGACACTTCTCGCCGCCCTGGCCCTAGCCAGCTCGGGTAAACTATGGCCCTCTCGGATAGGTATGCCTCGACAATGCGGCGGAGGTAAGGAGGCACTCCGTGATACGCGAGCGCATCCCTAACGCAGCTCCAGGGTAGGGTGTTGAAGGCGTTGGCGATGTCGAGAGACACCGCCACCACCACCCCACCCCGCGAGACTACTTCCTCCGCCAGGCGCCTAACGCGCATGATCGCTTCCACGGTGGAGCGCCCCCGGCGGAAACCGAACTGGTTGTCCGCCAGATCTGGCCCCACGTTCGTGAGATGCTCGACGAGGCGCTCTGCAATAATCCGCTCAAAGAGCTTGCACACCTCGTCGAGCAACACGATCGGCCGGTAACCGGATGGCTGGTCCGCCGGCCGCCCCGCCTTCCGGATAAGGACCAGTTTCCCCGTCTTCCAAGCCTTTGGAAACTGGCCCCTTTCGAGGCATGCGCTAAAGAGCGCCACCAGTCGAGGCCCTAGTTCCTCCAGGGCCAGGACCCATGCTCGGCCTGGAATGCCGTCGGGTCCGGGGGCAGTGCATTTCCGGGCTTTAAGCCGGAGCACTGCTACCCCCAGTTCACTCTCCCTGACTTCGGGCACATCGCTCTCGCTATTATGGGCATCAGGTGCCTGAGGCGGAGCCATACGCGGAGGGACATGCTCCTCCGCTCTCGCTGGGAACAAGGAGCCCAGTATCCCCTCCAGCCGCTCCGGCTGGAGGCTCTGGGTCAGTAGGGGCGCCCTTGGGCGGATTTTGCCCCTGACCGCAAGGTAAGGACGCCCCCATGGGTTCTGCTCCAGAGACTCCAGCAGCTCTTCGCGGGCCCGCCGTTTGGCCTGCTTTATGGCTTCCTGGAGGGTCCTCTTGGCCCCCTTGTACGCCTCATACAGCTCCGCCTCTCGGGCTGCCGCATCATCTGGTCGGCGACGCCTCCGGCGAAACCTGGTGTACTGGCGGCGAGCGGTCACGCACGCTGCTCGCAGCTGTGCGATCTCCGCTGACCACCAGTACACCTGTTTCTTGGCCGGGCCGGGCTTAACCCTAGGCATCGCCGCATCGCAGATATGCGACATGGCTCTCCTGAACCATTCCGCCTCTGCGTCGACATCGGCAGGCCTGGCCGGTGACGGAATCCAGGCCTGCACTATGGATGCCTCCAGGAGAGCCTCCCGATCCAGGCGTCTGAGCGCCCAACGTGGATCCGGGGGATTCGCGATTTTCGGCGGCAGGTTAGTTGGAGGGGAGACGTTGAACCGAATGTACTTATGGTCGGAATCCGTCTCCTCCTCCTCCACCACGCGCCAACCCTGGACGCGGCGGGCGAGAGCAGGGGTCGCGAACGCGACATCCACGACCGAACTGAGCCCCCGCCGCTCCCAGGTGGCGACATTCCCCCGGTTGAGGACCTCTAGACCACGGGTGTTGGCCCAGTCCTCCAGTACTCGCCCCTTGTCATTGGTTTCCCGGGAGCCCCAGGCCTGAGACCAGGAGTTGAAGTCTCCCAGGACCAAGACAGGACGAGGACGGCACGCAGCGAGAACAATGTCCAGTTCAGCGAGCCTTAGCTCAAGCTCGTACTGGTCAAGGCTTGGCGAGAAGTAGACGGCCACGACAGCCAAGCCCTCATAGTCCGCCGCGACACAGCCTCTGCACCTTGCAATGAATGCAAGGCGCGAGGTGTCCGCGGCGGACCCCCCGAAGACGGTCGCTACGCCGTCCAGGTCCACCGGGCTTCCGGGGTGGACCCAGTCCGGCTCAGCGACCACGACCACATTGATAGACCACTCCACGATGCTCTGGTACAGAAGATCCTGAGCACCGGTGCAGTGGTTTATGTTCGCCTGCAGGATGCGGATTGGTGTGTCCATTAATGGACGTCCATCTCCGCATCCCGCCGGGAATGTGGCCGCTCCTGAGCGGCACCCCCACTACCCGTTGCGGACGAACGGGGCTTTGGCCTCGAGGCGGCGCAGGATCGGCTGTCCGCCCGGTGCTCCGCCGCTTTGCCCTCCGCTACGCATTTGTAGCAGCGCGGCGGAGCATCGCATGTGCTGGCCTTGTGTGCTTTATCCCCTTGGTTAATAATCTACTATTTATATTATCAAAGATTTGTTTTTGCTTTGTACAACAGCTTTAATAAATATAAATGAATAATACAATTTGCACAGTTTGCTAATAAACTTGTCATCATAAATTTAGTAATAGGTATGATCTATTTTTAAAATGGGACCCGCCACCCTTGTCGTACTGCCTACACTTATAATACCTATAGCAGAATAGGATCTAGCTCCCATATTTAGGGTTAATTTCGACATAACTATATTTCACGAAAACTATTTTATTTTTGTTTACCTAATAATAAAAGTACACATGATAGGAACCGAGATCAATGAAAATTTAACTGCATTGTCACGTTTTATTCAATGAATAACGTACAATAACATAACATAACTTCACGCCTGTATCCCCGAAGGGGTAGGCAGAGGTGTATTACACACCCGCGATTCGCCAGTTATTTTGAGGTCCCAATGTCATAGGGGGCGAGCCTATTGCCATCTATCGGGCACATTATTAAGCGAGCAATAATTATCATTTATTAATGCACACATAACTACGAAAAGTCAGAGGTGTGTGCCTGGGCAACTGGGGATCGAACTCGAGACCTCGTCTCAGCAGTCCGTTATATATCGTAACATAAATTGTGATAAAATCCGTTCAAATGACTCACGATCGTACATTGGGGAGGAATTTTTCGATGCCTTCTCCATCTTTTTGAAATAATTATTTTGCTTAATATAATGAAATGATTAATAGTCCTAAGTTCCAAAATATATTTAATGACGTAGGTTGGTTTATTTAGATGATGTATTTTATGGATTCAAATAGCATAATCTAGTCAGTTCAGAAATTTGTTTTCAGTCTGGATAATAAAGACGTGATTTGGTATTTGGGCATCTTCAGTTTAAATTGATATCTCTTTAAAAAGAAGCGTATAATCTTATTCTTACAAATAGTCACCAGGCCCAGATTCATGATAAAAATAACATTGACCTCAATTTCTTAACTGCGACATCGATGAAACGACCATTGGGTTATCACCTGAGTTTTCATAGATTTTTACCTTACGAACTTCTTAAAAGACATTGCCGTATTGTAGTATTTCTTGTAAAAATAGACAGGCAAGGACAGACAAGGAATGTAGATCACGAAGCCTTACGTACATAAGAAATTTGTGTAGTATAAATATTTGTCCAGTAAAAGATAGATAATACTTTGTGCTCAACATAAATAGAAGGAATTACTCCAAGTCAGAATCTTATCTTTAAATGATTTATTTTTGGAAATTAAGGGAATGTCTCAATATAAATTTGGCCTGTTTGAATATACTTGGGGTTTTGTATCTAAAGCGTCCCACGTTCGAGTGGATGAGTAATCACTTTACTTAATCGTTGAAGGAAAATATCGTGAGGAAATTTCCATACTTAGTTCCTCATAATATTCTCGTAGATTATTGAAACCAACACACACTTTTGAAAACTAAAGAAATTAATGTAAATTAATATACAGGTCATCTCAGGACGATGCCACATGGAGGGAAAGTATCTTTAATAATGTAGATAGATAATTAATGTATATAGAAAATGTTACTGAAATGTTAATGTTATTGTTAATGTTATTGTGACTTCATTTTGCATTTGAAAAAAATTTCAACTGCATTTTAAGATTTTTGAAAACTCGATTACCACTCGTTAATCGAACTGGCTAGAACATACATTTTATGGCATCGATCGGTTGGATTATAAGGGTCACATCTCTCTGATGCACTAAGATCCACGCTGCCCAAACTAACCTCACCTGCAAGCTGATGATATATCTACTGATTAACGGAAGGAGTTCTGGCGCAAGTTATATGTGTGTCCGGAATTAAACGTTTTTTCTTTCTTTCTCTTGGGGTTAAGAGGCCAGAAAGTAGCTCCCGTAAAAAACGCGAATACAAACTAAATTGAAAGGAGCAATTACTTACCTTCAAATAGGGGGATGAAATTTCATATTCATATTCTTTAATGTATATAAAAAAATTATACATAAAATAAATGGATATTTAGGTACAAAAGCGAGTTGAACTCAAGGTTGAGTTCTATTCCAGCAAACTTTAGAGTGATAGAAAAGACAGAAGGCAGAACTAAGTGTACAATAGAGCAGAAATGGGAGTCTAATAAAGAGAAAGTTTAGTCAAGTGATACAGAAAGAGAAGTTTATATGGATCTTTTTCAATTTTAGCAAGACATATGTAAAAAATACCATGTGCAAAAAATACAACTTAAAAAAAGACGTCAAATCCGAGTCTGACTCGCGCATTGAGAGTACCGTATACCACTGGATTGAGGAACAAACTTAAGGTTTAATTTCGGATAAGGTTTCAGTTTTTACTTTTTGAGGGACAGAACCCTAAAAAGGCAAATAAAATAAACATAATAGTTAATAATAAAAAATAATCTATGACAAGTATATAAGTAATAATTTACAAAAAGAAATGAAATCCTACCAAAATGTGTGGCCTGGCCGTTATCGTAACAGTGACGTAGACACTCCTATGGGTTTATGAACTGAAAGTAATTCACTATTAATTAGACGTAAATTTTGTTAATAAATTCTCGAGCAACGAAACTGTCATACATTTTGACTAAAGTGTAGGATTTTTAGAGTACTTAAGACTAGAATTCACGAAGAACGCTATTCGCTATGATGAGCATTAGAGTGTTAGATTAGGGCGTGTAGAGTTAGAAGCTCAGCTCTTCATAAGATTTGATATCTTATTCACAGTGCAAGCAATATGGAGACGCGTCTTGGCGTCATTTCACATTAAAATGTTTTTGGTGGGATTTACATGTCTAGCGCTGGTTAAATCTCTGTAGGTAATCGAATCCGATATCTGAGCGTTTCATATATATTATGACGTTAGAATGAATGATATCTGCTTGCATTGGTTTATTTAAATGATTGATCGTTTAAAATGAATGAGGTTATTCGGAATATAAATCAAACTCGATATCTATAACGAACATTCTATTCAGATCATATCTTGCAATCTTACAAAGAGTGGCTGTGATTATTTAAAACGTATTTCTACAGTAATAAGTAATATCACTAACTTATCGCACTACGCCACAAATGAGGTTAATTGAAAAACAAAAAACTAGTGGGGCGGAAATCACACAGAGATTGTCAAACTTCGGGCCAAACTTAGATATTTTTTTAGGGACAATTGTATGGTGGGGTGTGTGTTGGGTAACCTCCTCGAGTGTCGCTCCGATTCCGATCCCGCTGCAGTCCGGGGGGAACGGAACCGGAGCGGCCGGTACACCCTGGGCGGCGGTCAATGGCTTCCCCTTCACCCCTTCATAGGGTTGGCATTGATCGTCGGCCAATACCCAACGTGGCGGGAACACATCGCTCTCCGTACTCCTCTGCTTTCAGAGGAGACAGGATGAGCGATGCTGTTAGTGGTGAGATGGCCCAGGGTCAGCCGGGGTGCGAGGGATATGCTCTATGGGTAACCTTACACCCCGGCGTCTGAAGACCCGAGACGGCGTGCGGTTTTAGTCGGTGCAAGCCCGACATAACCGCCCCCGCTGGCCGGCGGGGGGGTATCCGAAGGGATTTCCGCACGATAAAAAAAGGGACAATTGTATGGTAGGTACCCGAAACCTTGAACGTACAAACCCCAAAATCTAATCAGTTCTTCCCATTAACCAAACAAGATGATTGACGAAAGAATTTTTTAAATCGGATAAGTGGTTCTTGAGTTATTGCGTAAACAGACATCCAGACATCCAGACCAACAGACAGACCGACACAAAAATTTTTTTGCTTAATTAAACTTAGAATCATGTGAAACGTCGAGAAAAGTGATAACAAGTTGAATTCCTCAGACAAGCTCAGCCGAATACAAGGTATTTTCTTTTATTTTATCTTTTATTTTATTTTTGTTTTTTTATTTTTTATTTTTTTATCTTGTAATGGTTCACCCCAGCACGAATCTATTACCGAAAACAGTAACTCGATAGCTCATCTCCTTCATACCCAAAACCGTGACAGAAAATTGGCAACGACGACGTCGACGACAACTCGATAGCAATAGGGCTTTTCTCGCTTGCTAGGCTGTTTTCGGTAATAGATTCGTGCTGGGGTGAACCATTGCAAGATAAAAAAAAAAAAAAAATTTGGGTATTATTCTAGATGACCCTAAAAACTACATAAATACACTGTGGCATATACTTAAACGTAGTTTGTCTTCAAGTAAATAACATATTGCCTTATTGGCTTGTAATATCAAACCGGATTTAAAAAATATAGAAATAAATTTTACTTATATATTAATCTTTAAGAGCATTCTGATGTTAAAGAGAAATCCGTAATTCATGTTACTCATACGATGATGTTCAACATTCAATCTATTCTGAAAAAAAAAACACTACTTTTTTATTAAAAATCCTACTTTTTGACTTCAAATTTAACAAAGAACCGTTAGCGCAAGGTATAGTAGAAACAGAACAATGCGGGCTTGCGGAGGCGTCGTGGAGTGGGTTACTCTTTTCACTTCTATATAACGAGGATATCGATGTACTTCATGTGTCATACTTGTGAACGGGTATTAACGGTAAAACAGAAATATATAAAAACTTGCAGTAGGCAATCTGTATAGGGTTCTTCAATAGCGCATGAAAGTTTTCACAGGGTTTGCAACGCAAAACGAGAATATGTATATATTTTTATTTTGTTATTTAGCCCGTCAATTCATTTCATCCCGCCGCTTACCCATCCAAGTAAGAAGCTAGGGTGAAGTCCAAAAGATATGGGCCGCCAGTCCAGATACTATCGATCCTAAAATAGTGGTCCGTACTTTGACAGCCTAGACAGTTGCTTTTCCACACCCCGCCTAAAAAATCCTGGGATTGCAAGAAGAAGAAAACACGAGTGCGGGTAGAGCATTCCAGTTAAATATCTTACGACAAACAAAATCTATTTATCGCGGCATATTTCAACTTATATTTAAAATAAGTTATAGCAACGGTATTGTTTTTATTCCCTATTGACCCTGCCTATTTAATACCATATTAATAATAGAATAATGTTCCGTTTCAAATCTATTGGAATGTTTTCTATGTATTTTGCTTTACTTCTTTCAGTAAATATAGTATTTTTGTATTAACAATATTTACTAAATAATAATAAATATTCTACGAGATTCTACACAGCGCTTTCAAGACAAAGTAAGCAAAGTTTCACTACCTTGTTTTATGGGTTCTAAAATGCGGATAAACATACTTACATTTTTTTTGGGATTTTCTTTAGAAAAGCCCCATTGCTATCGAGTTGTCGTCGTCGTCGACGTCGTCGACGTTCTCGTTGTCAATTTTCTGTCACGGTTTTGGTATGAAGGAGATGAGCTATCGAGTTGCTGTTTTCGGTAATAGATTCGTGCTGGGGTGAACCATTGCAAGATAAAGCAAAAAATCGCAAAAAAAAAAACGCAAAATCTAAAATCCCTTGTATTCGGCTGAGCTCGTCTCAGGAATTCAACTAATTTGTAAATACATACATATTATATATTATAAAAACACCCAGACCAATGCAAAAAGACATATTCATGCATATAAATATTACATTATATACTTATACATATCATAGATAATGTAATACAATACAGTATTATACATTGCACTGAGCGGGAATGGACCCCGTACCCCCTGTCGTAGCAGTCGAATGCACTACCACTACGCCACAGAGGCCGTCGCACGTACGGAAATTCACATTTTATACTATTAAATGAGAAATTCTTGTGTACATACACTACTATCTCGGAAACCAGTATAACGGTTAACGAATTTTTATCTTGCCTGAATCGTCCCCCCGAGCGAAGCTCAGTCACCCAGGTACTTCAACGTATTTGTGCACGTTCAAGGTGGATGAATTAAAATAGTATTTAAGTCAATTATATGCAATGACGATAGAATTATATGTATCATTTTGGATAATGAAATTCAATGATGTCGAAACTTAAAAATCTAAGGACTTAACGTCGAATTTCGGTCATTGGACCACTGGTATATATTATAGGAAGAAAATAAAACAAAATAAAAGGTTGATGGCATTACAACATTGAATTCCGTAAATTCTTTGTACCGACAAGCTAGTATACGAAGATTCTCTATGCTATTTCCCTACGGACAAACCGGCCACTCGGACCCGACCTTATTTACAATGTGTGATATGCCTTTATACAGAATTTTAGACGTATTTTGTAGTCGCAAGTATAGCCTCGAAGTTTACAGTCTCTATATGGGAATGTATAGAAAATTAAGCTACGTCTTATGTACAATTTGCTGAATGTAGGTGATAATATACCTCTGCTTACCCTTTCAAAAATATGTAAGTATAGGTGTATTATATGGGTGGAAGTAATAAGTACAACACTTTGTAATATACATATATTTCTCAAATCGTCTAGGTATAACAAGAAGTATAGATAAAATCTTAATCTGAGGATAGAAGGTGTTCAGGTTGACGATAGAAGTTATCTTCGCAGTATATATGAATCGCTAATACATCAGTATAATATATATAGTATAGTAATCGCTATATATTGATGAAATTTTATAAATTAGATCACGTTAGACTACCAACGATACCATCAATCTACTTTTTACATTTTCTTTGTGAAAGTTAAAATGAATTTAGGGACATGATAGTTTGGGGTGTGTGTTGGGTAACCTCCTCGAGTGTCGCTCCGATTCCGATCCCGCTGCAGTCCGGGGGGAACGGAATCGGAGCGGCCGGTACACCCTGGGCGGCGGTCAATGGCTTCCCCTTCACCCCTTCATAGGGTTGGCATTGATCGTCGGCCAATACCCAACGTGGCGGGAACACATCGCTCTCCGTACTCCTCTGCTTTCAGAGGAGACAGGATGAGCGATGCTATTAGTGGTGAGATGGCCCAGGGTCAGTCGGGGTGCGAGGGATATGCTCTATGGGTAACCTTACACCCCGGCGTCTGAAGACCCGAGACGGCGTGCGGTTTTAGTCGGTGCAAGCCCGACATAACCGCCCCCGCTGGCCGGCGGGGGGGTATCCGAAGGGATTTCCGCACGATAAAAAAAAAAAAAAAAGGGACATGATAGTTTCACAGTACTAAGATCGTAGCTAGTGGTTGAGATCAAGCGACTAACTGATAGAAGACTGAACTTATTGAATAAATTAAAGTATTGAAAACAGTTGCCTTATTCGTTCTATTATTGCACGGGATACTTTTTGTATAATAATATTCTTAGAAATATTAGACAGCGCCATTTAGAACTAAACTAAACATAGCTTGTGATCTGAGTTATATTGCGGATAAACAATATAAATATACTTATATACCCACGTTATTTTTGTAAATTCATACATTTATACGTGGAAACACTCAAACCAATGCAAACAGATATATTCATGCATACAAATATTCATACTGAGCGGGAATCGGTCCTCTACATCATTGGGACTTCATGCAAGGTAATCATGCCTGAACTGTCTCGGCGGTGCATATCATGGCGAATGCGATTAGCATGGTAAATGGGAATTAAGAAGCTTCCTATTATGTGGTACCGAAAAAAGATGATGAAATGTAAGCATAAACACAATTATAGCTAGTACTTACGCTGATATAGTATCAGGTTTGAGTACATAAAATAGATATCTAACAACAGGTTCTTGAATATTTACCTACTTCAAAAATTAATTCAACCAATTCAATGATAGGGTGGTCCGATCAGTGCCTAGTTAGTGAAAGAATTAAATAAAACCATACTTATTTAAATTGTGAAATTGTAATGAACTTTAAACATTTTTTTTTAAATTGTTGGTGGTTAAGTTGTTTGTAAAGGAAATGGAAATGGGCAGGCCATATAGCCAGGTACAATGACAACAGATGGACTCGGAGATCGGTAGCATGGTCAGGACCGCGAGGAAGCAGACCTAGGGGCCGCCCCCGCATGCCAGATGGGCGGATGAAATAACTTCAATAGCAGGCCGAGATTGGCTAAACACAGCTAAAGACAGAGAGAAGTGGTATATCTTGGAGAAGACTTTTACCCGAAGGGGGTTCATGCAAAAATCATAGACAGCTTTAGTCACAATTATGTTAAATTTGCTAAATTATTGATGAAGTACTATTTATTTTAATTGAATTATAATGTTATTTAATACTTTTTTAAATTATGCTGTACCTATATAGATTTATGTTCATTGTTATATAATTACTTGCATGGAATAAATGAAGCTTTATTATTATTATTATTTCCTTTATTAAATTTTAAACACATATAAATTATATTTTGAAATACATTCCATATATATAAAAAAAAAACAAATATATTTAAAAATATCGACCACTCATTAGACGAACGCGCCATCATGGTTGTTAAGTACAGTTTGAAATTAGCGCTTCTATATTTGTTCTCTTACGATCAGGTCACGCGTTTACTGACGCGAGTTTAACCTTTTTTACCCATTACGAAAAAAGTGCACAACGCCGCTAAATAAGCTTTCACTTCAAAAATAACATTATATATTTTTGCATTTATTGACAAATAACAACCTCTAAGTCGCGTGGATGGAATAAATTTTCGATTGAGTACCGTCAAGTAACTAAAAGAAAATTATGAACTTTCTCATGTGAAAGAAAGTTGTTTTGGAAACAAAGTTTTCCTGATACAATTAATAGTGTTTTAGGATTTCGATTACCCTTCTTCCGAAGCATTAAAACTAATTTATTCACGGAAATTCTTTGATTTCAATAGGCTTCTAAATATATAAATACATATAGACAACATCTTTCCACTTGCTAAATAAATAGCTACTCAGAAATCAAGTGGATATAATTTAATTAATTTGGAATTTCATTAAATGTATCCTAAGTACTTTGATGTTCTAAAATACTAATCATATAATTAAAAAACAATATAGTACAGATCACTCTATATGTAATATGTTTTAAATAGAGGTCAGGATTTGATTTGGTCGTTGGCAGGGCAACTCAGAATTGTATAGAAACCAATTAAAACAAACAATGAGGCCCTATTAATACATTAAAGTGACACATAGCAGACAGAATATGGTAGATCTTGAAAATACAGAAAGCTCTAATGTGTATGCTCAATATACCAAGGTCTCAAACTAGAAATAGTGCGGCTAGATGGCTCCACTCGTCAAAGATTTATACTCAATGTAATCTGAGCTATAAAATGCTCTACAATACGCAAACTTCTTTCTAGATTTCTATAAGTTTGATTATAAAATGTACAATAAAATAGATAAATTTAAGTTTAAAATAATATAAAACACGCTTTAAGCGAAGACCTACTAAAAAGAAAAACTAACTGTTAAAATGAAGTGGTGCCCTGTTTTTTAACATTTTCATTTTTAAATTTTAGTTGGTTTTTTCTTCAAGCGTATTATTTATTTTTAACCTTTTAGTTATTTTTTTTTAATAAGTAATTGTATTGCCATAGGTCCTTGATAAATGTGCAAAATTTCAAATCAATCAGACAATTAAATTTGCTCCAAAATCGAGTTCAAACATTCCATTACATACAAACATACATACCAAGTTATAAAAGCGTGTTAAAAAGATAGTATTTCCGATGTAGCTATTTACTACTTCAACGACGTAGCTACGGTAATTATTTACCAGCATTTTTTGAGATTAAACGATTAAACTATGAGGCATAACGATATCCAAGTTACCAAAGATGAACATTATGCTATCGGTTTATATTACACCGATTTTATAACGTACAAAAGATGGTGGGATAAGCCTTTGATTGATGAGTGGATGATAAAAAATTATGACATCACGTAACTTCAAATAAAAATATTTTTCATAATAGAGAGTTCAACGTATAAAAGAAAGAAGTTGTCACTCATCTAAGGGATACAGACAAGATACATATGTATAGAAAAGAAAGTGAGAAAAAGACAGTACAATTTTCCCGTGTGAAAAACCTCAAGGTACCATATTTCTGAAGGCATGATTAAGTAGTAATGTTGAAGTCAAATTGACCTAAGCCACAGGGTATAACCTACATCTGCTTGCATGGAGACTCGACATTACAGAAGAGTGTAAAATCTTCTCAACTTTAGAGAAGCACCTGATAGTTCCTACATTTATTTCGTCGAGCATTGAGCCTTTTAGGCTGACTACACATCAAAGCTGCCAGCCCGACGGTGACTTCACCCGCCTGGAAAGACCAACGGACTCATACCGCACGTACGTATACGTACTCAGCCGTACGACAATTTTACTCATTGATTATTTTCGTCTTCTCGTCCTAATCAATGTTCAGCTTAATTAGATAATATGGGTCCAATCCACGTTGTAGTGGGCGATTTTATGAGTTGCATGAATAATTTAAGGCAATAAAGATGCCCGACTGAATTAGAGTTGATAATTCCGAAATTGGATATACAATTATTAGTTAATCCTAAATTAAACGCAGATATGATTAAAGAACCTACTGTACCAGTTAAAGCAAAATCAACATGAACTCTAATTAATAGGTTCCGCTAATTAGAAATCTGTAATTAAATATCAGTGCTTGATGTCGGATTCATAACCGCAGTTAGGCGTACGCATTATTATCATTGACAGCTTTAAGCACCGATTCTGACGATTCATTATACTTTGATGGATATTAAGTTAAGTACCATACTTAAAAATACAGTATTCGTGAATTATTAGACACCGGATGTTGAAATTTAGTCACTGGTTTTGTGAAGGTCGTGTACGTTATAGAAATCAATTAAAGCTTACCTTCAGAGCCACAAATAAAGACTTCAGCAGAAGTCTATATCATGATTTCAAAGGTTTGCAATTTCGTACTATACCAGTGATGTAGACCAAGGTCCGATAGCACTCATTTAATTGTGCCTTGTATGGTATACAATCTACCAGTCAATATTTATTTTTCATATAATCAATATATGAACTCAGCAGAGTACTTGTGTAAGTGTCTACGTATGACACATACTCGACTCCGATTCAAATATGTTCGGTGTAGGTAAATAAAACCTAAAAGTCATCATTAGAAGACACCAGCAACATTAGCAAACCTTACTCCGCCAAAATTGATGTACGTGTTCAGTTTACAAAGATAGCGATTTTTTTTTTTTTTTTTTTTTTTTTATATGTAGTGTATCCATTCTACGCCATTTACGTGTTGTCATTGACTAGAAGTAGCAACCGACGACTGCGTCCCATCATCGCTACTAGACACGGCAAATCGGTTTCCTGTAATAGTGACGATAGCAAAAAGGTCTACGTTCACGCAGTGCGTAATATCACAGGTGCCGTTTTATCAAAAATATGAAGATAAAAGCTCTGTAACCAGTCTCATTAATGCTTCTACGTTAATGCTTACTTCCACTTTCATCGCGTCGTTCATAATTCTCAATGGTCAAAACTTCTAAAAGAACACGCGTGAAATACATTACATAGCGTACTTATTTATGCTAGAGCAACAGGCTGCCCCGCTGTTCTAAAGACAATAGCTCTCAAAAGCCTCAAAGCTTTAGAATGCGTATGTATCGTACAGATGTTTTAAAAATAATGTTTGTGCAAGCAGGAAGAGATCTCCTGCGTGTAATAACTTATTAAGTAACTAAACATTTAAAATACGTCAAATTAACATTATGCCAACTAGTATTAAAATCGATTGGAAATAATCAATTAAAAATAAAAGGCATTTTTTCAGCTTTGTTTCTAATTTATCAATTTTATAGTAGTAGTATTATTAATTATTATTAATTATTAATATAACCGGTCGTTGCTCTATAAACCCTGATTCAGTATCAATATCATCCAATGACCTGGACATTTTAACTTTATACCGATATACTAATATAGAAGTCACCACGAACGGTAGTATCGCTTACGACTCTTTATCAGCCAGGTTCACCTCCCACTGAACGCAATAACAAAGATTAATGTTTAAACGATGAACCAGCACAATCGTTGGCCTGCAATCTATATAAAACCTTTTGGAAAGCACGCGTTTAGCTTTATATATGTATGTTACTGTGAATGTTCGAAATGCAGTGCATGTTAAGATAATAATAATATCGTCCGCGCCGAAGCAGATAAAAAGACCAAATATCTGGACCTGGCGCACGAGGTTACCGACATGTGGAGGGTGGGGTCCACAGAAATAGTCCCAGTTGTGATCTCAGCGAATGGTTTGATCCCAAAGAGCCTCTCAGTCCATCTTGAGAGGCTCGGGATCGGTGGAAAGTCGGTGGTGGCCAAGATGCAGAAAGCGGTCTTGCTCGACAATGCCCGAATAGTCCGGCGGTTCCTCTGCCAATCACCCTAACGCCCCGGCCGACTGTTGCCCACCTCGCCGGGGTTATCTTGCCGCCTCTCCCAAACTAGGGGGGAGGCGTGAATTACTTTGATGGGAATAATAATAATAATAAACAAACAGTCAAACAGTAGCCTATTTTTGTGCCTAACATAAAATTACATTTACTTTAAAATCTGTTATACAAATAAACCACCAATAGTGCAATATACGTTCAGAATACAAAAATAGATTTAAATTGATTATAAAAACTACAAATATGCAACCAGAAATATATACACCCTTAAATACAGCACCCATTGACATGACAGTTTGCCTGTCAAACAATAAATAATGAAAATGCACAAAAATAGCAATGAATGATGATAACAAGAGCCAAGGCAAAAGCAGCAGCACGCCCAACAACCCCGGACTCGTCGCCCAGCTCCGTCCAACAGCCACCAGCAAGTTCTCTGGGTGTGACGTCGAGCTCAAGTTCTAGCGACGAGTTTTTCTCCCCGCCGACGTCGCCAACACCTGTACGTCGGCAGGGGAGAGGCCGGCCACCGACTGGCTTGGAGCCCCGACGCCCACTGGCTTCGAATAGGGCCCCCGCTACCGGTGGTGATGTGCACCGCATGCGATGGACTACTTCTATGAACGAAAACGTCATGCGGGCATATTTTGTGGCTACAGAGGGAGGAGTCAACCTCACTGCGTACCGTGTTCGTATGCTGCCTTTGTTTCAGGTACTTGAACCAACTGTAAACGTATCGGCACAACGGCTATCGGATCAAGTGCGGGCCATCCAACGTTGTCATTTGTTGGATGAATCTGTACTTGAGAGGCTACGCTCTAACATACGAAGTAGCCCGGGTACCACCCCTTGTTCGCAAATTATGAGACAACCAGCCACGGAGACCATCTCACAATTCATCTGTAGCGAAGAAGTGATTGATACCAGGGCTATAGATGTAAGTTCCGAGTACAACGAACAATTAAGGAGCGCTTTGGAATGTGCTATGCGGGAATATCGATCCATACCTTCTGGTAATAGACCTCGCCTACCACGTTTGCCAACGCATAAAAAGAATGTAGCGCTAGTGTGTGCCCTGGATTCGTTATTATCAGATTATTTTGATAATAGCGAAGATCTCGGTGATACACATTCAATTTTATATTGCGCGGCCGTCGCAGCATGTCGAGTAGCTAAGGTTCAATTTCCAAAATGCGACATAGCTACTCGACCGAAATCTGCTGTGCCGGCTTGGCAATTTAGAATTGAGCGACGTATTGCCGAGACTAGGGCACTCATTGGAAAGCTCATTTGTTTCAGGTCGGGCAACACACGCCCAAGAGTGATGCGCTTTGTGAGTCGAGCGTGATTTTTGGCACGGGTCACAGAGCGCATCGACTTCCTGAAACAAAAAGTTTATGCGTGGGCAAACCGGATTCGACGGTATAAAAAAAGAGTGGAACGATATTCTCAGAATCGTACGTTCCAAAGGGACCAAAGGTGGGTCTACAGAAATTGGGAGCGCCCTGATTCGACTGGGGCTGACGTGCATCGACCAGGTGATGATATTACTAATACATTCTTTCGTAATATCTGGTCGATGCCCGTCAGTCATACAGAGGGTGATTGGATGCGGGATGTTGAGCGATCGTGTGAACCTATTAAGATTATGGATCCGATTATTATACTGCAAGAGGATGTAACCGATGCAGTCCGTCTGTTGCCTAACTGGAAGTCAGCGGGACCAGACGGACTGCATAATTTTTGGTTAAAATGGCTGAAAAGCTCACACGGTCGTTTAGCATCTCAATTCCAATCATGTCTTGAATCAGGATTGATTCCCAATTTCATGACCACTGGTGTAACCCACCTTCTTTACAAGTCCGGTAGTGCTTCGGACCCTAAAAATTATAGACCGATTACATGTCTACCTACGGTCTATAAGCTTCTTACATCCATCCTGAGAGTAAAAATATCCTCACACTTAACCGACAATTCTATCATGTCTGTCTCTCAGAATGGATGTAGAAGTGGGGCTCGTGGCACTAAAGAGCTCCTTATAATTGATATGGCCATTAGCCAACAGGCACGCCGTAGTCGTAAGGACCTGGCGACATGTTGGATAGACTATAAAAAGGCCTATGACTCCGTGCCGCATACATGGCTCTTGAGGGTGCTTGAGTTGTATAAAATTGATACAACTCTATGTACCTTCCTGAAGGCATGTATGGGGCAATGGAGTACCGTCCTTTGCTATCCAGGGTGTCGACGGATCTGTGAGAATGGCGGGCTGATAAAGATAGAGCGGGGTATATTCCAGGGTGATAGTCTTAGTCCATTATGGTTTTGCCTGGCACTGAACCCTCTCAGTTATATGCTGGAGAGTTCAGGGTTAGGCTGTCGATTGCGGAGAGATGGTCAGGTTATATCCCACCTCCTTTACATGGATGATCTTAAATTATTTGCCCCCAACAATTCCCAACTGATAGCGTTATTAAAGATAACTGAAACCTTTAGTAACTCTATCAAGATGGAATTTGGTGTGGACAAATGTGCGGTCATGCATGTAAAAAGAGGTGAGATTGTGGAATCTGATGGGGTTGAGCTCTCAGATTCCACAAAACTCAGGTCTCTCTCTGCAAACGACACCTATAAATACCTGGGTATGTCGCAGGCATTAGGCATTACAGAAGCTAGCATGAAGCAATCGTTACAGGAACGTTTCTTTGGCCGCTTGAAAAAAGTTCTTAAAAGTCTTTTGTCAGGCGGTAATAAGGTGCGCGCCTATAACGGTTGGGTCATGCCGGTTTTAATGTACTCCTTCGGCATACTCAGGTGGACTCAGACTGAATTAGACACCCTGGATCGGAAAGTCAGTACGCTTCTTACTGCATACCGAATGCATCATCCGCGTTCATCTGTGATGAGGTTGTACATACCGCGGAAATGCGGGGGACGTGGCTTTTTAAATGCCAAATCCCTCCATAACCGTGAGGTGTGCAACCTCAGGGAATACTTCCTACACAATGAAGCTGATATGCATCGTGATGTAGTAGGGGTGGACAACGGACTTACCCCGCTAGCTTTGGCTAAAGAGAACTGGCGCAAACCTGTGGTATTAAGTATTAATGACCGTATGGATGTATGGAAGAGCAAGGAGTTGCATGGACGTTTCTATCGGGCTCTCCATGGGCCTGATATAGACTTACCAGCATCTGTGTCTTGGCTACGCTTCGGTGATCTATTTGGAGAAACCGAAGGTTTTGTTTTTGCAGTTATGGACGAAGTTGTGATGACGAATAACTATCGGAAGTATATACTAAGGGATGGTATGGTTGACATATGTCGGGCGTGCCACCGTCCCGGAGAATCCCTTAGACATATAATTTCTGGTTGTTCTCGTCTTGTCAACGGCGAGTATTTGCATAGACATAACCAAGTAGCCAGGATTGTTCATCAACAGCTTGCTCTAAAGTATAACCTTGTGGAATCAGAGGTACCGTACTATAGGTATGTGCCCGACGCAGTTCTCGAAAATGGGCACATCACGTTGTACTGGGATCGATCTATCATCACTGGACTTTACCTTCAGCTTACCATCAGGCGAGGTGAAGTCAAATTGACGTGTCCTAAATATAAAAAAAAAAAAACTGATAGGACTATTGTAGCTAATAAACCTGATATAGTGTTGATAGATCGGTCAGAGCGCCGCGCAATAATTATCGATATCACCATTCCACATGACGAGAATCTTGTGAAAGCCGAAAAAGAAAAACAAATTAAATATTTGGATTTGGCTCACGAGGTTGTCGACATGTGGAGTGTGGATTCGGCGATTATTGTTCCGATAGTTGTATCGGTTCACGGACTGATTGCCAAGAGCCTTGAACAACATCTCCAGAGGCTCGCGTTCGGCGTTAGGCAGTTGGGTCAAGGGCTTGATGCAGAAGGCAGTGCTCCTCGACACGGCACGTATTGTGAGGAGATTCCTCTGTCTGGAGCCCTAACCACCGGCAGCTTGGTCCCTGTACCCGATGCCGGTGGGTTACTATTTTTTATATTTTTAAATATATTTGTTTTTTTTTTATATATATGGAATGTATTTAAAAATATAATTTATATGTGTTTAAAATGTAATAAAGGAAATAATAATAATAATAAATCTCTTTATTGTATGTACACAAGAATAAGCATGCAGAACATAAGCTGGAACAGTTTTGAGGTATATACAATTGGCGGCCTTATCGCACAGGGCAATCTCTTACAGGCCAACCATTGGATGGAGAAAAAACAGTAATAAAAGATATAGGGCAGTTTCTGGTGTACATAATTATGTTATTTCCATATAAGCTCTGACATTTAAATATGAACTTACAAATACATAAACTTATCATTATATATATATAATTTATACTAAAAACAGTACCTATTTCTAGGTACATATTATATACAATATACATACATAAAAAAGACAGTGTAGAATAAAGAGAGAGAGATGTGAAGAGAGAAGGAGAGAAATTGATGACTTTTGTTCCTGTAGATAGTAAGCCGTGATTAATTTTTTGAAAATTGGCAGCGATTGCGCACGTCTTATGGCCTCAGGTAAGGTATTCCACAATCGGACAGCTTGTACTGTAAAGGATTTATCCATAAACGTTGTGGAGTGTGCTGGCATTTTCAGCCTCAGATTCTCTGACGATCTTAAGGACCTAGAATGCGTGTCACAGAGGAAATTGAAGCGTTCTTTTAAGTAGACTGGTGTATGAGGATGAAATAGGATGTTATAGAGTAGTGAAAGAATGTGAGCATTCCGACGAAGGCGTATAGGTAACCACTTGAGTTTTCTACGATATTCGGAGATGTGATCATATTTGCGTAGTCCAAATATGAATCGCATACTGAGATTTTGGAGTCTCTCAAGTTTATTTAGTTGGTCTTCAGTGAGATCTGGATAGCTGGCATCGGCATAATCAAGGGTGGGAAGAAAAAGAGATTGTGCAAGTTCAGTTCTCGTAGCAATGGGTAGCAAACTTCGGAGCCTACGCAAGGACCCCGCTGTGGCAAATGTTTTGCGACTAACATCTTGAAGTTGAGGGCCCCAAGAAAGACTTCTGTCAATATATATGCCCAGGTTTTTAACTACTTCACTATACTGTACATTAGTACCATCACAGGAGATTTGGGGGAGGAGTGTCCAGTCTATTTTTGATATGGCTCTTGGGCTACCAATGACAATAGCCTGAGTCTTAATTGGGTTCACCTTTAGACCATGTGATTTACTCCAATTGCATATTTTATCCATCCAAGATACTCTGGTGCCTGTTAATAACCAGCAAGATACCTGGTGAATGACCGTTTTTATCCTTTTCATGACGATTTCGATCATTCACCGGTGATTGTTATCATAGACCATGACGACTCGGTCAGTATTCATTATAAGCGAAATTAAGATGTCTGCCTGATTGATGTACAAAAATATTGATGAATGAAAATAAGAATTAAATTTAAAGTCACAAATTTTTACAATAAATAGAGTCATAAATAGATACAAATTGATTATTAACCAAAATAATTAAACCAATCTACCTATATTAGGTGTAGGTAGGTAAAGTAATCTGGTTAGGTAAGTATAGCAGGTACCTGTAGATAGTTTTCTTTTATATCTTAGTAATTAGTAATAATGTCGACGGAGCCCCGCATAGCGGGGCTCCTATTGCTACGTGCATTATCACAAGTGACCGAACACGAAGGGTTACAGCGATATAGATAACCATAATCCTTCTAACCTATATATATATATCCTTGTTAGGACGCCGTGTTCGTATCTCCTCTGTGTATGTTAACATTCACCAGTGTATGTCCGATTTAAGTATAAATTAAGAACAGTTTTTCAGTTATACCATCGAAACTGGTGATTGTCGACATACACCGGTGCATCTTAACATTCACTAATATCGGACATTCACAGTAACGTATATATATGATTGAATATTAACTACGAATTTAAAATCACTCATAAACTTCATTAGTATGAAAACTAGTGTCGCAAACCTCAGAGCCTACGGTCTGCTTACTTCTCCTCGTCCTTTTGATTTAGCTTATAACGTTTTTATAGGAGCAACTGCCGTCTAACCTCACAACTACGAAAGGAATGCCTGCACCAGAGCCTCTTCCGTCAATTAGCAGGTGTACCGGCTTGCAAATGAGGTTGGCTTGGCCCTGAAGAGAACAAGCCTAAAAGTAAATGTCAATTAATAGCCAGTCACGTTGCGAATAATGTTGAACACGTATTTCTCATTCTTTATTCTTATTGCTAGACTTCTAAGGGCTATAGCGTGATGTTATATAATATAATATAAAATATAGACTGGGTTACTAAATGCAAAAAGATGTTTTTAAATCTCACATGTGGTTCCAGAGATTAGCTCCTGTAAATAAACTCTTTAGCTTCATTGTTAGTATAGAAGATACATTGTAGTACTTTAATATTGCGTGATATGGACAAATCGCTCTAAACATTGTACTAGAGGCCGAGCTTTATTTATATGCCGTCCCAGCTGTATCGGTGTTTCATCATAATGTAATTGCTTTTAAACCACGGTACAAGTTGGTACATCTCAATTGCATCCGAACTCTAATTGCCTTACCATCAATTAAAAGTTGGTTGGCATTTAGAAATTGCATTTCAGTACACTGGGGTTCAAATTGAATTACACACTTACAAAAACTGTTTCATTTGTGCCGCAGTTTCATGTTTCTTATAGTTATTAAGTATAAAGTGAGATGAAGTATTAATGTCTATTATCTATATCTGTTTAAACTTAAAATTAGTATACAATAATGTTAACGGGTACTAACCCGATCATGTATAGGTATATATATGGATATACATACCTTTGGATTACCTGACGTTCAACCAGGTTCCACTGGCCGTGGTCACAGCCTGACGGGCTCAGTCGCAATCCAAAGGTATATATACACCTGTACATGATCGTGTTGTTTCCCATAAACATTATTGTATATCATGGAACCCGAAAGTTTCAAATTTAGTATTAAATTGATATATTTGATATGATCTATATAGATAATAATAATGATAATTTAAATATAAGTTAGTCAAGTTGTTATATAGTTAAAATATACAAATTAAAGATTTGGAACGTTATTTGAATTCTAAATATTGATGTTATTCAACCATATGAATGTAATTAGCTCAGTATCGTAAATTTTAATTGGAAGATAATATGTGTTTACTCATTCCATCGATGTGGAAAGTATATTAAATTCACCTCGATAACATAAATTGATTTTATTATAATCGCCGAGTCAGAATAAGATAAGATGCTCTTGAAATGAACGATGTACCACGAAGATTTAATTGTAATAGCTCTTAGCCTGGCAAGAAAATCAATTAAAAAATGAATACTTGTAGTTAAACCCGTTAAACATCACATCTTTTCACTCTCTCTCTTTTCACTCTATGTACCTTAACAACATATATGGGAACTAAAAGAAAAAAGCTTTAATTATCAAAATAATAAAAATCTTGAACAAAACGTGGGCTGTTTGACGTCAGCCAGCGTGAGTACTCGTATAAAGCATCCTGTTATTTGAAATTTTATTTTCTAGTTCACTGAAGCATAGCGTAGTAGTAGTGTTTAAGTCATTTTTACTGTTTTTACTATTGTATAATCGCCTGGCCTTGTGAGTTCATTATGGAAGCAAAATGTCAAATAATACGAACGCCTAGGTAAAACCAAGAAATTGAATGAAGCATTTCTAAAGTCGAACGTGTTTGAGTGAAAGTGATAGTTTTCTTAAAACACGGAAGCAATCCCTTTGCTTCCGGTTTTTAAGAAAACTTTATTGAATTAGTCAAAGCGAGGCAGCAGTAAAAGTGGCAAAGAGTTATAGATGCAATTTGATTAATATTCATGTTAAAATATTGGAAAAGCATGTGTGAAAGAAATAAGGGAAGTTGTTTTTAAATAGTGTGAAAAGAAATAAAAGAAAATGAAATAATGTTTTTGGCAATTATATAATTTAAATTTTCACAGATTTTTATGCTTATAATAATATTATTGACGCAGTCATTCGAAATGTGACTGTCAAGTTAAATCAGTCTCTTTTCATTAAACGTCAAAACGGTAAGGTCTGTGGAAACTTGTATGAAATAAAGAGGTATGACGTCATAGTTAGTTATTTTCAACTAATTTACTTTTAGTGACAATATAGTAGATGATTGAAAATGAATAAAACGCCAGCCATATGCGAGTCGGACTCGCGCACCAAAAGTTCTGCATCATTAGCTATAAGCTAGCCGTAGCTATAAAAAAACGACAATAAAATCACGTTTGTTGTATGGGAGCCCCCCTTAAATATTTGTTTTATTTTAATTTAATAATTTATTTTAAAAGTGAATATATAACTAAATATTTTGTGAATCTTTCAAGCGTCTACCTGTTGCAATTATGACAATCGAACAAAAACGAGCAAATAAAATACGTTTGTTGTATGGGTGCCCCCTTGAATATTTATTTTATTCTGTTTTTTTATTATGTATAGCGGCAACAGAAGTAAATTATCTGTTGAAATTTCAACTGTCTAACTATCACGGTTCATGAGATACAGCCTGATGACAGACGGACAGCGGAGTCTGGAACCCTAAAAACGATAAAGTAAGAACAGACGTAATGTTTACCACGTTTTTACAAATCTCTATTAAAATTTTAGTGGAGATACAATATATAATGAGGGTGGAGCAAAAAATTATAACTGATAATTGTCACTACTTTTGTAATAACACAGCGGCCATAATTTAGCTTTATTAACATACTATAACAATCACATTAAATTTTAATAATTTATTAAAAGATTTTGAAGTTTAGGAATATCCCACTTACTTTTTTAAAAGGTTCATAAAAACTTATTGATGTACTTATAAAGTATCTTGTTATCTGTTTCTATAACTGTTTTTGCTACTCTAATTATATTATCACCTTGCTGATGCCCGCGGCTCCGTCCCCGCGGCGGTCGGTTATTGTTTTTTGGTCATATCTCTGGTTTTAGTTAACTAATTGGAATCTGACATTTAAAACGTTTAGAAAAACGGTGTCATAATCCGTTCAGTAGCTTTTGCGTCCATCGCGAAAATCAGACAAAAATAAAAATAAAAAAACTTTTTTTGGTCAGATTCATCCATATAACCTATCCCAAGTATTTCATTTTTAATATCTACAATGTACAGATACAACAATGTTATGATACTTACTAAAGATAATATATTAAAAGCCGTTAAATATAATAGTTATACTTTTGTCAATTAAAAATTTAACACAAAAATTTGTTTTACAAGTACTTGTCGTTACGGAGTTGAAATAATAAATCTAAAACAACTTTTCTCTCAAAATTATTAAAAGACTTTTTTTTATGCATGGACGGCCGGGCCACGTCTCTGTACACTATATGAAACAAGGAACATTTTTCTTTTTATTATATTACTTTTATTATTTATCATATTTCTTCTTCTACAACCGATTCTCTTTCACTTGAGAGCCCGAGGGAGCGACTGCCTTTTGACCCCCCAACCCCTAGAGTAGGTGTATCGCCTTGCAGATGAGGTTGACTTGGTGGTCCCAAGGAAATACGTTTTTACTCAGTAACAATAATTTATATACAGAAGCGGCACACAACATAATTAATTGTCATGGCCGGTAGCTTTTGGTTTTGTGTTGCAGATTAATGTCAATCATTTTAATCAATGCATGAGGTTTGATTCGCTTATTTTACGAAAGTTAAATACGGAAACTGCCTGTGTATGTGACAGCAGTGACAGCTGACAGTTCACTTTTATTAATAATTTATTCTTTATGTTTTCAAGAGCAGATGAGCCAAATAAATGGCAATAAATATGTTGAAAATAATGGATAATTATCATTTGACTTTCACTGTAGTATAACCACCCTCACCTGCTCACCGGTACACCTGCTGTATAACAGATGAGACTCTTTCGTAGAATTTACATTTGGGGTTTAAGGGTTAGATGGCAGTTGCTCCTAAAAAGTCAAAATAAACCAATTATGGAAAGGAAAAGAAAGAGTAGGTCAGTGGAATTCGGGTTCCAAAGTGCAAGCTTTGGACACAACCGGATTGGGGCTCAGATGATAACCTATACATTTAAATCAATATTATCAAATTCAATACATTTATCGTGATTTATTGAGATAGAGTGCAATGTCCTGGCCTGTTTCGTAATATCTTTTTTAATCTCGTAGAGGAAACCAATTCGTAGCACAAGTGCTACGCCGTAGTATATATTTATAAAATATAGGACAGCAGGATTTGCGTTTAAACGGTGTATACTGGGTGTGACGTGGCATCGGAGTGTCACGCATGTGGTGATAAGCGTGATTGATGACGTCACGGGTGGCGCGCCGACATTCGTCCGCGGGTGACATTACCCTACTTGTTGAACGTATCCACCGAGCTATAACGTTGGCTTGAGAGCTATATCTATATCCGTGTTGTCAGCATATTGACTGACAGGCTATATATTTTCGTACTTATGCGCTCAGGGTATTTCGAGAATGACAATCTTAAGGTACTTATCCCAACGCGGGCGTAGTACGAGAAACGAGTAAAGCTAGTAAATAATTGTAATAGTTCTGAAATGTTACATTTTTAATGTAATAAAAATTGTCATGTTTATGTACGATAGCGCAATAAATGAATATTGTATGTTACCACATAAATGATAGTACTTTTATACTGCAAAATTATTAACTAACCATTCCAAAACATCAAAAATTCCCAACGTTAATATTCAAGTTTTCACTTCTACCGGCACTCCTGGAGTACAACCCGTCGTTTTTTTTGATAGAATTCACAGAAAATGTCTTTTAGTAATGAGATTTGATCTTTATGTATGTGATGTTAAGACAGAAACTTTATGTACAAAGAGTCTTTCTGATAATACGATGTTCCCGAAATGGCCCATCAGCTAAATCAACGTCACCGAATCCACTGTCAGCCCATGGATAAAAAAATGGAAGCGAAACATAAAATATGAGTCATTGGAAATGTTTTTAAAACAAACTTTCATCGACAAACACACACGTCAAACAATGTAAAAAATAGCTGTTTTTTTTTGCACGATAGCCCGAAAAAAGTTTACTGAAATTATGAATTTACGTAACGAGTATTTACCTACGTTGTGTTACATGTTCAACTGAATGGTACTAGCGACATCATAAAGCAAAATATATACGTCATAATTGGACATTTTTATGTTCTACAGATTATCTCAAATTTCAATCTTTTTTATCATTACCAGGATCGCTCGGTGGTCAAAATTCATTCACTTTCACCTCTCACTCTCACTCACTTCTCACTGTAACAACTCTCACCTGCGTTTCACTGAATGCATTGCAATGAAACAGATATTCGACAAATCTGTATTGTAATGCAAATACAACGATACACGGATATATTTGGAGGGATGGCACGCTATACTTGGAGGGAACACTCTAAAATACATACGAGACGGCAACCCACTGAGTATTAATACTCGTATATAGATTTATCATTATTTTATTAAATTTTACCTATAAATAATGTATATACATTTGTTAAAGATCGTACTGACGTTTGTTCATGCTTTTGAATTCCCTCTGGCAGCACAATTTTCTTGCCCGTGCTATGTTACACGCTCGATATATTTATTGGAACATAGTATTTATTGTTTAGTTATGAAATTATACACGAGACCTAAAATAATAGACATGACAACCATGCCAAGGCTGGTAGTCTGCAGTTAAGTTGCCACGTTAATGTTGAAATAATGAGGTTACGTTAGATATTACGAATTTCGGACCTTAAAAGATAAATGTATAATATCATTCATATTATCATAAGTGATATGCAGACTATCAGAGTTTCGTAATTACTAAGAATTACGGTTGAAACTCCTAACGTTAAATCATAGAGTTATTCTTTCCTCTGCATAAATTAGCCTTTCACTTAAGCAAAATATAAGAGTTTTGATGCTTTTACGTACCCTTGGGGTATTTAAGCGAGAGTACGATATGTCCGCTACCGGAACTTCTCAATCGAGGTCATGTTCTGAACTGGTAGTCACTTAAACATGAAACTTTTTTCTTTTTTTTACGTGCGGAATTCCCTTCGGATACACCCCCGGCGGCCAGCGGGGGCGGTCATGTCGTGCATGTACCGACTAAAACAGCACGGTGTCCTGCCCAAGTGTCCATTGCCGGGCACCCCGGGTAAGCGCTCGAAAGGATAGCCCCTGGGTTACCAGCGGACCTTGGCCGCCAGCGCGGCCTCGCCTGGTGGGGTCGGGTTTTATCCCGCGTCGGTGAGTAGGCAGGCGTGTCTAGTATTCCGTATTCGACCCACGACTTGAGCAACCCCTGCCGTGGCCTTTAGTGCCGCGCTTCGGTGCGTTGCTCTCCGCGCCAGTATACCCCACATAAACAAAATATATTCGAAATTCATAAAAGTCCTTGAATAACGCCAACAGAATTATTCAAATACTTTATTTTCATAAAAGGTCTTTGTTAACTTTATAATTATCGCGGTATACTGGTTGACCTAGGTGTCATCCCCTTTCTTGTCATATTTGCTTTATAAATAATGCACGCTACATAATTAACGGTTTCTGTGACTTGAGAATTTATTTATTTAACAGAGTGTGGTAGACTTCACTGACAATGGAATGAGCATTTAAATATTTTTATACAGTGTTATTTCATCTGTGTTTATTATATTGTTCAAGTGAAAAACAATTAAAGCTCCTAGGTCAAATATGTGTATATATACTTGAAAACTATAAAAAGGTTTATTAATTGATTCTGTTGTTTTTTGATTACAAATTTATTCATTTTGTTGTTGAGATTTATTACTGTTGCCAAAAAAAGACAAAAATAAATATTTTATTCTTTGCAAGCTGTTGAGCGATGGCAATATCTTTACTTACCTACCAAGTATACTTTAAAAATAGTTCTCCCTTATACCAATATTAAACATGAACAGATAAATATATAGTTACGAAATCATAGTTAGTATTTGTATACCTGTACAATTAACGTGAATGGAATCGAAAGTGAGACAGGATACTCGTGTAATAAATCAACATCACGATTCATAAACAATAATCACTATTACATACAATTACTCTAATTTTACTGTTAACGATCGGAAATGCTTTTGAAAAAATTTATTTGTAACTACATACGTCCTGAATTGAGAACTGGTTGACGGTGAAGAATAGTCTGATATACTGTTAAACTGATGTATGCCTTTTATTGTTTCAGACATGTCTCGGAGTTGCATAGTCGCATTGGTGCTTTGCAGTTTCGCGGCGATCTGCACCTTGCCTATCACTAATGCCCAGGCGCTTTCTTCACCATATGACTGTAAGTAATGTTAAATTATATTATACTTTAAATGATAATCTTAATTACCTACGATTTAAATAAATAGAAGCACGTAATTCATCTTGTACATTGTCACATACACACATACGTACAGTCACGCGTCTTTCCTATTGAAGCATATACCACATGTTTCCACTTACAACCTTTCGCTTCTTCTACTTTCATCATTGTTACCGTACCTAAATACTCGCCGATTGCGGTAGCTTTTTCCAATACTGTTACTCGCGGCTGAAAGATATTGTCTTGTATTGATAAATAAACTAAAATAATTGCCAAACTCAGCCTAGTCCTCTCCGAATGAAGTTAGTTACTCGTTAAGTAAATTTTTAAACTTCCACTGATGATACTAACTAATTTGTATCACGATAGCTTTCGTAGGTGACAAACATATTGATAGTGGCTTCCGTTTTAAAAAGTTCTACTTCTCGATCTCGTAAAAAAGTTATGAAGAGCAATAAATTCACAGTTAACAATCATTATATAATCGATAAGTGAATAATATTCAAAAGATTTTTTAGGTTCTTACTACACTCACGTACGTGATGTAGAATTTATAGCAAGAATTAGTTGAAGGATAAAAGCTTAAGAGCCCCAAAATTTGCTCATGTTTCAAAAACGTTTAGCATATCCATACAAGCTTCCTAATCTGCCTATTCAAAGTAGAGGTTCCATCTTTTAAGCAAGCTGTTAAATATAATTTAGAAATTTGAATCTTTGATGTTACAATATCTGTATCACGCTAACATTACAATTATCAGTTCATAAATTTTCTGCACGGTACCGAAGTATTAATAACGATCTTAAATAACTTCACTTGTCAGTGATTTAAGGCAGCTATTCAAATAACAAAATATCAGCTTCAAAGTTACAAGGTAAATCCTTCAAAGAGTCGTTAATATTCTGTATCGATGTTCCCAAACTGCGAAAATCATGTTTATTAATGTTCTCGTAATTATCTACCGTGAATTTGAAAGTTTTGTTGCTTTAACGTGGTATATATTAAGAAAAAATCCGTAAAGAAAATACAACTAAAGTATAGTTGTATTTTACACTACGGATTTTATGAATGAAATGAAAGTTTAAATTAAATTTTTAATTAAGAAACTTTTTATTAGAAAGTTGCCTGAGAAATGGGTTGTGGAAGAAATGTGTCCCCGGAGAATTACATTCTTAGTCTATAGTGACAAGTGATTAGCATTTTTTGTGAAACTATAAAGCTTGTAATCTCGATGGCGCTCTCTGAGCGTGTATGGAACCTATAGAATAAATAGAAAACAAAATTTTCATATGTTTGCGAATAGAAATGCGCCCGTTGCGAGTCCTTTTCATAAATTCAAACGTGTTTGTAGAAATCAAACTTACTTTTCAATAGCTGATGCCCGCTACTCTGCCTGCGCGGAAGTCGGTTATTGTTTTTTGGTCATATCTCCAGTTCTACTTAACCAATTGCAATCAAACATACGGTAGATTTTATGTCTGACCAAGATCTTTCTAATAGAAAAACCGTATCAAAATTCGGTCAGTAGTTTTTGCATGAATCGCGAACAAACAGACAAGAATTACAAAAAAAAAAAATTGTGTTCAGAATCGTTTATTTAACATAACCCATTTTTTTTAAATATCTCCATTGTACAGACGCAACTAATTTACAAATTTATAATAGTATCTATACAGGTAGTTTTAAAACTGTATACATCTTAATATAGCAGCAGCGGATACTTCATTATTTGTACGAGAGTACGAACGTCTTTTTAGCTAAACCTAGAGATTATTTTTATTCTTGCTTTCACTTTTAGAGATAATAACTTTCGGGTGTATTTTTGAGTATATTTAATTATTGTCAATTCCATGATGCAGCGGTACAGTCTTCATAAAATACCCCTAGAACTAAGAAGCTTTTGACGTGCTTACATAATAAGTCTTAAAGTAAGTAGTTTGTACTCAAAGGCACACGGTTTTGTTTTATGTCAGCTAATAGCCGTTACGATTAAATGTCGTCTGCACTATAAGAAGACTGTACCTGTGAAGGAGTTCCCAGCAGTTCAATTTAACAACAACATTACAAAGTATTTAATAAAGCCCTTTGGAAATCAGATAAGTCAGTGTCTCACCGTACTCACTTTCGAGCACATCTAAGCGCACGGTAGTGCGCAGGCCAAGTTCCAGCAACAGGCCGCGCGCATGCCGTGCACTATTTACACGAACCGTTTCGACCCACTTTTGACCCCCCTGTAGCTCAGTGCCTATTGCAATTACAGAGATAAAATTGTACCTACGTAATCATATACTAGTACTAAAGCAGTATGCCAAATTTCATAGATACAGCTTCAGTAGATCCTGAAATATGACCATGTGAATATAGCTAATTTTGGCACTGACTGCTTCACTGACCGGTAATCAAAACCTTTAGGCCACTTCCAATTGTCCTAGGTCGTGTGTTATATGTAGATAAACAAAAAATTAAGAAATTTAAGAAATCGGTCAAGCGTGAGTTGGCTCAATCTAATATCGATTTTTTTATAAAAATATTTATGAACCAGTGATACAATCAGAATACGAAGAGTAGGGGGGGGAGGAGAGGGGAAGGGGGTATAAAATATGTCATAAGAAATTTAAGAAATCGGTCAAGCGTGAGTTGGCTTAATCGAATATCGAATTTTTAATAAAAATATTTATGAGCCAGTGATACAATGAGAATACGAGGAGGATGGGGGAGGGGGTATAAAATATTGTCATGTATACATAATGCACACTGTATAGCCTATTAAATACTGCTTACCTAAAAAATCAGGCTTCTATTGTTATAAATTACTTTCGATAGATCTATAGGAAAAATAATTATGTTCTAGTGACTGGTGCTTATATACTAAGATTTTATATAAAATTTATTAAAGATAAACAAAACTAAATTAATAAATAAAAATATTTACAAGATTAAAAAAAAGGAAGGGAAAGGAAAAAGGGGTCAGGTGTCGAAGAATTCCTCCCCATCGATGTCGACTGGCAACGTACCCAAAAGGCTGGCGGCATTACCCCGTTGGATGGCAATGCCAATCCTTTGGGCAAAATACAGGCCAGCCCTTTGGTCACGCGAAGCATCGACCAGTCGCTTTGCAATTTCCGTGTAAAGCGACCGTGCGCTCGGACCCCACGAACCCAACGTTTCGACCCCAAACGGCTCAAATATATAATTGTTGGTTATATTATCATATTTGCGCCGTTTGAGGGTCTCCGCAGATGCCGCAGCAGCACAGGCGCAGCCCGTCGTACTTGGAAGATGGGAAGGCGCAAGGGTGTCGACGCATGTTGCGTCCCACACCAAAGGCCTGCCCATCTTCCAAGGCACCAAAGACATACCATCCGGTCTCCTGCCATCATCGCGCACCAAACCAACTGGTTCAAGGATGGCTGGGACGCCGACGGTGACAAGAGCCCGGCGGATTAAATCATTTAAATGTGCATGACGTGACATGCGTCCTGCGCTCTTGCTGCATGATAGGCCGTGGTACCCGAGACTGTCGACTGCTTCTCCGCAGTGACAACGATGAGGAGCAACACAGGGAGCACCTAAACGAAGACAGGCTGCAATTCTGAATGTCGTGTCGTCCAACATGGTGCCAATGTTGGACGACGGAAGAGCCTGAAGCCACACACCAGACTCCCATTCTCCCACAGCCAAAAGGCGAGCACGCTCTGCAACATTAGAGGATGTATTAATTAATTGCTGTCTTAAAATGTTAATGTTAATAATCTATAGGTATAATTGAATCGCGATATTGTTTTGTTTCGTATGCAGTATTTATGAAAGTCGATAAGAAATCGATGGTCGTTTCTTTCTACACTTACGTTTTGATATCTTATACGGTTACGCTTACGATTGAATGTATCACTGATTTGACTTGTTTAATTATTAATTTTGATATTGCTTAATTGGTTGGTTATCTGTCTTATACGATTTCGGTTAATAGTTTGACTAATGTGGCTTGCTAAAGGATTATTTGATATTGCTTATTGATTGGTTACTTGTTTGTGTTGAAAGCGCAAATACACTTTATTTCTATTCTACTATTTATTTACCAACGATGGACATTGTACATCTTTCGGTGGTTGGCAGAGATATACCACATAGGGTAATTCCTATGCCACCAGATGGTAGCTGTATGTTTCATGCTATAAGTTATGCATTGCACGGCTGTATATCTTCTATCTGTATTATCTTAACGGAGTCCATTTAATTAATTTTGACCCAAGTGAATTCAAGGCGTAAGAAAGCGCTATTGTTGAATATAATAGGCTAAGGGAACTGTTTCGACCTGATTTATCCAAATTATCGTATAAAAAACGTAGGGTCAAAAAGTTCCCGACCGGGAGTGGGCTCTGCTACCCAATTTAGCTCGACCTCTAATTTCAGATGATTTGCCTACAAAAAAAGTTGCTCTGAAATGCAAAATGACTTCTAAGTTTAACAATGGACGCGGGCGTGGCACAAAAAGAAAAAAGTTGGTGCGATTTCTTGAAAAAAGTATTGAAATCCCACCAAAAACATACCTGTTAAAAAGGGGGCCACGTTCCTATCAGCTAATTGTTCGCCTAAAATAAGGTTGAAATCCGATCCAATGCCAAGTTTAGATGCACTTTAAATTCGATCATAATCATCTTCATCAAATGATAACGTTACTCGTAAGATGCCGTACTTTGTAACTGAGTAATGACCTAAATTAAAAAAACCGGCCAAGTGCGAGACGGACTCGCCCTTGAAGGGTTCCGTAGCAGCAGGTAAAATTTTTATATTTGAGTTGATTGAATGAAAGGTAAATTCCGGTTTACGATTTATGACGTATTAAAAAAAACTACTTACTACAGTAGGGACAAGATAATAGGTCACTTTTGACAGATGTCAGTTTGACAGATGTTCATAGTGAGGTGACCTGCATAAAAACATCGATTAAATGAATGAATCGAATGAATCGATACAGACTTGAAACATATGTGAATTTTAAAAATGATCATGCGAATCCCTGTCCCATTATTATTTTTTCTTTCATAAATTAAAGGAGCAAAATAAGACAAGTACCTACGTAATTTAACAAAAAAATTGCTTTTATTCACTTGAACTATCGGAACTGCTATCTTCATCACTGCTGTCAGCACTCAGAGATATTATTAATTCATTTTCAATAATATTGTCTATTCTCACATCTCGTTCAAAATCTTGTAAAGTTATTTTCTTTGTCTTCTCCATGACTTTTCGCCAGTCTTCTGTAGTGACTTCTGCACATGCAGTTTGTAGCAGAGTCATCATTTTAGCAGTACTGAAGGGTGGTTCAGTATTGTTCCGCGCTGCATGACCCTTTATTTGTGCCCAAATAAGCTCGATGGCGTTATACTGGCAATGGTAGGGAGGCAATCGAATAACTTCGTGTCCATGCTCTAGGGCTAGTTCATCGATTACATAGCGGAGCTTGGACGGCTTAGTTGCTTTTACCAGATTTAACAACTCAACTTTTAATAAAGTTGGACTTGCCTCCACACCATTTCTTACCAGCCACGAGACAATTTCTTGCTTTTTATTTGCTTGAGTTGGTGGTTTATCAACTTGTACAGAATGATACGGAGCATTGTCCATTATAATTTTCGATGGGTTTTCTAAGCTGACTAGCTGCTTCTCAAACCACTTTTTAAAAACATCAAAGTTCATTTCCTCATGGTAATCTGTTGTAGTTTTAGAGGCGAATGCGAGGAGGCAGTCTGGAATAAAACCTTGAGAAGCTGATCCCGCGTGACATATAATAAGTCTGACTCCTTTTCCCGATGGAACTTTTGAGGTGGAGGCCGCTGTATCATCGGTCCATGTCCGTATGCAACCGTATGGTTCGCATTCAACCATGTTTCGTCAATAAACACGACATTGTCCCAATCCGTAATTTTATTTACCTGACGTAAGAATGTTATTCTCTACAAAATGATATCTGTGATGTGATTTTCCGCTTGTCGGATTTTTTAAATCTAAAGCCAATCGATTTTAAAACCTTTGATAGAGACGATTTGCCTCCAAAAAATAAGCCTGCGCCTTTTAACGAACTCAATAGCTTTTCCCGTGTAGGATATTCTTTTCTCGAGTAATATCCATAAATGTGGTTACGAATTGCAGCAGCATCAAAATTATCAACGTCAACAATTTTCTTCTCCCTCTTTCGTTTTTTCGGTGTACGTAAAGTATTATCTTCTGAGCCTGATGGTCCGTATTTCTCTTTCAGAATTTGAGTTACTGTCTTCTTCCCTATTCCCAATGCTTCGGCAACGCGTTCTCTCGGTGGTTTCAATGGTAAAAGAGGCCCATCGTTAACTGATTCACGTCCAAAATAATTGTACAATTTCAGCACTAGTTCGCGAGATTGACTGTTTAGAGTTTTCCCCCGTTTCGACATAGTAAGACTGTAATGTTTTTCTTGTTTAATAATCGTGAAGCAATCGGAGTCCAATTTATAGCCAGGTAAACGTAGTCAGTAAGATCAGTTCAATGAAAAAGCCAGATCAGAAGAAAATAACAGAGAGCACACCAAAAACGCACAGTCACTTCGCACAACAACAAAAGACTGCGTCATCATCATGTTATGGCGACATGACATGCGTCATCGACAGGCACTGGTGTTGCCAGCAACATCCACCTAAATTGCACCCAACATCAATGACCTTTCTATTTAGTTATTTTTTTGTATTTTTATAGTTAGTTAAAAGAATAATAAATATGTATAATTAGGTTTTATTATAATCACAACGTGGTTATAAAATTATGGTGATTTTTCTTCACAAGTAATCATTGCATTCGATTCAACTTACAGTCCTATCAGCTTTCGATTTTTAGAGTAACATCCCTAGTGTTTAAAAAGAAAAAGGGTTGACTGACGCAACATTGTAACGACGTTCAGTTCTTTAGATCAGAAATTGTTTATTATGTTTAGAATGGTTTATTAGTGAAAGCAAATCGTAAAATTACTCGTATCGGTCATTATTACAATAAATATGTAAACGTAATTGAAAAAAGTTAAGCAATTGTGCAGTTCTTATTTTATGCCCGCCGTTACAAGGTTACGTTGTTGAATTTTGATGAAATGTCAAAAGTGACCTATTATCTTGTCCCTACTTTAGATCTGATTCAAACCAATTTTCGCTGGAAGTTTACATGGTAATGTACATGATATATTTTTTAAAATTTTATATATTCTCTTATTTTAGAAGTTACAGGGGTGGGGGGCACCATTTTGAAAGTGTCTCTCGCGCAAACTTTTCAGTTTAGAAAAAAATGATGATTTTTTATTCTATTTTTTTTGTGAAAATCCTAATGCGGTTCACAGAATACATCTACTTACCAAGTTTCAACAGCATAGTTCTTACAGTTTCGGAAAAAAGTGGCTGTGACATACGTCCGTATGTCACAGCCACTTTCAGACAGACAGACATGACGAATCTATAAGGGTTCCGTTTTTTGCCATTTAGCGACGGAACCCTAAAAATGGTAACAATTTTTTTAAGACGACTTTTACCGTGAGCGTCTGATTAATTATAGTCTCAGTGATCCCTCCGGCTAAGCTAAATTGCTTGCGGATAGCAATAGGACCACGCCGCAGGTATACTCGATGGAATTTGAACTCATAACCTCTTGATTGCAAATCTGATACCTTAGCCATTACATCACTGCCGCTAAATCAAACTAATTTTGGGAGAATATTATGTGCATACAAATTATTATTGTCGAACAAACGGTAATAGGTCGGTCAAGCTTTTAACATCATCAGAAGAGCAAAAGACGTTGGAACTAGCTAACGCTAAATTATTATTATTTACGTCCAAACAAAACCTTAATATAAAACGAACCATTAAAAGAGATTTTATTCCTAATTTTGTAGGTTTTAGTTTTTTTGAGCGGAACTTTAATTCTTCTTCTTAAATTAAAGTAGCCTATGTTACGCTTTGTAAAATAACCTATCTGCCAGTAAAAGGCCTGTCAAAATCGGCTCAGCTATTTTAGAGATTACAAACATACAGACATACAAAAATTCCAAAAAAATATTTTTGCTATACACGAAAAAGACAAGAAAACATTTAATTCTGGTAATGTAATTAGAGACACGGATAGTTTCAGATGTTTCTTCCTTATCTTTGAGTTATGGATAATGGGGAACCTATTGATACGGCCAAACCGTGGGATATACTTTCCGTGCTTTAAGTTCAATGAGAAAGAAATAACATTATTTCAGACATCATTTCAATCCTATTTATTAAACACAAACATAAACTCACGCCTATATCCCCGAAGGGGTAGGCAGAGGTGCTAGCACCCACATTTCGCCAGTTTATGTTTAGGTCCCAATGTAATAGGTGGCGAGCCTATTGCCATTAACCGGGCACTTATAAACCTGCGATAAATACACACATAACTTCGAAAAGCATCGAAGAGTCATTGGTGTGTGCCATGGTAAAACCTGGGATCGAACCCGAGACCTCGTCTCAGCAGTCCATTACCCATACCACTAGGCTAGCGCGGCCTTAAATACTTATTATTAAATACTTATTTATTAAATGAATACAAAAATTAAAATCACTATTATAACAACATACCTTTGACTGTATACAGACTTGTATATAGCCAAAGATCATTACATATTTGTGCCTGATATAAAGAAAAAAAAAACCGGCCAAGTGCGAGTCGGACTCGCACACCGAGGGTTCCGTACATTTTATAGACCTGAGTATTTGATATGAATTTCAATTTAATACCTTCACGCGTTCGTGAGAAAAGAAGTAGTAACTTTAAAATTTTCAAAAATATTTTTTATTATATATGATTTAACTAAAAATTTACTGTTTTCCGCAATTTTTCCTTTATCTGTACTATAAGACGTTACTTCGTACCAAATTTCAAGATTCTAAGTTCACGGGAAGTATTCTGTAGGTTTTGATTCCCGTGCGAGTTACGAAAATTTGCGGAAATTTACGGCATAAACGGCTGTATCTTGGCTTAGAAGTTTGATTTCTTCACAGCTCCAAGCGACAGTAGACCTGAGTATTAGATATAATTTTCAGTTTGATACCTCCACGCGTTCCTGAGAAAAACGGTCTTGACAGACGTACGTACGGACGGACGGACGGACGGACGGACAACGAAGTGATTCTATAAGGGTTCCGGTTTTTCCTCTTGAGGTACGGAACCCTAAACAGCGTGTTCATCATATAATTGTACATAAGATGAGATAAATAAGTCCACATTAATAATTGTTAAAGTTATAAGGAAGTCCGGCCATGTTATAAAAAAAAGCGGCCAAGTGCGAGTCGGACTCGCCCATTAATTGTTCCGTAGCAGCAAGTAACATAATAATGTTTCTTTATAATTTTTTATATTTGAATTGATTGAATTAAAGGTAAATTGCGGTTTACGATTTATGACGTATTAAAAAAAACTACTGACTAGATTTCGTTGAAACCAATTTTCGGTGGAAGTTTACATGGTAATGTACATCATAATTTTTTTTTAGTTTTATCATTCTGTTATTTTAGAAGTTACAGGGGGGGGGGACACATTTTACCACTTTAGAAGTGTCTCTCGCGCAAACTATTCAGTTTATAACAAAATGATATTAGAAACCTCAATATAATTTTTGAAGACCTATCCATAAATACCACACACGTATGGGCTTGATGAAAAAAAAAATTTTGAATTTCAGTTCTAAGTATGGGAATCCTCAAAATTTATTGTTTTTTTTTCAATTTTTGTGTGAAAATCTTAATGCGGTTCACAGAATACATCTACTTACCAAGTTTCAACAGCATAGTTCTTATAGTTTCGGAAAAAAGTGGCTGTGACATACGGACGGACAGACAGACAGACATGACGAATCTATAAGGGTTCCGTTTTTTGCCATGTGGCAACGGCACCCTAAAAAAACAGATTAATAGCCTTATGAAGTCTTTCGTTTACTTCAATAACGTAGTAGAAGGCTGACACTGTTCATAAATCTCTCTTCCATCTTTGTTAGGTTACTTGTAATATTGTAGGAAGAAATAGGAGTTGTCGCTCATTAAGTCGTATGATAGAGAAATAACCAAGCAATCCATCAGTCAGTCCAATTTAACGCAATGACTACATGACGTTCAAACATCTAGCTAAACGTTTCGTTCAATGACTTGACTAGTTGTTGCCGACGTTTAATGAAAGCCTAGGCGTATAATTGACTGTAATATGCTTAGCTTGTAATATGGGTTCTAGAATAAAGACATATAAATCACGGCGACCAATACAAATGGACATATTCATGCATACAAATATTTGCACTGAACGGCCATCAAACGCGCGATCTCTGACGTAACAGTTGAATGCTCACCGCTACGCCATGGAGGTTATGATCCTCATACACACTGTATATACATATATGCAGCAAAAATACTATATATGGTGGTGTATACATACTTTATATGTATAGTTACAGATATTTTATTATAACTAATACTTTTTACAAAATTTTCGATCGCTAGGAGATTAATATCGAATATCGAATTGTTTTGTAATAAACTACGTGACTCAATTTAACAGACACGATATTAAAGGTGAATTGACTTTACATTCACTGTATACAGTTTTTCCGGGTTTTTTATAATTCACTGAACATACTTTTTGTTATGAAGGCTTTATAAATTGTTGTTAGATAAAATCAAAGACGAGTGGTGTTTTTTATAACTAAGGATGCAAATAAGATCTGAATGATGTAAGCAATAATCGTATTGACGCTACGAATATCCCTCGCGTTTTGCTTTTTAATGATGATATTAGAGAAGTAGCAGACGTGAAGGGAAAAGAAATCCATTCATTCATTCGTTCATCATTCATTCATTTATCTTCGTAGTCATCCGTTGATCGGTAGGTGTAACGGTTAAGTGAGGTAGGCTTGGGCCCCGAAGATGTTAGTAGGACTTATATACCTAGTAGGACTCCCTGCGATCTGTATTATATAAATAAATTAATTTTTTCATTACATAACTAAGTTATGTACGAATTTATTCAGTACTATATGATAAAAATAAGCATATTAATGTTGAAAGACAAAATACATCGGACATTTTTCTTCTGAAAATCTTTAAAGATGTATGTAGGTGATTACTTCCTGTCAAACCATTTTCTGGTTTTAATAGGCATACTCTCGTCCCCCTGAATAATGATGTGGTAGAACTATAGGTACATGTGATCATCATCATCATCATTATTGCGTTAGTCCCGGTAGCATCTGAGGCTCTCACCCACTTTCCAACTTTTACTTCTCCACATCACGCGGTCTTGTGCAGTGTAGACATTGGTACGTATGTCATCTTCTACGACGCCATGTTTTTTATATTAGGAACCTTCACGGGCATTACGTTATCAACTGAGGACAAACAAACGAATTTAGACACCTTTAAAACAAATAATGTCTAATTTCTCTAAATGATAACGTAAACAACACCTACACCTGAACGAAATCATAATTATGCCAGTTAATGGTTCAGTGAATACTTAGTTACTTCTTGAGTATTGATTCAGTGGGACTTGAGTCATCATTTGAAATACTGTTAGAGTGCACGTGCTATTTGAAGTATTGAAATCACTTATATTTAGATTCCAATGTTTAATTTGTTTCAATACCTTGTCATGCGGCTAGAAGAAATTAGTTACCTATTCAATTTTTATACGTAATGGGCATAGTTAAAGTATATAAATTTTATAGCACGGTACAGCGGTTTAAGTGGCAACTAGAACAGTATTGCTTGTAGTGTGGGTTTGAATCATGTACACTGTATGAATCCCTTCTTTATATGATTATGAAACTTGATGTACCTGTGTCGCCAAACAAGCGGACCGGATACCGGTCAGGAATTGTCCGTGAGTTGAGTTGCTTCCAGTGTCTGGAACTCAGCCAAAAGCAAAACCAGATGAACCCGAACCTGCAACAGAAAGTGAAAAGAAAACAGAACAGAAGATCAAGACGACCAGATCAGGCCGACGGGTAAAATTCCCTAACTTTTACCGCCCGTGAGACGGTCTCTGGGGGGGACTGGTGTGGCGCTAAAGCCCGGTTCATATCACGCCTGAGCGGGGCACCGGGCCGGTTGCTTGGTGACACAAAATGTATGGGAGAATAACAGCCTTGTCAACTATGTCATGAAATATATATTTTTTTCATCTCTCCTGTTCGGAAAGTTTAATTTTCATGGGTAGATAGCCGGGTGGAAAGTAGCTTACTTCATCCCTAGGGTGGAAAGTAATTTTTTTTTAATTTTAGGGTTTGCCATGGAGACCATGATAATTAAGTTACGTCATAATGCCTTGATATCATGACGCTTTTTAGGTAGATTTCGATGAGCCGCCGTCACGTGCTACGCGGACGACACGCTCGTGACGGCGTGCGGGGCGACGTACCGCGAAGCGACCCGAAAGGCCACGACCGCGGTTGCCCAAGTCGTTAGGCGGATCCGGCGGCTGGGTCTCGAGGTGGCCCTGCATAAAACCGAGGCCCTGTTCTTCCATGGGCCTCGGAGCAAGCCACCCGAGGGATCCAGTCTCATCGTGGGAGGAAATCGCATCGGCATCAAGCCCCAAATGAAATATTTGGGGCTCGTGCTCGACGGCCGATGGGACTTCGGAGAGCACATCCGAAGTCTGGCCCCCAAATTGAAGGGCACAGCTCTTGCTCTGGCTCGGCTGTTGCCCAACATGAGGGGGCCCGATGACTCCTGCAGGAGACTCTACGCGGGGATCGTGCGGTCCATGGCCCTGTATGGGTGCCCAATATGGGCGGAGGCCCTGAGGACCAGAACTGTGCGGATGCTGCGCGCTCCGCAGCGGGTTCTGGCCATCAGGGTCATCCGAGGGTACCGCACGATCTCCTTCGAGGCGGCGAGTCTCCTTGCCGGAACTCCGCCATGGGACCTGGAAGCGAGAGCCCTTTCGCAACTGTACCAGTGGCGAAAGGAGGCGCGGGAGCAGGGATGGAACCCCGAGCCTCGAGAAATCGAGGCCGTGCAGTCCCAGCTCCGCCAGGCCATCGTGGTGGAGTGGAAGGAACGACTTGGGCAACCAAGCGCAGGGCACGCCGCAATAGCGGCGGTAAGGCCCATCATGGAGGATTGGCTGGAGAGGCGACACGGAAGCCTCTCCTACCGACTGACGCAGGTGATCTCAGGGAAGGGGTGCTTCGGGGACCACCTGCATCGGATCAGGAAGGAGCCAACGCCTGAGTGTCATCACTGCGACGCGAGCGAGGACTCAGGGCTGCACACGCTGGCAGACTGCCCGGCGTGGGAGGCGCCGAGGCGTGACAAAAATAATGACGTAATAATGACAAAAATTGCTTGGGTGTAAACTTAGTTTAAGTTCGTGAACGGGTGGAATCCGCCTAAGGGGACGGTAGGGCCTCACTTTTTGTGAAATCAGTTTTTCCTCAAAATTTTACGTTCCATGAAAGATATTCGAACCGTTCTAATTTTATCCCATAGTATACATGAATACCAACAACTTTTAATTATAAACCTATAAGATTAAAACTTTAACTAAAAGTGGAGGGGGGGGAAACCAAAATTTTTCGGGAAAAAAATCATAACTTCTAACCGGTGAACATTCTTGCCGTCGGAAATATTTTTAATCGATAGGCCATTTTTATGTCTAAAATAAATGTCTGAAAAGTTTTTCGCTAAAAGTTACCGTTTTCGAGAAAAAAAAATTAAACATGTTAATAAAATAATATTAATTGCTTCACGAAATCTACCTGTGCGTTCCCCCTGCGGGAACGGATTTATTTTTACATGGGCCGCCTAGATACTCGATTACAATGTAACCAATAAATTCGATTTTCAATACTTTTCTAATGTTGGCAGTATGTACGTGAATTATAACTTTTTTTTTCAGAATTAAAAAAAACTATTTAAGTTTGCTAAATAATTAGCGGGATAAATACTTTGATTATATAAATGTCACACATTTATATAATCAAAGATTAAATATAAATAAATACCTTGTGTTAATTGTGGTTAAAAATGGTTTCGGAAAGTTGTTCCAGTGACATGGATATTAATTTAACTCCCGATGAAAGTAAAGAACAGGTAAAAGCTGTTGTTAATAATCTATTTCCAATTTTACTTTATATTTCAACTGATTATCAATATACCTGTTTCATTAAATGTGTGTGTAGTATTTTAATTTCCTCACATAGTCGAAATGAAAAGTAGATTGTTTACTTCGGGTGAATGTCACCATTTCACCCTCGAACTATTGGCGCTCTCACTTCGTTCGAGTGCCAGAAATATCTCGGGTGAAATGGCTGACTTTGAACCCTTGTGTAACAATCTACTATTCCTATCGTATTGATTGTCATGTGTCGATATTTATTATTTTTGACGCATTTGGCGTGTTTTAATAAAAAGTCTTCCGCTACATCTATATACCTACTTCTCGTCCGTTAATAACTTGTTTGTAAATTTGAATTGAATTTGAATTGAATTCTCACTAGCAATCCCAATAAATAAAGCATTAAAAGTCACTATTAGTTTCACGTCTATGTTATTCACTCTGATTGCTTAAACTGCTACCTACTAAAACTAATATTGAACTGAGCTCGTTGGAAGAAACCAACTGTTGCGTAAATTTTTATTATAGACGTGAATTTCTCGTTTAACGACAATTAGCAAATAATAACCCATCTAATTTGTGATCCTAAAATTTAAAATACTGACGTTTCCTTTGAATCAAGTCGTACGCTGGTCGAATGATTTGATGACATGTGAAATATAAAAAACACGTACAGGTACCAGGTTAGGGTTGGCATTGATCGTCGGCCAATACCCAACGTGGCGGGAACACATCGCTCTCCGTACTCCTCTGCTTTCAGAGGAGATAGGATGAGCGATGCTGTTAGTGGTGAGATGGCCCAGGGTCAGTCGAGGTGCGAGGGATATGCTCAATGGGTAACCTTACACCCCGGCGTCTGAAGACCCGAGACGGCGTGCGGTTTTAGTCGGTGCAAGCCCGACATTACCGCCCCCGCTGGCCGGCGGGGGGGTATCCGAGGGGATTTCCGCACGATAAAAAAAAAAAAAAAAAAAGGTACTCAGTTTTTGATTTGGCACGTCACGTTGGGAAAAAAAGTGAAAGACCAGATGAAATGGGTTTGCTTTGGTTCTATAGAGCGTTCTCTCTATCGTACATCGGACTGACAGTTCTATACAATGACGTGTAATCGCCTTTATAGAGTACTTTAACCCGTTTATGTTCATAAAATATTAAAACTATAGCTTCAGTTTTAACTACTCTAAAAAGATATCAACTTGTAGACCTACAATAATGCAATAGAACCGGGTACTACAAAAGGTCTAGACGTAAAAACATTGTAAGAGGAGTCTAAAAGGTTCTTCCCTACAAATACACTGCATAGGTTTCCTTTGTGTTTCTGTCTGTTTTATGTACAGGACAGATGTAATGCTGTAACAATAATATAATGGTATCTTTTTTCATTGTTTAATATACCTACGTCTGCATATCGCTTAACAGGTAGAGACAGAAATGACAGAATGCACAGGTTATAGGGGTCAACGAGACACTATTGCAGACCCTGAGCTGCTACTGAAAGGTTAATAACAGAAAATCTAGTTATGAGGATCTGGGAATCCAACGCGGATTCTCATACACATAATTTTTCCAGCACCTCTGCGGCACCAATGATATATAATTATATGCTGGTAGGGTAAAAAGAAAGTTAGCAAAAACATGTTTGAGTTGAATAGGCAGTCGTTACGTTTAAAAATAATGACACAGACGTTTTAAAACGTCCTTAAAAGCTTTTCTGTTATTGCCTACTTATAAAGCAACGATCCTGCTTAATAAGTAGGAAATTACAGAAAAGCTTACTTACGAGCGGACATTATTATCATCCTCAGACATTGTTACAAGGAATCAATTTTTATAGGAAATACGTTATATTTATTTTGTCACCGTAACCTTGTGATCTAAATATCTACATGTAATATGAAAGGTAAACAGTTCAGTATTTATTTTTATTTTGTAGCTATTCACGTGGCTTATTGTTATCAATAAAAACAAATTAAACACAGTTTCTTTGTTTGCACATCATTTATATAATAATATACTTTTATAAAATTGTCAGTTATGATTATGAATATAATATATTAAATGAACGTTTTTGTTTGTTTTTTCATTGTATTTCGTGAGATTAGGATTTTAAACAATTCGAATACTAATCTTTTACTCACCATCTCTTATTTATTTAAGTATTTATTAGTAGAATAGATCAATTGAATTGAAAAGCAGATAGTTTTATTATATGTCACAATGTCAGACAAGCCAGTTAAACAATGTTATCCGATCAATTAGACATTTACCTTCTGTATTATCAATCATCAATCAATGTATATCAATCTGTATTCATATTTCACCATAGTTGAATCTCACCTTGTTAACATCCTGTATTTTTAATAGGTAGTGTTATCACACATATAGAGTTTCGGAACACAAAAGTTATTCGCGGTCGTGAATTTTAGAAACTGAATTGCGCAAATCGAATTGTAGGAAGGTCCTTTTCAATGTGCGACTCGAGAAAGGTAAAATAATAGGGAGGGAAGCTATAACTCCCACAAGTAATTACTGTCCAAACCGCTAAGGTGTTTTTCTTTTTTAGAACTGCGAAAGTTTTATTCGGGTAAAAGCCTAACTTAATTATTCGCTGACATAAACTGATTTGATATTTTCATTTTCTCTTTATTGTTTTGAAGTAGATCCTTCCATTACACCGTATTATTGAAAACTCGAATTTGATGAAAAAATTTAACAAAAGAATGTCTGATCGCATACATATGTCATAGAAGAATTCGATTAAAAGTCAGCAGATTTCATTTTGTAATATTCGCGTAAACTGCCGGCAATATCAAGTATATACCGCTCCCCGTCTCGGGTCCCTAATGCCGAAGTGTAAGGTGGCCTCATAAGGTAATTCCCTCGCACTCTGGCTAACCCTGGGTCATCTACAGCTTTGAGATGGCCCCCTCGGGTGTGTGAAGCACAGTGTCCCTATGTTACACCGGTCGTCCCACCACCATCAAGGATATACCTACCTATCGTCTTATATTCCAGCAATGATGCACAGACTATATCAGTGATCAGCTGTTCAGCAATGCTAAATACGTGTACGTAACTGAGTTGAAACTTCCCACTAGTATCGATTCAGTTCCAAGCTCTGGCATTCCCGAGTCGGTTAGGATTATAAACTTAGAGTAAAGTATACCGTAAATTTTATTACAACTACCTCTTTGTAGATTAGCGATATGTTCTAGTAGCTAACTGTGTTATGATGAAAGTTGTTATTCGAATGCCTCCTAGCTTTGATATTAGACTAATTTATTTCATATATATGTATTAGTTTCGCCTACATGCTAAGAATCCCTTTGATATAGTCTTCCGCCAAAGGTATATTTCGTATACTTTCATCACAAAATGTTTTTTGTTCGTCCATGCGATTTTTTCTTCCCACCAATGCCCAATGGATGGAAAGGAAAAATATACACGTTGACATAAATCGTACACAAAAATTGATGCTGTAGCGGCAACGTTAAATAGGTGCTTTGTCTTCGCCTACATGCTATAATACTAAAAAAGAGGGCTATGGATAGATGAATGCTATATCTTACCTATTTACGGCCCAATGGCCTATAGTTTTTTTGAGGGAATAGCTTTATTCGGACTAACATATATTATATACATAATGATCTCCGACCGGCTTCGGCCATGGCGACCACTTCTATGTGCTCCTAATTAAGTAAAGTGCTCGCGCGCCCGAAGATGGCTAATATAGTCAATTTTGGCGGTGAATCTACGTGAACATTGCGCGCAGGTGAGCACACCGTCCACGCAGTTATAAGGAATGGCAGCAGGCTGCCGAGCTTTTAGCTCGTTACGCTTAGTGTCAAATTCCACTTTCCGCTCCTCGAACTTGCCCACTCGCACTTGGACAAGCCTGCGCCATTCGGAACTATGTACTGCCAATCGTTCCCATTGTGAGGGTTCAATTTTGCATTTTTTCATATGTGGTGATCTCTTCTGTACATCCTTATACATATTTACCTATCAAACATATATAAACACCGAGATTTAACAGTCGTTTTGGAACGAACTATTTTGGGCACAGTTTCGATAACATGTAAGCATGGAAGTATTTATTGAAAAAACAAATATGTATTGTTTTATCAAAAGGTCAAAACTTAAGTCATTTGCACAAATCAAATGAGAACTCGAGGTAACTCCATTCAATTTCACGTAATATGCTTACTACGTTTTCCTACGAGTATTTTCATTCCACATTTCCACATTCGGTATCCGTCCAATCAGAAGCCGATCCTCACAGCACCAGTGGAAACATGTCAGGACTCGAACGGCGACGTACGTGCCATCCCGCTGGCGCCTTTTTCAGTTGCGCGGTTCTCACTCGAGTGTCTGTGCGGTTTGTACCGTATTATTAACGATCAATTATTAGGGCCCGTCTTTTGAGGTTATCTCACCGGTAGTTCGTATCTAGTAATACTATGTAGGTATAGTAATATCAGAATTATTAGAGGATATGCCTCTATTAGTAGGTACCTACGAGGTCGTCCATCCGGCTTGTTATGCATACGCAGTGCGTGAATATCTAAATAATGAATTTTGTGCACGAGGGATACGCCGCGTTAGCCCCATGACTTGGCCCTAGACTTTTATTGGTGATAAAACGACTTGTTTATACTCGTGAATACGAAACTCGTGATGAGTTATGCAGTGGTGGTCGTACGTCTTCGAATTCGTGAAAAGTGATAGAGACAGACACACATTTAATACGCTAAAATACAATAGCATAAAATCATAAAAAGTGCCCGTTGTATATCGAACGTGGAGGACCCACTCGATTTCAAGCAGTTACTTTGTTCAGAGAAGTGTTAACTAAAAAGGTACCTATGTAAGTTGATTACTTTGTAAACAGCTCCAATTATTTTAATACGTCTGAAATCCGCTACTCGCAGTCCTTTGTTGTGTTTATTTTATTCAGACCATAAAGTCATTTGTTGTTAAATGATATCCTAATAAAGTATTTCTGACAGTTCTATGTTCTTTTTCAAAAAGTATGAGCGAATAGTGGAGTCCCTAAAGTGGTAAATGTCTTCTTATAATCACCTATTTCCGCGCATTTATAAACAAAGACGAACCTTTATTCATTAAAAACTGTCAATGAATTACCGAAGCGCTAATAATATTTCTACTTGAACGAGTGAAAAAGATTATAGAAAAGCCAACTTTTCTATTATAACCGGTATAGCAATTTGGACATCTCGAAAAGACCGGTTTCGGGTCCAAAACGACTATAAAATCTTGGTGTATACAAGTTTCACCGGCACCAACCTCAAAACAATTGTGGGCCCCTTATGATGTTTTATTGTCTATTTCTGTGCCCTATTTCCTACCTTTGAAGTCAATTTTTCTTCATTTTTTATTATATATTTATCTAAAACCTAATTTAAAATCTGAAAATGTCCCATAGTAAAAGAGTTATGTAGGAAACGCTCCAGCTTATCCATTTTTGGGATCTAGGAAGAAAATACCGAGGGCTCATAAGTCTTCAGAAAAGTAAAAAAATAACAAGTGTAGGGGGTATGTGTAAGGAGATGACTAAGACTCGCGATAACAATTTTACAAACATTTATTTATAATTGAAAAGAAAAATAAAGTAACAAAAATAAAACGCTTCTAACTAAAAAAATAACAATAGATGGTTTCTAGGAACGTTAATCAACTATACCTATCAGTCTATCGTCCTAACTACAATAAACCCTACTCTCGTCTCGCCGTGCACTATTCAATAATCATGCGGTTCGCTAACGAAAGCCAACACAATAACAAAACAATACACGACAGGACGCGAATCCACTTTCGACAAGGGGCGAGGCGAGGGGCGACCGACCTAGGTCGATGCAGCCGTTAGCACTCGTTCCGTGCCGAACGCAGACTGCCGAAGCTAACTACGGCGGGGTATTTATAGTCGCGCGGTCCTTGACGGTCGGCGGGCGCGGCGAGTAGTGGGGGCCTCGTCCGATCGTCCGGCCGGCGCGGGCGCTGGCGGGTCCCGCGGTGGTTGTCGCGTTACAGGCTCCCCCTCTGGTCCCGAAGACGCCTCGACGAGGAGACCAGTTGCTACTTCTGGGGTTGGCTGCTGCTTCCGTGGCCTGCCGCGTCTGCGCAAAGGTCTCTCTGGATTAGGTGTACTAAGAGCTGAGCCTTGATAGGGGCTCAGCGCTGAAGAATGATAAATACCCAATGGAATGTTACGATCTTCAGGCAGGGCCACTTCATAAGAGCAAGGCCCGTGCTGTCGCAGGATGATGTAGGGCCCATCGCGACGTGGAGCCAGCTTCGCTGAGTGATAGCGAGCTGCGTTGCTCTGGACATTTGAGGCCACCATAACGAGATCGCCGGGCTGAAGGGCAGGAGCAGCGCGGCGATGCTCGTCCACGAACTTCTTTCTTGACTCTTCCTTCCGTTCTTGAACTTCCCTTGTCTTCTTAAATGTTTCTGCTAATAGAATGAGTTTAGGGGTTATTTCGGGAATAAAATTTTCAGATAAGGCTATTTGTCGAATATCGTGCTTAACATCATCATATGTCCTCAATTCTCTACCAAATGTTAGATATGCAGGAGTATATCCCGTACTCAGGCAGTATGCAGTGTTCATGGCATATCTTATACTTGGAATTCGCTCAGCCCAAGAGCGGTGGTCAGTTTCAACCAAGATTCCTAGTTGGGTTTTTAAATCGCGATTTCTTCTTTCGACTGGATTTGTTTCTGGATGGTAAACAGGAGTGAAAGCATGGTGGATATCTAGACAATAAGCAAGTTTTTGCATTATTGCGCTAACAAATTGTGATCCATTATCACTTATTAATCTTCTCGGGACTCCATAGCGCAAAAATATTTCATTTAATAAAACAGATGCGCAGGCTTCCGCTGTTGCTTGCTCCAAGGCAAATAGCTCAACCCATCGTGTGGCGACGTCTTCTACAATAAATATCCAAGATTTATTGTCGTGAGTCTGAGGTAAAGGTCCGAACAAATCGAAGGACAAAGTTTCAAATCTTTGAGACATTGATGTCGTCTGTAATAATCCTGCTGGCTTCAGGTTAGTTGGTTTATAACGCTGACACTTGATACAGTCTTTGACATAGCTCTCAATGTCTTTTCGCATCCCCTTCCAAAAATATCTAGCAGCAATGCGGCGAAATGTTTTGTCGTATCCATAATGTCCTGCAGATGGTTCATCATGGTAGTATTTAAGGATAGTTTTCCTTTCATGCTGAGGTATAACTAGTTGGGCGTTCTGATTATCACTATCTGGAACGTAACGGTACAGCATTCCGCAGTTCATAATATATCCTTTGTTCGACCAGTAAACACCGTCTTCATTTTGAACAGGTCTCTCCAAGGTATCAACTATCTTCTTCAACTCATCATCTTTTAACTGTTCCTGTCTTATTTCAGATCCTGAGCTACGAGGTAAGTCTATTGAAACTACGCCTACTTCATATTCCTCTTCATTTGTCTTGGTTATAGGTCTTGAAAGATTGTCAGCGATTACATTAGTTTTGCCTGGTATGTACTTAATCATTAGATTATACGGCTGGAGTTGTAAAGCCCATCTGGCAAGACGTCCTGTTGGAGACTTAATTGACATTAGCCACTTCAGAGCCTGATGGTCAGTGGCAATTACTACCGATGATCCTTCTATGTATCCTCTGAATTTGGATACTGCCCATATAACTGCCAATGCCTCTCGCTCAGTTGTAGAATAGTTGCGTTCCGCTTTAGTCAATAGCCGACTGGCGTATTCTACGGGGTGTTCATCAGCACCCTCCCCCTGCACCAAAACAGCTCCGATCGCATAATCGCTAGCATCTGTTTTGATAGTATACGGCTTGTCGATGTCGGCTTGTCGTAAAATAGGGGCACTGGTGAGTCGTGATTTGAGATTAAGAAAAGCTTTTTCTTGCTGCAATCCCCACTCCCATGCTGCATCTTTCTTCGTCAGACGAGTTAAGGGTTCCGTAATTTTGGCAAAATTTGGCACGAAGCGTCGGTACCATGAACAAGTCTGGAGAAACGATTGAACTTGTCGTAAGTTTTTAGGGGCTGGGATATCTAATATCGCAGATATCTTATCTGGATCTGTGCATAGACCTGCTTTGGTTATGATGTGTCCCAGATAAGCAATGCGTTCCTCACAGAAGCGACATTTTTCTTTGTTGACAATCACATTATTTTCCCGCAGAAGTCGAAACAGCTTGTCTAGGTCTTGCAAGTGCTGCTCAAATGTTGGAGAAAACAAAATAAGGTCATCTAAATATGCCAGTAGCTTTACCCCATCCAATTGCAGCTTCAATCTATCGATGAACCTTTGGAATGTTGCTGGCGCATTACGCAAACCAAATGGCATTCGGTTGAACTGATAGAGTCCAAATGGCGTAACAAAAGCCGTTTTCTCCTGATCCCCATCACGAACTTTGATCTGCCAGTAGCCTGCTCTCAGATCCAAGGATGACATAAAGGGCGTCGGTTTGGCTTCATGCAGCAAATCATCTATTCTCGGCAAAGGATATGCATCAGGTACAGTTATACTATTCAGCTGGCGGTAATCGATGCAGACCCTTACATCACCATTTTTCTTAGGGACCATCACAACTGGTGCTGCCCAAGGAGAGGTGGAAGGCGTGATAACACCTTCATCCAACATATGTTGAACTTCCGCCAATAAAACTCCTTTCCGCTGTGGAGACATCCTATACGGCGGAACAGCTATTGCTTTGTGGTTTCCAGTATCTATAGCGTGTTCTACTAGGATAGCTGGTTCTCCATTACCCACGAATACAGCAGCGTTGCGTTCTAGTACGTCTGCAAGCTGTGCGTCATCAATAACGCTATCTATAGTAGCATCTGTCAATCCGAGCATTGCTATGTCAATGTTGGGACCAAATAACGCCCCGCTGCGTGGAGACAAAGTGATCTCAGCATTATTGATGTTGGACTGTGCATCTCGGAACAATGAGCCAACAAATCGCGGTGAATAGCCGCTGAGTGTGGACGTTTTTCCCGAGGGCGAGGAGGGAGGAGTGTTAAAATCTATGAGTGGCGGTGGTCCATAGGAGTCCGCCATTTTGCGTTCCTCTGGTGGGTTTAAAAGTGGAGATGGAGTCATGAACATCGGACTAAGCATTGGTTCCAGAGCCGTCGATTTAACAAGCTTAGCAACAATTGACTCAGCATCCTCGGGCTCCGTCTGCACCATGGATACTGGTGCGCCTTCTTCATCCTCATTCATCAACTCAAACTTCCTGCCAGGGTCATCCAAGAAGTGAAATAGAAGTTGCGGCAAGTTAAGTACCAAACCTGCGTCCTGAATAAAGTCTACTCCTAGGAGTGTCCTGTTATCGTGTGATTCAGGCAGCACGATGAAGTTAGTGGGGATTATCCGACCACACAACGAAACGGGTACTTGAGCAGTCTGGACTTGTTGCCTACGTCGAAGCCCATCTGCCAGAGTTATTATCGCCCATTCTTCCTTAAATTGGATGCCTTGCTTTTGTAGCACGCGATGCAGTGAAGTGGACGCGACACTTAACCTCGCTCCAGTGTCAATGTGGGCCTTTCCTTTAGTATCACCAATAGCTATATTTACAATTGGCCTAAGCCGCGAAGCTGATGCGATAGAGGGACTCAGCGAATAAAATCCCACCTCGACCGCTCCGATTTTACTTTTGTTGCACTTCGGGCATTTGCTCCTTACTACGCCAGGCTCACCGCATCCGTAACAAGTAATCTTCGGTCCCAGGATCGGCTTCTTGTCGGATTTACTCGTTGCTGGTTGTACTGAGGTAGTGGGTGCCGTAGGTGCCCTTTTGTTTTCTGCTACCTTTCTTCGGCACTCATTTTCAAGATGGCCATAGGCTCTGCAGAAGGTACACCGGGGTCTCTTTATTGTAGCCTGTCGATCAGTCATTACTTCCTCTACTTGTCGAGTCTTCATTAAAAGGTCGTCAAAAGATGCGACGGTATCTCGGGGTATTCTGTCCCTAATACTGACGTGGAGAGACGTATACAATAAGTCCAAGCTTTGTGAAGTGGTCAGGGCCGGCTTTGGTAGTTCGGCAAACAACGCTCGCTTTTTGGCAACGAATAATTCTGTGCCAGTTGGGGTTTCCTGTTTTTCGGTCACGATCTCCTCATATATTTTATAGGCTGGTCTCTTTGGTGCAAATGTAGATCTTATAAGTGTGACAACGCTATTCCAAGTGGTGACGCTCTCTTTGACACCCAGCCACCAGATCGCTGCGTCTTTGACCAATAGCAGTGTAAGCCCCTCAATAGCATTTTCATCCGTAACCGCTTCTATTTTCTTGAAGGTACTTATTGTTGATAGGAATGCCTCAACTATTGTTGCATCTCGAGTCCCATCGTAACGAGCCGTGCAGGCAGCAAAACTACCTGTCTTCTGAGCAATGACAGTATTTCTATTCGCCAAGACCCCTATCAGATCACGAAATTGATCATCAGTAAAGCTGACGTTCGCCATTTCTTTATTTCTGCGGCTACGTCTAGGTAAAATACGATATAAATCAATTTTGTACTAGAATCTACCTACGGTGATTAGTTGAAACAAAAAGTTAGGTACCGGCTCCTGGTCTTTAATAGAATTAATATAAAAAAATGACACTAGCTCCTGGTCTATGTAAAAAAAATATGACAGTAGCTGCTGGTCTATAGTTAAATGAACATAACCCCAACTCCTAGTCTATATCACAGTAAAAGGCTTAAACTATTGCCTGCTAAAAACTGGAGGATACCTACTTAAAAAGGTTTATTACTAAAAATAAATTACTAATGCGGGCACGAAAAAAAACCTAATAGTAAGTGCTCCACGTTGGGATGCCACTTGTAGGGGGTATGTGTAAGGAGATGACTAAGACTCGCGATAACAATTTTACAAACATTTATTTATAATTGAAAAGAAAAATAAAGTAACAAAAATAAAACGCTTCTAACTAAAAAAATAACAATAGATGGTTTCTAGGAACGTTAATCAACTATACCTATCAGTCTATCGTCCTAACTACAATAAACCCTACTCTCGTCTCGCCGTGCACTATTCAATAATCATGCGGTTCGCTAACGAAAGCCAACACAATAACAAAACAATACACGACAGGACGCGAATCCACTTTCGACAAGGGGCGAGGCGAGGGGCGACCGACCTAGGTCGATGCAGCCGTTAGCACTCGTTCCGTGCCGAACGCAGACTGCCGAAGCTAACTACGGCGGGGTATTTATAGTCGCGCGGTCCTTGACGGTCGGCGGGCGCGGCGAGTAGTGGGGGCCTCGTCCGATCGTCCGGCCGGCGCGGGCGCTGGCGGGTCCCGCGGTGGTTGTCGCGTTACACAAGTGAAAATTGTCGCTTGCCCCCTCAATTTTCGGAACGTTCGGAAATCCCTTTTTTTGCGCAGAAAGCTCCTCGGCATTCCTTTCACCGGTGGATACAGACGGTGTTTCGACATATAAGCCTGTCTTAGTCTTCTTTGACTTGTCGATGGCAATAGGTTAAGAATAAATGAATATGTGAAATTAAATAAGTCGGCGATATTGACAGTTCTCGATTTTGCTTGTGTGGACGGGGAATCTGGTGTGGTATAAAAAGGATATCCCACCCCAGGGAACTTGGCCACCGACATAGACGACCGCAATGTGTTGTTAGGAATCAAAATCCGTCCTCACATATACAGAGCCGTGCGCAAAACCACGACGCGCCCCTACCCTGAGCCTGCTTCTGCTAGGGCGATGGCTAGACTCAACCGCCACCTCTAGGCCCGCGTTCACAGAGGACGAAGATCGTTCTGTGATATCCGAATGTTAGAACTCTCTCGTTCCTTTTCCACTACCTCTTTTGCGCGCTTCACCACCTAGCTACCGACCATGGCCAGAAATAGGGTCTGAAGCGTGAGGCTTCCCGTCCGAGGAAAAAGGACCGTTCTATTCACTCTGGGTACTCTGCGAGTGTTTGAAGTGGCATGTCCACGGAGGAGTCACGGCAGTGGTCGCACTCGGGCTTCGGTGCCCCGGTGTGGCGCCCTATACTATGCAGAAACTAACCGAAACAGCCATATCCATATCTGCGTCAGTCGGCTTCGAGAGGTGCCTCTTCAGCCATTCCTCCATTCCTCCGCCACAATCATGGCGTGTCCTGCGATTGTTTGCCCTTGTCATTCTTTCCATTGTTCCATAAGCAACTGGAGGCGTTGAGATCACTGTCTCTCGATTTCTCGTGGGGCAGACCTCAGATCTCGCTGTATCAGCGGCATTGTATCAGTGGCCATCGCTTCCAGTTCCATCTGAGGCGTCCGGGCTAGGAGACTCACCGCCTCAATGGAGACCGTTTGGTATCCCCTTAATATGGTGCGGCGAAACTGACGGCCAGCACGGCAAGGGGGATCCCAGGCTTGCACCTTTGCTGGATGTCAGTTTCACCATCCATACTAGGGGCCTTATAAAGGATCATAGACCGCACGATCCCTGCCCAAGCGCAACCGCCCCTTGAGCTTAGCAGCCATACTTCGGAAATGATATTCGTAGTCTCGCCGTCCATCGAGTGAGCTACCTGGGACTCACCCAGATACCTCATCGAGATCTCAGTGGTGATGCCTACACCTTCCGACAAGAGTAGATCCCTCTGGTGGCCGATTCCGACTTAATGATCATAGAAAAATAGAACCTCGGACTTGTGAATGGCCACCTCGAAATCCATTCGCCGAATACGTTCAACGGTACTGTCACGAGGATATCGTCGGTGTGGACGTGGGGAAACCCCTTCTTGCATCACAAGTCGATGAGTCCTTCTTTGCGGATGAGGACAACTTACCCCGTTATCCATATTTTTGAAAATCAGCTCAGCTCCAGGCATGCGCTAAAGAGCCCTCCTAGTCAGGACCCGACCTCATCTTTGCAACCCAAAATATTGTCTGGTCCCGACGCGGTGGTTTTTTTTTTCTATTTATTGAGGTAAATAAACAGTGATACAATACATATTAAATTATGAGGTATAACAATTATAGTAACAATTGTGTTTGTGCCTTTGAGTCGTAATATCGCTAACTCTTACTCTAACCGAGTGACTTCGGGACGCGGCGTCATCTTCAGCGTCGGGTGCTTCAGGCGGATCTATCGATGCCGAAATGTGTTCCTCCACCCTTGCAGGTGTCACTTACCTCTAACCATAGGATAGGGAAGCTGTGGGAGCTCGAAAGTCTCCAGTAATTCCGGGCCGGCCTCTATTTTGGACCATCCCCTTGGGCCCAGCTAGCACCGGACTCCAACAAAAATAAAACTCAATTCTCATATTCTTTTTTTCTATTAATACTTATTTCCCTAAACCTATATGAGTTTTTTGTTGACTTTATACTTTTTGTAGCAGGTAAAGTGAATGTTAAGTACTTTTCAAAACTGATTAATCAGTTTTGAAAATTACATAAAATGTTTGGTCTCCGGCGATCTGCCTGCACCCTCTAAGACCCTGTAGCCGGGTGTCCCGCACTTCTTGCACCCCTAGGTAAAGACCCCGACATAGCTAAGAAAATTCCCGACTAATTCACATTTAAAACAAAAAATCAAAATTAATCGTTAAAGAAATCGTTCGGGAGCTACGATACCAGAGATAGACACGTTAAACTTATAACACCCTGTCGTTATGCGTCTGAGGTTAAAAATGTTATCCATTAGGTAGAAACCTACTTCACTTATGTCTAAAATTCTATGGTTATAAAAACTTATTTGTGTGATTAAGTATGGTGTAAGTTTGACAATAACGTGGATCCCTATATATGGCTGACTATAAATGTATGGTCAATCGATGTCACTGCTAAGTACTACTATTGACCAGCCGACCAACTGTAACTCTTTGTTGTAAACTTTATTAGACAGCTGTCTGTAAGGTTTATCCTGGTTGGTACGAATGTATACCAACAGTTAACGCGTCGGTTGCTTGGTGATTAAAGAGTCAGCCTGACGATCGACAGAGCCCGGGTGCGAGTCCTGGCTATTACACTACCCATGTGAACCCAGTCCTAATACAGGTAATTTAGGTTAGCTGGAAGGGTTAATGGGAATACTAGTTATTTAGGTTAGATGAGGAATTAGAATACAAAATTCTCTTTGTATAGTAAAAACTTTTCCATTAAACGAATTTTGAACTAACCTTAGGTTTAGTATATTATGTACGTATGCATGTAAGTTTTATAATTCAGTTGAAATTATACGTTCAACTATAAAATGTCATATTTTTGTACCAAAATTCGCTGTTAAAACCGCCCAAATGTTGGTGCCACATATACCTAAACCAGTTTATATTCGTGTAAATGAAGTGTATAACAGTTTTTCTTCGCGGATTTTATTAAGTTGTTTCAACTGCCTGTACTTTCTTCGTGGAACAAACGAAGTAACGATTTTAAACGTAAATTTCACGTGAATAACACAGAAGCTCTTGTTTGTACTACCATAAGTAAATTTGAAAACGAATAAGGCGGTACTCTAGTGGCTAGGCCGTTGGATTTGCTATTGAAATGTCACAGGTTCTAGCCTGCTCATAATACAACCGAAGGGAAACATACTCATCATAATGATCTTAGCGTTGTTCCCGGTTACATCCGAGGCTTTTACCTTGAAGCATGGCTTTTATGGGAGCGACTTCCGTCTGACCTCCCAACTCTGAACAGAAAGCCTGCGTCAGAACCGCGTCTGTCAACCAGGAGAGTGTTTTGTTTTGCAATAGACGTTGGTTTGGGTCCCGAATATCTCAGTTGGGCCTCAAAAACACCCTACTCCTAACACAAGAAATTTAAAGATTTTAGATCGGAAAAAGAGAACATCTAGGACGGGACTTGAAAAAAGTAAGCATACAAAATGCTTAAAAAATTTAATTGAACAAGAAATTTAGTTTAGATGGAGGGGTTAGCCAGAATTCTAATTGAGCTGAGTGAGACGAAGTCGAGCGAAAGCTCCTCATACCAGACTTCAGGATTTTCTTTGTCACAGGTCTCCTCCTAAACTACTAATCCAATCAGAACCAAATTTGGCATGATTAAAGAGGTCAATCAGAGGAAGGTTTATGGATATATTTTGAAAAAATTAATGCTACCACAGAGGAATGATCACCGTTAAAAAAAATCCAGATGGAATTACATAATAACCGCTCGAGACACTGTGACCAAACTTTACACGCTCAGAAAGCATGTCCAGAGTTATGACTTTAAAAAAAAAATTCAAAATCGGACTTGCCACGGAGGAATGATCACTGTTCAAAATTTTCAAAATCTGATTCACTATGTCTCACTCAGCTCAACATTGCAAGCAGCGATTCGCCTTGCAGACCTAGTTATTTTGGTAACTAATCTTTTTTAGTCATGTTATCACAAGAAAATAGATATAGAAGTCATAATTTAGAATCCAATAATGATTTCATTTCACGTTCTTTTTTACAAAGGCATAGTTTAATCACATAATAAGACATAACATGCAACTTACTACCCCGAAAAAAATGTGTTTCCCGTGGGACGCGGGTCTCCAATTTCATGCGAGCGGAGCTGGGGTCATATACTAGTATATATAACTAAAAGAAAAACTAATCTAATAGAATAGTCGAGATGGTTCAGTAACGTATTTTACCACTGCTCCTACAAACCACATCTTCTTGGTGGATTGGTGGAAACTGATTAGAATATTCTGTTAGGTAAATTTTTCTTTTATGTTACCATAAACCAGTACTTACCAGCAGTTTATTAGTGCAGCAATCACAGGCCTTATCTCACCTTAAATTTTCTCACTCTCCTGTTTATCCCTAACCTTCCCCGCTGCAGGTGTGTCTCATGTAAGTGACTCCACCTGCTTTGATTATTAAACCCGTTCCCACGGCCCCCAAGAACCTATTACTGGGATAAAAAGCAGCTAATGTGCTATTCCAGACTATAATTTGTATTTGTACCAAATTTCATCCAAATGTGTCAGTCGTTTTCGTGTGAAACAGTAGTAGGACAGTAAAAAAACATAGTCATGCACTTGTACGATACTTATACCTACAGTTTTTTGCTCAGATAGGCACCGATTATTCAATAACGAAGACGCGTCAGTATAAAAAATGTCATATCGACGTCAGGGACACAGTCCATGGCTCAGTGCGCACCGGCCCTTAGTCCCTCCCTCGCCACATCTTATAAGAAGACATCATTTTATAATGTATTGCCTTCATGTTTACCTTAACCCTTATTAAATAATAACCTTATTATTCTTTTTTTGGAAACAACAGTATAACATTACGTCCATAAATCTTTTGAAAGGGTCAAGCAGAGTATGTAAGAATACAACGTTGCCACGATGACTAATGTGAAAATTCTGAAGTACTTTGCCGAATGAAGTTGGGAAGTAACAGGTGAAAATTGCTGCAGAGCTGGCTGACGTGGCGTCACGTGCTTTGTGGCAGCACGTGCTTTGTGGCAGCACGAAGTAGTACCATCCGAGACCGCAGCATGAATGGTGCCACACTGTTGCGCCGCAATTGTTCAATGCGAGCAAAGATGGGTCTAAATTCACATCTGTTCCTCGTATATCTCGATCAGATTGATAATGCCTCAAAAGTAGGTCAGATCAGAATCACCTGCCACTGATGGACTTATTTGAAAGGTAGATTGTTATACCGCTAAAAGAAGTCCGTCAGGTGTAAACGGAGAGTATGAACTTAAATGATCACCTTACTTCAGATAAAATATAGACAAAAATAATCACTTCTTTGTGTACCTAACTCGTAATAAAATCAAACTTATTCTGTCCCAAAACGCTTATCCAATATAACTTGAACACAACTCATATTACTTCATTAATAAGAGAAGTTGATGCTTTTATGTATTCGAACAAAGTTCGTCTCGTATTCAATCTAGTTCATTGGCGTCTACGCCGCGCTACCGGTAAAGATAGTTTTTTGGAAATACTATGGTTCGATTTTATCCTAAATAAAAGCGGCCAAGTGCGAGTCGGACTCGCCCATGAAGGGGAAGCAGTAAGTAACATAATAATGCTTTTTTTTTAATTTTACATTTGAATCGATTGAATGAAAGGTAAATTGCGTTTTACGATTTATGACGTATTAAAAAAAAACTTCTTACTAGATCTTGTTCAAACCAATTTTCGGTAGAAGTTTACATGGAAAACTAAAAAAAATTTATGTACATCATATATTTTTTTTAGTTTTATCATTTTCTTATTTTAGAAGTTACAGGGGACATTTTACCACTTTGGATGTATCTCTCGCGTAAACTATTCAGTTTAGAGAAAAATGATATTAGAAACCTTAATATCATTTTTGAAGACCTATCCATAGATACCTTTTTTTTTTTTCGTGCGGAAATCCCTTCGGATACCCCTCCGCCGGCCAGCGGAGGCGGTTATGTCGGGCTTGCACCGACTAAAACCGCACGCCGTCTCGAGTCTTAAGACGCCAGGGTGTAAGGTTACCCATAGAGCATATCCCTCGCACCCCGACTGACCCTGGGCCATCTCCAGTTTCGAGATGGCCCCCTTACTTGCTCTCCACTGTGCCATCTGCTAATCAGAGGGACACGTGGAAAGCTTCCGAACAGCCCTCAACAGGGCCGTCCTCGCCTCGGGCGGAGTTGGCCGTAGGCGGCAGCGTCTCTCCCACCCTAGGAGAGAGGCGCTGCCGTCTCCGTTGCCCAGGGTGCACCGCGTGGAGGTCCCTAACCAAGCACCCCTATCCATAGATACCTCACACGTATGGGTTAGATGAAAAAAAAATGGGTTTCAGTTGTAAGTATTTATTGTTTTGGTTCTATTTTTGTGTGAAAATCTCAATGCGGTTTACAGAATACATCTACTTAGAAAGTTTCAAGAGCATAATTCTTATAGTTTCGGAAAAAAGTGGCTGTGACATACGGACGGATAGACAGATATGACGAATCTATAAGGGTTCCGTTTATAGCCATTTGGCAACGGAACCCTAAAAAGGTACCTGTTAACTGAAATAATGTCCTCAGTATTCAATTTATTTAGCTTTTATTTTATTTTGTCCACCAGCATCAGCTGTCGCCGATAGTCGGAACGGATGGGATGCGTTAGGCGGACTCTATGCACTGCTAGCACAGCACGACGCTCTTGGCGGCCATGCACTTGCTCGCAAATCTGTGAGATCACCGTCGCGTCGCCTTCGCTTCGGACGCCGCTCCGACCCCGACATGCCTCCTCAGGCTCCTGTAAGTATCACATTTGATAACTCATGGCTAGATCTGAACACTTTCTTCGCGCTTCAGATAGTTGTTTGTAAAATAGGAAGATGACGTTCATGCGTGGTAGCCACGAGAGCTTTAAGATAATAATATAATTTTTTTAGTGGAGCTCATACTATTACCGCTATTATCTCAAATATATACATCACATTATGATATTAACGTATAAATTCTTCATTTTAATTTATATATAATACATAATACAGCTAGAAAATTTGAGATATTAGTGTAGTGTTTAAAAATGCTTTGCAAACTAATTTACACTGCGTATTGCGAGTTTGATCACTTTACAGCTTTTGATAATTTTCGCTCTTTTGATTAATAAGGTATTTTAATTATTTTTTAAACCGACTTCAATACCCAAAAGGGCACTGAAAAGTGTAATATAACTGAATTACATATTTAATTCTTAAGATAAAAAAACACGTAGGACTTTTCTGTTGATGTCGGTGTAGCAGTAACCGGTGTCTCGCATTGCATTGCTCCTATTCCTTCGCACTTTGTCACAAGTAACCTAACACGAAGTAATTTCTGACCTAATCTAGCCGTGTCGGGATGTGCTGTTTTGGTAAATCCAATCCACTCTCCTCTCCACTCCACTCCACTATTCTCTCCACTCCATTCCACTTTCCACTCCACACTCTTCTCCACTCCACTCCCTGTTCCACTCTCCGAGTCACTCTCCACTCAAGACTCCACTCGACTTTCCACTAAATTGTACACTACATTTTGCTCTCCACTCCATTCCACTCTATAATAAATATTGATGGAAATACATTATAAAAACATAGATGAACATAGAACCTCCTCCATTTTGAAGTCGGTTAAAAATGTTACAAAATACGATAATAAGTAGTCCGAAGTAAACATGGTTCATGGTTGACAGTTTCGGAAAGTCAATTCCAGTCCTATTACAAATAAATTGTAATTATATATAATTTAATTAAGAATTGAAAAGACCACTAACATAGGACAGATCTTAAGTTTTTTCATCTTTTTACGCAAAGAGTTCACAGGTGGCCGTAGTAAGTTTTAGCTGTTAAACTAGAATTTAGCACCTTTGTGTCGTACAAAATCCTATCAACAAGTATAAATTTGTCCTATTTTACAAATGAAATCATTTGAATACATTAGCAATTCGAAGGTAAACTGTATGTAGACGTAAGGCCTCCAGGGCAATCTAATAAAGTTATATTACAGAGATTACCACGAAATACTGCGATTTAATTTTCCCATTGAAATATTTGTCATTATCACTGTTCAAGATCATATTTATGTTATCTCATAAAATATATACCTACTGAGTATGTTACCGATTACATTAGAATTTAGAGTTATCCATCGAGTACCTTTAGTTCACGAATCAATCATTATTTTAACCGACTTTAAAAAAGAGTAGTCGGTTATTTCTGGTTATTTGTGTTGGATACAGAATAAATTGTTCCCGACCGCTAGAACCAACTAAAAGTAGTGATATATTGTATAATAATAATATTGATTTATTTATGTAAGTAAACATCAGTATTCTCTTGCCAAAAGCTTTAACTAAAACCGATTCTGCTACTTCTTGATACATTAATATTCGTAAACTGATCGCTGAATCGCTAATATTGACTGACTGATTCTTTTTTTATTTATTTATTCATTCACTAGTCTTACACTATATGTAGCTATTGGTCCTATAAAACTTTTTTCAAAATTTTTCTCCAGGATCTGGTGACTCTCATGGTACAATTTTTTTAGCTTAATACCCACTTTGAACCATTACTTTTTAGTAGTTGAAAGTAAGTATTTTTTTAAGTTTACTTTTAAATCTATTCGTCTCATGTCTTCTGACAAACTGTTCAGTAAGTACGTTAGGTATACGTTTTTTTAAAGATACGCAATATATTTCCTGAAGCGAGGATTTTTTTCTCTAGAATTTCCGAGAATAGCAAGAAAGAATTATGAAAAATCTGCCCCATAAGAGAAGTGTACATACAAATAATGGTTCTGACCCAGGCTATGTGTTTGTATTACCCCGCGAAATAGAAATAATTCCATTGTGTTCCAGTTGTTATTCTCAAAAAGAGCAGAATAAAAATCTTTCATTAGGGCTAGTCAGACATCATCTCTGCAATCGTTTCTCTGGTAGCAATATACCTAAGTTTTGAATCAAGCGTTCGAAATTGTCCTTCTCGTAAGTTCTTCCATGTTCGGCACGTAATAGATGCATACCATAAGAACTTTCATAAATCGCGAAATGTACCCTTTTTTTTTTTTTTTTTACGTGCGGAAATCCCTTCGGATACCCCCCCGCTGGCCAGCGGGGGTGGTTATGTCGTGTCTCGACTAAAACCGCACGGTGTCCTCCCCAAGTGTCCGTTGCCGGGCACCCCGGGTAAGCCCTCGAAAGGATAACCCCAGGGTTGCCGGCGGACTTTGGCCGCCTTCGCGGCCTCGCCTGGTGGGGTCGGGTTTTATCCCGCTTCGGTGAGTTGGCAGGCGTGTGTAGGGCACACTCGACACGCCTCCGCCACGGCCTGCTTCTGTAAGGACGGCGAGTCGGCCAACTGCCGTCCTCAGGCCCCGATCATGGAGGTCGGTAGTCCTGGGCGTAGATGAGTCTGCGGCGTCCTCGCCGCAGACTGCGAAACTCGGGGGGCAGGGTTCTTTCCCGCTCCCTCTCCGCCGTCTCTTTCGCGCGCATTACCTGCTCGCAGAAAGAGGCGGCGGCGTGCCACTTGCTCCCGTCGGAGACCACGGCCCTCACCATGGTCTCCAACGAGAGAACGTCCACGCCCAGGACCGCAACGAGATCCCGGCGTTGACTCGCCCACGCAGGGCACTCCACCAAAGTGTGGAGCGCCGTGTCTTCGCCAGGATCCTCGCAGTGCTGGCACTGCGGCGTTGTCTCCCGGTGGATGCGCCACAGATACTTACCGAAACACCCGTGTCCGGTAACCATCTGGCACATCCGGTAGGAGAGGTCCCCATGGTCCCTCTCCAACCACTCCTTCATGATCGGTCTCACCGCCGCAATGGTGGATTCCCCCCACCTTGGGTGCTCAAGTCGCACCCTCCATGTCTCCATGAGTTCCTGGCGGAGCAGGGACCGCTGAGCCCTGATTTCTCGGGGTTCCGGCCTATGGCCCCGCTCCAGCGCCTCCTTGCGCCACTGGTACAGCAGCGCAAGGGCTCTCGCTTCCAGGTCCCATGGAGGGGTCCCAGCTAGGAGACATGCCGCCTCGACGGAGATCGTGCGATACCCCCTGATGACTCTGACGGCCATCGCCTTTAACGGGCTGTTAAGAACAGCCACGTTGCGGGCCGCCAGAGTCTCCGCCCATACGGGGGCCCCGTATAGGGCCATACTTCGCACGATCCCCAGGTACAGTCTCCTAGTGGGGGCGTTGGGTCCCTTAATGTTGGGCATCAGCCGCGATAGCGCGGCCGCAGCCCCCCTCAGTTTCGGGACCAGACTTCGGAGATGAGGTCCGAAGTCCCATCGGCTATCGAGTACGAGCCCAAGGTACTTCATCGTGGGCTCGATGCCGATGCTTACGCCCCCTACGGTTATGCTGGTTCCCGCAGGTGGCCCCCTCCGAGGCCCGTGAAAACACATAGCCTCGGATTTGTGGAGAGCCACCTCGAGTCCCAGCCGCCGTATTCGACCCACGACTTGAGCAACCCCTGCCGTGGCCTTCAGTGCCGCGCTTCGGTACGTTGCTCCCCGCGCCATAACGAGGGTGTCGTCAGCATAGCACACTATGCTGACACCCTCGAGCAACGTACCGCGAAGCACCCAGTCGTATCCGATGTTCCACAGGAGTGGCCCTAGGACCGACCCCTGCGGAACACCGCACGACACTTCTCGCTGCCCTGGCCCTAGCCAGCTCGGGTAAACTATGGTCCTCTCGGATAGGTATGCCTCGACAATGCGGCGGAGGTAAGGAGGCATTCCGTGATACGCGAGCGCCTCCCTAACGCAGCTCCAGGGTAGGGTGTTGAAGGCGTTGGCGATGTCGAGAGACACCGCCACCACCACCCCACCCCGCGAGACTACTTCCTCCGCCAGGCGCCTAACGCGCATGATCGCTTCCACGGTGGAGCGCCCCCGGCGGAAACCGAACTGGTTGTCCGCCAGATCTGGCCCCACGTTCGTGAGATGCTCGACGAGGCGCTCTGCAATAATCCGCTCAAAGAGCTTGCACACCTCGTCGAGCAACACGATCGGCCGGTAACCGGATGGCTGGTCCGCCGGCCGCCCCGCCTTCCGGATAAGGACCAGTTTCCCCGTCTTCCAAGCCTTTGGAAACTGGCCCCTTTCGAGGCATGCGCTAAAGAGCGCCACCAGTCGAGGCCCTAGTTCCTCCAGGGCCAGGACCCATGCTCGGCCTGGAATGCCGTCGGGTCCGGGGGCAGTGCATTTCCGGGCTTTAAGCCGGAGCACTGCTACCCCCAGTTCACTCTCCCTGACTTCGGGCACATCGCTCTCGCTATTATGGGCGTCAGGTGCCTGAGGCGGAGCCATACGCGGAGGGACATGCTCCTCCGCTCTCGCTGGGAACAAGGAGCCCAGTATCCCCTCCAGCCGCTCCGGCTGGAGGCTCTGGGTCAGTAGGGGCGCCCTTGGGCGGATTTTGCCCCTGACCGCAAGGTAAGGACGCCCCCATGGGTTCTGCTCCAGAGACTCCAGCAGCTCTTCGCGGGCCCGCCGTTTGGCCTGCTTTATGGCTTCCTGGAGGGTCCTCTTGGCCCCCTTGTACGCCTCATACAGCTCCGCCTCTCGGGCTGCCGCATCATCTGGTCGGCGACGCCTCCGGCGAAACCTGGTGTACTGGCGGCGAGCGGTCACGCACGCTGCTCGCAGCTGTGCGATCTCCGCTGACCACCAGTACACCTGTTTCTTGGCCGGGCCGGGCTTAACCCTAGGCATCGCCGCATCGCAGATATGCGACATGGCTCTCCTGAACCATTCCGCCTCTGCGTCGACATCGGCAGGCCTGGCCGGTGACGGAATCCAGGCCTGCACTATGGATGCCTCCAGGAGAGCCTCCCGATCCAGGCGTCTGAGCGCCCAACGTGGATCCGGGGGATTCGCGATTTTCGGCGGCAGGTTAGTTGGAGGGGAGACGTTGAACCGAATGTACTTATGGTCGGAATCCGTCTCCTCCTCCTCCACCACGCGCCAACCCTGGACGCGGCGGGCGAGAGCAGGGGTCGCGAACGCGACATCCACGACCGAACTGAGCCCCCGCCGCTCCCAGGTGGCGACATTCCCCCGGTTGAGGACCTCTAGACCACGGGTGTTGGCCCAGTCCTCCAGTACTCGCCCCTTGTCATTGGTTTCCCGGGAGCCCCAGGCCTGAGACCAGGAGTTGAAGTCTCCCAGGACCAAGACAGGACGAGGACGGCACGCAGCGAGAACAATGTCCAGTTCAGCGAGCCTTAGCTCAAGCTCGTACTGGTCAAGGCTTGGCGAGAAGTAGACGGCCACGACAGCCAAGCCCTCATAGTCCGCCGCGACACAGCCTCTGCACCTTGCAATGAATGCAAGGCGCGAGGTGTCCGCGGCGGACCCCCCGAAGACGGTCGCTACGCCGTCCAGGTCCACCGGGCTTCCGGGGTGGACCCAGTCCGGCTCAGCGACCACGACCACATTGATAGACCACTCCACGATGCTCTGGTACAGAAGATCCTGAGCACCGGTGCAGTGGTTTATGTTCGCCTGCAGGATGCGGATTGGTGTGTCCATTAATGGACGTCCATCTCCGCATCCCGCCGGGAATGTGGCCGCTCCTGAGCGGCACCCCCACTACCCGTTGCGGACGAACGGGGCTTTGGCCTCGAGGCGGCGCAGGATCGGCTGTCCGCCCGGTGCTCCGCCGCTTTGCCCTCCGCTACGCATTTGTAGCAGCGCGGCGGAGCATCGCATGTGCTGGCCTTGTGCCCGGGCTGACTACAGCGGAAGCACCGGTCCCCCACGGTGTCTCCCGCTGTGCACTGCACTCCCACGTGCCCCACGGCCAGGCACCTAAAGCACCTGGCCTCGCGGGGCTGCAGGAGTTGCACCCGCGCCTTAAGGAAGCCCCCAACGAAGAGGCTCCGTTCGTCCGCAATCTTCTGCGCCGCTGCGACGGGGCAGTTGACGACTGCCGTGCCGTGACCGGTGGAGCTGAAGCGGATTTCTCCAGCTCTCACCTGATCCCGGGGGCAGCCGCCTGCCTCCACGACGGCGGAGATAAGTTCCTCCGTCGTGGCCGCATCATCCAGACCCGAAATGCGCAACCCTGCGCATTTATTGGGTCTGGTGACGCGGACGGCTTCCGCGTCCAGCGACTCCCTCAGCTTGGCCGCTAGGGCATCTGCTTTGGGGCCGCTGGTGGCGCTGGAGACCTCGAGAAGGCGAGCTCCGGTGCGAGTCGTCTTGCACCGGAGCCCACCCTCAATCTCAAGGGCCTTGAGGTCCACAGAGGCCTTCGCCTGCCTCAGTACCTGGGCGTACCCCACGCCCTTCTCCACCCCCTCCGTCGTCACCGTCAGGACGACGGCAGTGGAGCGTGGGGCGCGGAGCCTCTTCGGCGCCTTCGCCGCAGCGGCTTTGGCCGCCTTCTTGGCCGCCTTTTTGGCGGCTTTTTTGGCCTTTTTCGCCTTTTTCGCGGCCCCCGCTACCTCCCATCCCTCCCCTCTGGAGGAATGCTCGGGTGTAGCGGGAGCAGCGGATACAGCGGGGGTGCCGCGCTTCTTCCCCTTCCCTTTCCCCTTATCGGGCGTTGGGTTCGCCGGGACACCGGTCCCTGTCTTGGGACCGGGATTTCCGCTGGCGGCAGTCGCGTAGGAGGCGGGCCGCACCAGTGGAGGACGGTACGCCCGGTCTTCCAGTACGCCAAGGCGCCTCTCGATTGCCGCCAGCAGCTGCGTTATGCTCGGCGCAGGCTCTGGTGCCGGCCTGGGTGCCAGATTGGGCGCCGGCGTAGGCACCGATCTAGGCGCCGACGTTGGCGTCGATTTTGCCGCCTTTGGCCCTGGCGCTGATTTTGGCACCACTATCTCCCCGGTACCAGAGGCCACCCTGGCCGGCGGTGCCTCCCGGGGACCTGGCGCAGTCCGGGCCCCCGCTGACCCCGTAACTAGCTGGGTCAGCTTTTCGACCTCCCCGCGGAGCACCCGTTGCTGCTCCAGCGAGTTAGCGAGCTCAGTTTCCAGGGTTGCGACCCGGTCCCTGAGCTTCGCTTCCTCCTCGGATACGCTCCGAGAGAGGAGCTCCTCAAGCGCTGTCTTGGCGACGGCAACATTCTCCGCCACTGTCTTCTTCTTGCCGGATACATTTTTTGCACCTTTTATGGTTTCTGTAATCCGAGCAAGCGCTGCAAGGAGCTCCCTAGCCGCGGGGACGCCTTGGTCCCTGCCACTGGGTAGTGGAGGGACGTGCACCGGCACCCTGCCCGCCGAAGTGGCCAGCACTTTTGCCGGCCGATCATCCTCACTCGAGGAGACCGCCCTCTGTCCGGAGGAGCTTCTGCTCCGGTCTAGAGCGGGTCCACGAGAGCGAGGCCTCTTACGTATTCGGCTGGGAGCTGACTCGCTGTCAGTCCCAGCCGTGGACGCAATCTCCGCGTCCGTTACCTCTCCCATAGGTAGTGGTGTAGCAGGTCTGGCGAAGACGGCCTTGGTCGCCCGAGTGCGAGACCGCAGGAATCTCACCTCTTCCTCCCTCACTACCTCCACTCCGTCATTATCATTGCCGTTATGCGTGCCTTGGTCGTCTGATTTATCCTCGGTATTAGTTTAGGTTTGATTTAAATTGCTCATATCATATCCCACGAGTATGGGGGAAGGACGGTCGATCCAGGCGGAGCCCCCTGCACCTGGACAAGCCTAAATACTATGGAGGTCGGCTGGTATCCATAGGTTTTTACGACTTCGCTGTCGGGTGTTATAGACTTTCCTTGTCGTGGGCCGACCAATAAAGGCAAGCCCTCCGGTCAGCAAGTTCACGGCGTACCCTTCTGGAGCCACCAGTCAGGTCGTTGCTGATCACCTACCGATTACGGAACGCGAGAGGATGGCTAGTCCTCTCTCACCGGCGGCGGCACAAGTGCCCGTCGGCCCCTGCGTTAGCAGTGGGCCAACCCGCCCCTGGGTCCACCAGGACCCTATGGTGGCCTCCGCCACGAACACCATCCCTCATCCTGTCTCCTCTGAAAGCAGAGGAGTACGGAGAGCGATGTGTTCCCGCCACGTCGGGTATTGGCCGACGATCAATGCCAACCCCATAGAGGGGGAAACCATTGACCGCCGCCCACGGTGTACCGGCCGCTCCGATTCCGTTCCCCCCGGACTGCAGTGGGATCGGAATCGGAATGACACGCGAGGAGGTTACCCAACATACACCCCGAAATGTACCCTTAATAAATACAATAATTCCAAAGAAGCTGAAAATTTGCATGAATTTTAGGGATATCATTATTATGAAATTGTTAAAAATCTTCATCGATATCATGGGTGTATTTTTTTATTCAAGTTCACATATATGTAGTTGTTTTCTTTTTTTTTTTTTTTTCATTTTTCCCATATACGGTAAGTTTTATCGTAAAAATGTATAATACAAAATTAAAGATCATGCAATTATCTATAAAAATTGTTATTATTTTTTTTCCTACGACTCACCATGCATTCGTGAGACTATAAAATACTTAAATTGATTATTCGTTGTTTTTGTGATATCAAAGACTTCTCTATAAGTACTTGTGCTATAAGACCTAGCTCCTTGCCAAATTTCACAATTCTAGGTCAACAGAAAGTACCTTATAGGCTTAGATTCTCTAATAAGTGTTGAAAAATATTGCATAAAAGGCTGTAAGTTTTAATGGCGTCAATTTAGAAGTTTGATTTTGTCACAGCCTTAAGAGATTACAGATTTTCTCAGGAACACGTGAAAGTATAAAGTTGTACTTTATACTTCCACGTGTTCCCGGAAAATTTTTTTTTATAGACAAACGGACATACGGGTAAACGAACAGATAGATAACGAAATGATCCTACATGGATTTCACATTTTAATTTAAATGCAGTACGCCAAAAATCATCAAAGATAATGCATCAAATAGGTAGTGCGGGAGTGTGCGCATTTAACGTTGACGACTTTCCTACGGTCTGGGGCTTCGCAGGGTAAAATCTGCAAAACCCTCTTAAATATTTTTTCAGTAGCTCTAACCATTTCAGAAATATACGTAAGAAACAAAAATGTGTAAACAACTTTTTTTGCACCCATGGAATCGACTAGGTTTTTCACAATTTGGTTATAATTGAATCCCCAACGTTCATGTAAAGTAAACTGCGTCTTAGGAATTAATTTAAGTTTGAAATCTATTTATACTGGAATACATTTGTACATTCGTATCATTCTCGTCACAACACAAATCTATACCTAGCATTAGCATTTATACTCTAAGTAGATAATTTTATCCCATTCGGCACTTTTGTAACCAATCCAAGCAAGATCTACCACAGCCTTATATTTTGACCTTAGGTTTAAGGGAGCTGTCGTTCACATGATATACCGCTACGACAATAGAATATTCCCTGGGGAATACTGCAAGCTGATTGGATATTTCCGTTCCCTTTATAGAGAATCTTTACACCCTTTAAAAAAATGATATATCTACTATCTAATTTTAAATTTCAGTTTAAGCAGTAAATCACGAGTAGATCAGTTTCTACAATACTTAAAGTATATATATTATATATATTATATTTGTATAACTTCTTACTTCAATCCATACTTCTTCCTTTATTCGCAAATGCAAAATAAACATAATGATAATTTAATAATTTTGAATTGTAGTTTTACTTTTTATGCTTTCAAGGTTAGCCAACAACATGTCCCACATAGTAGAACACAATCTGTCTAAGAACAGGACCATACATGAATTAAGGTGTGGGTACATTAGTTTGTGATGCATAGTGTTCAGATCACTAAAAACTATACTTTACAAAATTCTGAACTATACTAAAACTCTCAGCAAGCTTGTTCGATTTTTATTGAAAAGTGAAAATATACGGAAATATATTCCGCTAAACCAAGGCTATTAGAAATTGTCGCAGTGTGATACAGATATTCATACATTAGTAGGAACTGTGTATCACAAAGTTTTCAGTAGTGGAGCTTGCTTGAGTTTTACTGAAAAGTGGATATATAATATAGTCCGCTAATTTGTTGCAGTCCGATGCTATAAACAAAGATTTTTTATACGTGCGGAAATGCCTTCGGATACCTCCCCCCCCCCCACCGCCGGCCAGGGGGGCCGGGGGTGGTTATGTCTTGCCATAAACAATCCTAAATGTAATATACTTGCAGTATGCAGGCATGCCGCATTTCGTCAAAACATTACCTATTTTGACATAACATAAAATTACTGTTCAAAAGCAGTCCATTTACGACATTTCAGATTACAAATAAACCTTTCATACCACTGTTGGACCAACATGATTTAATTCTCAAAGAAATATTCGGCTTTTGTAATCGTTTTAGAGGCTTATTCCGGCTTTACAACCCAATGTTATCTCGTAGGAGAATCTTAATTGTGACGTCCTTTACATATTCAGAGACAGACGAAGCTTTCACGTTTTAAGTAAATATTATCTTAATTTCCTAAACCACTGAGTGCGTAAACTTTTCCGATTTGTCATATCCGACTTATAGAATGTACATTGTAATCCTACTTATATTATATTGTATGTAATCCTACTAATATTAATATTATATTGTAATCCTACTAATACAATATCCTACTAATGTTATAAATGTGAAAGTCGGTGAAAATTTTTGGATGTTTGTTACTCAATCACGCTCTAACGGCTGAACAGATCTGGCTGAAATTTGGTACAGAAATAGATTATAGTCTGGAATAACATATAGGTTTTATCCCTTATATCCCTTATAATAAGTTGCCATGGCTAACGGGAACGGGAGCAGAATTTCACGCGGGTGGAGCCGCCGGCATCAGCTAGTGAATTCAATTTTTAAATACTAATTAGGTAGCAAACAAACTATCTAGTCATATAGACTAGTTAAGTTAATAAAATAAACTATCTGTTTTTTATTAGTGACAGTCGGTTTGTTTCGGTTTTTACGCGAGCGACTGCCGTCTGAAAATTATCAAATTTGCAATGTTTTTAAACCTGTAACCCTAATGACTAATATTGTCGTTAACTTCTCTAGTTAAGGTAAATCACTTGTGTCAGAGTGGGTCCATGACAGTATCGCGGTAGTGTATAGCCAAGGTATAAACCCGCGACTGCTCGATCGCAAGTCCAATAACATTACCACTAAGTCACAAAGGAAGCCTAAAGGTTAGATTTAATAGTGAAAATGTATTTAACTAAATTAACACATTTGACTTCATTACTATAATATACCAACGCCACTTTAAATTGAATTTACCGCTGTCATATTAATCAAAAGAAATCCAGCCGTAGACAAGGTTTTTAAAAGTTAAGTTTCCAGGTTTTTCTTACACCGTAGAAAGTCTCTAAAATAAATAATTGTAATGTAACCTGAGCATTATTTATAACATATCCAAAAAATATTTTATCTACACTCAAATCGAAAAATTCGAATTACGAATTCAAAGACGATTCTATACATACGCACTTTATAAACGCATATACATAAAATTAAAAATAAAACTTATTATGGTACCGCGAACTGTATCATAAAACTCATTATAGCACCGCTATCTCTTTTTATTCATTATACTAGTCTAAGGTAGTTTAGGCTGAAAATGACTACTATTATTACTTATATTAAAATATAATTGGACTTACTCTTATGAGTTGGCACAAGTCAACTTTACCAACATACATGTATATAACTGAATTTTATTAACTTTCAACACCCTTTCATCCCTAATTTTATGAAGTCCCATCTTATCCCTCGCTCCATTAGAAGCGTTCCATATAATGTACGGGGTGTCGGTTAAAAGTTTTGCCCTTTATTATTAAGATGCTATATGTGTAATAGTAGTAACAGTTTACTTTAATAACAGTTTAACATTTCATGTTTTGCACCAATCTCCGCCTCTAGTGACCGACAAAATGTATTGAGTGGATTATTAAATAGAAGCACATGCTTATGACATAAGCTGTTATCCAATTTAAAATTATTCGCTTCTGTTGTTGACATACCGAAAGTATAATGATGGGGTTAAATTTTAGTCCCGTGGGACTTTGAATCCACTAACCCAGGAACTACCTATGTGATTTTAAAAATTCTTCTCGGGAGTTCTTAGGGAAAGTTATAGGCTATAAAGCATCACACTAAGAACCTTAGAAGACGAGCAAGAACTAAGAAGATGAGGAAGACGTGGGCGGGTGAATGATGCAACGCGGTAGGATAGAACCAAATATGGCGGTTCAAACCACGAGGCACAGATACTTTTAAATATCGTTTCTACGCATACTACTCCAAACTATAATTATAAGGGAATGTTTTAATTATATCGAATCGACATTTAATTTGGTAAGACCCTAATACGTTATTACTATAATTCCAATCCTTTCTCCGTTGTATATGTTAGTATTTTCGTAGTGAAGTGATCTTTGTCTAGATTTTTCCACTTGTTGCAGCTTGACGAGATAGATGAGCTGCTGTCCCTCCGCGACGTACGTACCCCCGTCCGCCTACGCTTTGGCCGCCGCTCTGACGAACGCGCGGTGCCCCATATCTTCCCCCAAGAGGTAAACAATACATAATATATATATAATGTATACCAAAAGTAAGTATACCTCTGACTTTTCGTAGTTATGTGTATATAAAAATGTAATTAACATTTTTAGTACACACATAACTACGAATCCCTCGCTTAGTAATGTGCCCGGTAGATGACAATAGGCTTGCCCCCTATTACAATGGGACCTAAACATAACCAGCGAATCGTGCGTATATACCCTCTATACTATATATACTATATTTATTGTACGACAAAGTACACAACGCCATCTAGACCCAAACTAACATTTTTACATAACACCTCTGCGGTAGGCATGAAATTATGTTATGTTACGTTTATGATGTATACTGGTGGAAACGTTAAGTGTGTCCAGATGATTATTTCATCAATTTAAAAAATATTATAAAACTTTTAACTGATATGAAATCCCTAATGCTTAATTTACAAAGGACATAATAAAAATGTAAAAACAAAACCGTCCTACCATCCTTAATTTGCCTCTTTCTAGGAGGCGGGTTTTACTCGACATGAGTATTTGTTTGCTATTATAAGAGGCGACATTGATAGTATGGACAAAACTCTTACTAGACATACCCGCTTATGCAGTGTTCCTCTACTTCGCACTAATTACCGTCACTCATCATTGTCGGAGACGAATATAAATATCACGTAAATCTCTACATCATTATTATACTGCCGGCCAGTATCCCGCGCGGCCTTCATGCCTTCATATCCGGAGTGTACGAAAAGGGCAATAATCTTGACAATGTACTCTAGATGCACTATTACGAGTTTATAGGTTTCTTTGTCAGCAAGCGCAAGGCGCGATACCAGTTTGAAATTTGGCAATATCTTTAAAAATGGCGGAAAAATGGTCTGGACACACTTAGCATTTCTACCCGGTTTACATACAATAAATATGTTTTTTTCGTATTAATATTTCGTATAAATACGTATACAATATATTCTATTGTAGGATACTGTTCGTAGCTTATGATATTAGTAGGCTAAGTACAATAGACTTTTCTGTAAAGAGTTAGATCCTATTGATTTGGACATCGTAAAACCCTTTATGCCGAGTAAACCTACGTAATGAAGTTACTCCTTCTAACAAGCCACTACGCGATCTTTTACGACAATTGACCTCTTTTATGATCGACCTTTTTGTGTAAACTATCAGACAATACATTTTTTTAAAGTAAATTGTGTTACAGATGATGTAAAACGGATCGAACTAAAATACGTTCTCTATTTCTGTTATAATGGTGCATTGCGCATATTACTTATATATTCGAGAGATGATTAATGTAAATAGATCCAGGGCATGACGGTAAGACCCATCATGGAGGACTGGCTAGAGAGCTGACACGGGAGCCTCTCGTACCGGCTGACGCAGGTGATCTATGGAAAGGGGTGCTTTGGGGACCACCTGTGTCGGATTAGAAAGGAGCCAACGTCTGATTACCATCACTGTGATGCAAGCAACGACTCGGGGTTGCATACGCTGGCGGAGTACACGACGTGGTAGGTGCCAAGGCCAAGCCTCGTGGCATCCCTCGGAGTGGGAGTCCTCTCACTCGGCGTCTTCCTCACGGCGCTGGTGCGAAGTTTGCTCAACGACCACCGTCCTCCATGAGCGCAGGTCTGGGGGTGACAGGTGGAGCCGCCTTTCACCCTAGCTGAAGCAGGCCGGGCGGCGAAGTATTGCGCGTTCCCTTTTTTCTGGAGGCAAGATGGGGACACCGTAGTTCCCAAACCCATCTGAAAACCCGAGATGGCTTGCGGTTTTAGTTGGTTCGAGTCCGACATAACCTGCCCCGCTGGCTGGCTATCCGAGGGGTATGAGAATAATAAATAATGTGAGATTTGTTTATCTCATGGTTAAAGTTTGACTTTGGAAAAGCACTGAAAATTTAGAAAAATGCTTTCAAAGCTTACTCATCAACTGATACAAAAATCTAGTGATCAATATAGGATAGGTACCTCTTATTTCGCAATACAACAATTTTGCACGATGAAGGTGTATATGCAAAACCGCAGGTAGCATTCTTTATAGTCGTATATGTTAACACTGTAGTAGAATACGAGTACATTTATACTATATATATTTATAGAATACTAGCCTGATCAGCTTATATATTTTATTGTATATGATTCAGGAACAAGACCGCTCTGTACGTGCTCCCTCCATGCGTCTTCGGTTTGGCCGTCGGTCTGACAACAACATGTTCTTACTGCCCTATGAAGTAAGTTTTTTGATCAAAATATTTGGAAATTTTTATTTGTACCAATAGTCTTATAGTACATAGATGCATAAATGCATACCATTTTGAATTGTTTTAAATCAAAATCTATGGTGGGAAACAATGAATACGTGGTGCTACCTACTTAACACATACGTAATATACACTCACACCTATCTTTCCCGGGGTAGGCAGAGGCAACATCCCTCCATCTACTTTTGTCCTTATTGACTATCTAATTAATTAACTCATATCAAAAGTTCCTTGCTCTTAATTACTATGTTCTGTCAATTTATTATACCATGTGATGAAGATTTGAATTTGGTTCATAAAGTACTTATATAATTTCTTATTTACAGTCGACTCTGCCCAAAGAAGTAAAAGCCAACGGTTCCGTTGAGGACGACAGGCAACAGGAATAAATTACGCACCTGCACACAACTATACACATAATCTTTCTGCTCCGTTACAAACTTTTATTAACAACCTTAACCCAACTAAATAAGTGTCATATTCAAATACAATCGATTTTTACATGTTATTCGCCTAAATTGTAAGCTATATGTACATAATAATCTGATAGTATATCGTATGTTAAAACTAAAATGTTTCTTGTCTTTCTCTTTTTCTAAATATACTGTGATGTTGGACTCTTTTATTGTTAACACGACTTCAATGATACGTCGTTCTTCGACTTCAATGATACGATGATATTCTAGTCAATATTAAATTAAGACTGTGTCGATTTAATTGATCTTTTTTCTTGTACTTTCGTCATATGTAACTTCGGCGAAGAGTTATACATTTCTAGAGCTGGGCAAATGTAAAACTTCTTCGCTTCCTGTAGGAGGAGTACTTGTTTTTGAACATTTCTCAAATTTATCAGTATTTAAATGGTCGTAGTTCAATATTAATGATGGCGTAAAGTACATTATTTATACTAAGTGTAGTGAAACTATGTTTAGGTATGTATAGGTATTATAGTGCAATTGATGAGTTGAAATATAAAAATATTGCCAACGTATTATGCTGTTTTATTTATACTAATCATCAACAACTGGTTTTATGATCTTATCTGGCGTTACTTCTATAATATTATAAAATTGTAAATGAGGTGTGTCTGTACTTTGGAGGTATTTAAAAAAAACTTGGGTTATGTTAAATGAACGATTCTGATAACAATTTCTTTTTTTGGAATTCTTGTGTTTGTTCGCGATGGACGCAAAAACTATTGAACAGATTTGATGTAGTCTTTTCTATTAGAAAATTCTTGCTCAGACTTAAAGTCTGCTGTGTGTTTGAATGCAATTGGTTAACTAGAACCGGAGGTATGACCAAAAAACGATAACCGATCTCCACGCGGGTGGAGCCGCAGGTATCAGCTAGTTAATGATATAGACTTCAAAGTCTGGCTAACAAACAAATACATCACTTATATCATCACTTATATATAATCATAACGCGAACTGATAATTCACAGCTTCCGTTAGTGTTTTGTGAACTCGCTGTTTGAGTTTAGGACCAAGGCATATAACTTAAACAGAGAGTTAATCAAAGTTTAGAATGGGATGCGTAATCACGAAAAATAGAGGTGCCGAATAACTGCATCACGATTAAACTCGACCAAAAACGAGATAATCTTACCCGAATCATTACACTTTGTGAATCGCTCTCTAAAAACATAGTGGAAGAAATGTGCACTTCTGCCTACTTCTTTGTATTTGCAGAAATAACGAGACTCCGTCACACTAATGTTGTTACGATAAAGAGGCACTTAATGTTTATTTTATAGAATAACTCGTTTATTGAGCTGAGATCACAAAGTATATTCAGATTGAAAGCATCTACGATATGCGATGTGATGTTAGGAAATAAAATACTGTCTTTATTTCCTTATAAGTCTTACGTACTGGGTGTATAGGGCACCAACAACTAGTAGTCCGGCTTAAATTTACTCTTATTCTGCGTGTGATCATGAAATATTGGGTTAGATTCCCAAGTCAAACAAAGGCACCAAAGTCTTGACTAGCTCTAGCTCAGAGCACAGTTACACTTTCCTCTCACACACTTATGCATACGCTATACTATTTCCATTTCTTTATTTTCTCGATGACAGCTCCTGTGGAAACTTGAACGAACGTCTTTTTTACATTATGTATACATTATTTAATAAAAATATGACGCTTAGGCACGTACATGGTCATAGCAGAGGCGGAGAAAATAATAGGGATGGAGCTATCGATAAACGTAACACAATAACAAGCCCAATATTTTTTGACAAAATGTAAAAAACTAAACTTTTGCCAGATAATTTTGTACAAATTTATTAACTAGTATTACATTTCATTACAAGATATAATTATATTATGTTGATTCTTTATTTATTTATTTTAATCAAAATCTGATGAATCGTCACTGTCACTCGATGAGCTCTCCCCAACATTTATTATAAGTTCCTGTATTTCTATATTATCGAATGCCACATGTATTTCCCAATCCGACGCTATAATGTTTTGGGTTCTTCTGACAATTTTTGCATGCATTTTTTAATAAATCTAACATCTTGGTGGCCGTAAAAGGGGGATGGGTATTGTTTCGAGCGGTGTGTCCCCTGATTTGTGCCCATATTAATTCTATAGCGATGTACTGGCAATGATACGGCGGAAGTCGAAGAACCCAATGACCACATTCGGCAGCTATTTCGTCGGTAATATATCTTTTAGGGAGGCTTTTTTTGGATTTTAAAATATCCACTGATTTTACTTTTAATAAAGTATTATCCACTTTTTTGCCATGACGTTGGAGCCAGTCAATTATCTCTTGTTTTTTATTGGCCTGCGTCGGCATTTTATCAATTTGTCTGGAGTGATATGTAGCGTTGTCCATAATAATTATCGACGATTCTTCCAGAGATTGCACCATTTCTTTAAACCATCCTTCGTAAATCTCCGCGTTCATTTCTTCGTGGTAGTCCACTGTTTTCTTAGATTTAAAGGCCAGTAAAGCATCTGACATGAATCCTTTCGTAGAGCCATAGCAACGTCAAAGTCAAAGTCAAATCAATATTTTACGTTTGTCCGATTTTTTATAAGAAAATCCAATTTCTTTCAAAACCAAGCTTAATGACGATTTTTGGCCATGGAACAAACCACATTCACGTAAAGAAACAACAAGTTTTTTAAGTGTTGGAATTTCTTTGCACAAGTAATAGTCATATATATGACGGCGAATAGCGTCAGCGTCGAAGATGTCAACCAATGTCACACGACGTGGTTGGCGTTTTTTCTTCGGCGTACGAAGCTTATTTTCCTGCATGCCGCTTGTACCGTAAGCTTCGGTAGTAATTTTTGAAACAGTAGGTCCACTAATCCCTAATGCGGCCGCAACACGCTCTCGCACTTGCGACAGTGTAAATAGCGGGCCACCATTTTGATACTCAGCTTCAAAGTAATTACGAACCTTGATCACCAGTTCTCTCGCCTGCCGTTTCAGAACAGATCCTTTAGGTATTTTGATATTTGACAGCTGGGCAGCAAACTCAGCGAATAGAAATGTAGTGACTATATAGCACGACCGTCTTATTGCAAGTGACAGATTAAAACAAACACAACATAGCGGTGGGCCATTATGTGTTCCCACCATGAAAAAATATATTTCAATGTTTTTGCTGTATTTGTCTTTGTTCAAAATATAATAAATATATGCAATCGATATCATTAGTTATTTGGTCACAACACTATAACTATCAAATTAGAACTGTCATCGAGAAAATAAAGAAATGGAAATAGTATAATAACTCACAGATACAGTAACGAAGAATTAAGTTTCGTAGTATGTAAGAATTTATCAATGTCATCACAACTTCCCGGTTGAATTCAAAGTTCGCACTTTGGAGTCCGGGGTCCGCTCTCCTATGCTTTCTCTTGATTTGACTTATATTGACTTTCACGGGAGTGACTAAACTAGTTTACAATCTTAGAATAGTATAGATAGATAAATAGATTAGTAGGAAGTGAGATAGGATACAAGTAATAATAATAATATATCGTATGTATCGTTTCCAAAGGGGGCGAAATGTGGACTACGGACAACCACTTTGCTACACTGAATCTTAGAGGAAGCATGAATAATAAATTGAGGAAGTATGTGAGATGATGAGTAAATGACATCTAGTTATTTTATGTGTGAATAAGACAAAGCGGAAAGGTTGTGACACCACCAAGGATGGACAGTACACACGCATGGACAGAGTGGCAGAATAAGGGAATTGGTGTACTGAATTTCTGCCAGAATGAATGAATGTATGACTGATTTTCAGTGTGTGAGCCCAAAACTCCTCTGGGTGAGGTTGAAGGTTGGCCTTACCCACATCTTCGTTGTAGGGGTCGCCGCTCCACACGCGTGAAACCGGTCCTCGAGAGCCTAGAGTGAGAAGCATGCCTTTTGGTCAAGTGTGAAAGATGTCCTGAGTAAATGTAATCAAAATGAGAGAAATGTAATACTTCGTGATTTTCATAGTGGGTTAGGAGTGAAACGTGATGGATATTAGAGTGTGGTGGAAAAGTTTGGTGATGAAAGAGTGAATGAAAACGGTGAAAGTCTGCTAGAAATATGTTTCGAAATGAATCTGATTATAACAAACACGATGTTTGACCACAAAAAGATTCATTTGTATACTAGAGAAGAAAGAAATCGGAGAAGTATGATTGACTTTGTAATGGTGGATGTAAGATTGAGAAAAAAAGACACCCGGGCTTACCGTGATGTTGGAATTGACACAGACCACTTCTGGTGGTCAGCCGAATACGAGACCTATCTAAGCGGTGGTGGTATCGTGTGTATGAGCTCATTAGTGTCTAGAATCATAAAAGTTGAGAATTTGCAAGAGAAAAGTATAAAAGAGGAGTCTGTGAGTAAATTGAGAGAGAAGTTTTACAGTTTGAACTAAATAAGTGATGTTGAAGAACTCTGAAAGTGGTTTAAGGAAGGACTTGTGGAAGTTCATATTGTAACATGGGTGTGTACAAGATGAGAAAAAGATGTAAACTAAACACTGTGTGAGGAGGTCCACAAAAGCAGTATCTGAGAATAAGAAAGTTTGGATGAACTGGTTGGCGGTACGAGCCAGTCAAAGAATGCAGAAAGCAACGGATGACGAGGTAAAATTGACAAGGAAGAGTATAAAAAGTGCAAACGGGTGGTAAAAGAGGTTGTAAGAAGAAAGAAAGAGAGTGATAGAGATGAGTTTAGTAGAAAGTTATCTGACAACTTCCAGCAGAACAGAAAGTTCTTCTGGAAGGCAATAAGAAATATTTTGAAACCCTATTTGAGGAAGAAGATGTGCCAGGACAAATTCTCCCCTGGGACTTGCCCATGAAATTGGGCAAGACTACAGGATGTGATAGGATAACGGTTGAGATGCTGAGAGCTGGACAAGGCGTGGTAGCTAGTCAGCTGTGTTTCCTTCTACCTTTGCTGGAGGAAAAGCTGTGCACCAGGAGACTTTTGCAAAGCTATCGTCGTACCGCTGTATAAAGGAAAAGGGTCACAGCAAGACTAAAAGAATTACCGAGCCATTAGTTTACTCAGCATCGTCAGCAAACTGTATGCGAAAATCTTGATCAAAAGAGTAATGAATGAAGCTGAAGAGTTGTGGGATTTGCAAGCGGGATTTAGGAAAGGAAGGGGATGCATGGATCAAGTCTTCTTGGAAAGGGCCTATGACAGAGTGGCGAGGAATTAATTGTGGTCAAAATTATCTATGAATGGGGTGAGCGGCAGCTACATAAGAGCACTAAGATCTCCCTATGAGGGTTCCAGTGCTTGTGTCAGGATAAACGGAGCTTGCACAGACTGGTTTAGCAAATGATGTTAGACAGGGATGTGTAACGTCGCCGGGACTGTTCAACTTATTTATAGACGATTGCTTGTAAGAACTGAAAGAGAGTGCGTGTGGATTAAGAAAGAATGATTTGACCGTCAAATGCCTCCTATACGCTGATGATCATGTAATATCGGAACGGAAGTTGCAGGCGATGGTTAATATTATGCATGGTGCCTTAAGAAACAAAGGAATGAAAGTAAATTTAAGTAAGAAAAAAGTAATGATTTTTGAAAGAGATGAAAACATGACAAGTTTTATAATTCTGATTGAAGGAGAAACAGTAAAACAAGTAAAAGAGTTTGTATCGTAAACTTTGAACCCAAGTTCAAAGTTTACTATGAAAATTATCAAACTCGGGAGCTTCATGCACAGCAGTCACACTCTTTACCGCTGAGAAAATTATGAATAAAATTATTATATAGTAATAGAATACCTACTATTTGATGGAAAGCAGATCACAAAACTCTATCTAGGTTACCACATGACTGTTTATTTAATAAAAGTATGCAGGACGATAAAAATAATATTTTGCAGATCAAACACGTTGTAGATGGCCTCTGCAGTTTTATTAAAATCATGTAGCGAATTACTCGTCACATTCCAACTACATATTTATTTTTCGACCTTACAGGAATTTGATAATATAAGAAGCGGCCAAGTGCGAGTCGGACTCGCCCATTAAGGGTTCCGTAGCAGCAACTAACATAAAAATGTTTTTTTTTTAATTTTTATATTTGAGTTGATTGAATGAAAGGTAAATAGCGGTTTACGATTTATGACGTATTAAATTAAACTACTTACTAGATCTCGTTGAAAGCAATTTTCGGTGGAAGTTTATATGGTAATGTACATCATATATTTTTTTAGTGTTATCGTTCTCTTATTTTAGAAGTTACAGGGGGGGACACATTTTACCACTTTGGATGTGTCTCTCGCGCAAACTATTCAGTTTAGAAAAAAATGATATCAGAAACCTCAATATCATTTTTAAACCTATCCATAGATACCACACACGTATGGGACTGATGTAAAAAAAAATTTTGAGTTTCAGTTCGAAGTATGGGGAACCCCCAAAATGTTTTGTTTTTTTTAATTAAGTGTGAAAATCTTAATGCGGATCACAGAATACATCTACTTACCAAGTTTCAACAGCATAGTTCTTATAGTTTCGGAAAAAGTAGCTGTGACATACGGGCGGACAGACAGACAGACAGACATGACGAATCTATAAGGATTCCGTTTTGCCAATTTACATACATTTTTACACCAGATTACATTGGTATACGTCAGTAAACTTGAACGGGGTGTATAGGGGACCCTGCCAAGATCTTCAACGAGCAAGCCATTCTCATCTGGCAGCCGGTACACCTGCTCATTGACGGACGAGACTGTAGCGCAGACTTTCCTCTCGCTGTGGGGGTTTAGATGGCAGTCGCTCCCGTATAAACCAAAATAAACCAAATTATGGGAAAGAAGAGTAGGAGAGTGGACCACGGGTTCTAAAATGCATGTTTTGGTTGCAACCGAGATTGGTACTCGGAACTACTGTGAAACACTACAATTGACAACCTCTGTGGCGTAGCGGTAGTGCATTCGACTGCTACGACATCGGATATGAACATACTATTACAATTCGATGTGGTAGAATGCCTACAAAGTAAGTACATCACATCTGTTTACTGTCTATCGACAAATCGAACAAAATGGTTAAGAGTGAATTCCTTCTTCTCCTTCCTATAAGTTTTCAATGACTACTAACGCAAGAATTCACCAGTGACAAAAATTGCGTTGAAGTGCAACTAAAATGGGTTCTTGTTCAATGAATATCATTGAGTAAAACGTAAGTAATATGTGAAAAGGCAGTTCAATTCAACTTTTACTGTATTGTAATACAAGTTTCAACCCGATCTCGTAGCCTGTAGCATTGCTTGATCATAACAAAATAATGCATACAATCAAACCTTGTTTTCATTAAACAGTTTTACGTTATTACGCAATATCTTGAATCCTGTCTGCAAAGGTATTGGCTTGTCTCGAGTGTGCTTGCAACGAACCGCAGCTGGATCGCTACAGATAATATCTTAAACGAAGTATACTTGTCAATATGTCAAAGACACTGTCTTTCTCTGTGTTCCGCCGTTCGATTGAGTTACAATTTAGTTAGCGGCCTGTCCTGAGTTTGAAATGGGTAATTATGTTATTCGTTTCATTAAGTTGCTTTTTATTAATTAATTAAAATTATAAATTAATTATTGTATAAAATACATTTAAATGACAGAGCTATGGCTTTCCTAGTACGAACGGGGAGGCACCAATTAGTTTAAGTAGCAGAAGTATACCGAATCTCGTGTGGTTTGTGAAAATGTCTACCTTTCTAATCGAGACTGAAAACATAGACTCAATTGTTAATACCTCTGAATATTATGGGAAAGGGATTTGTGTATCCGTGGACGGAACCGCGGGTAGCAGTTCGGCATCATTACCGTAGCTTGCCCGCTTCTTTCGAAAATTGCACCTCACTTTTTTTTTCGACGTTTGCTGAAACCTAGCTTAATCGATTTATCGCCCCCGAAACACCCAGTATACTATTTTTTTTATGAAAATCGTTGGAGCCGTGTCCGAGATTCAGATTATATATATAAATATACATATAGCCTTTCGCTTCTTCCACTTTCATAATGGTGTTCATACTTGCACGTCGGTTACGGTACGGGGACCTACCCTTTATTGAAAACGTCCTTGATCTGATTGGCAAACGTACACTGACATTTACCGGGTTGCTCAGTAGTCCTCGCTTCATAAATATAATTCATTATTGTCCTTTCGTCTATCCTCTCTACGTGTCCGAACCATCTAAACATCCTTTTCTCTATCTTGGTCACTTCATCTTCTACCATACCTCAATGTTATCTTGTCACGCTGTTCCTCATTCGGTTCATCAGGGTCACTCCAGCTATACTTCTCAAACTTCTAATTTCCACAGCATTAAATTTACTTCTATTTTTGCCACTTCTGTTCCTTCTGCTACACCCAAAATTCACTACCATATATAAGTGTGGGGAGCTGTTAATAAAATTATGCAGCGCCAGCGCCCCATTCACTTGATTTCCTGCCAAAACTCTACGCTCAATACCACGATCATACTTTCCATGTCTCGTAAACTATACATATATATATATACAAGAATTGCTCGTTTAAAGGTTTTGGAAGATAGATACGAATACGGTATAGTTGGTCTAGGTATCTGCCAAAGTTCTTTGATACAAGCACACTATATTTCTTCGCTACGAAGAGGGGTATTTTTACGAGCTCGAATCATTTTTTTTTTACGTGTGGAAATCCCTTCGGATACCCCCCGGTTAGCGGGGGCGGTTATGTCGTGCATCGACTAAAACTGCACGGTGTCCTGCCCAAGTGTCCATTGCCGGGCACCCCGGGTAAGCCCTCGAAAGGATAACCCCAGGGAGCTCGAATCATTTTGGATTATTTTTAGGTTAATACGTACATCTCTAAAAAGAATATGCTTCACTCTATTACGATTCCTGAGTTAAACTACTTTGAAGTTTATATTAAAAATTAAATTTTATATCACTTACACGAGCGCACTCGTTAGTTCTGGAGTTGTAGGGGTTCAGAAGTCAGTGAATCCATTCACTACGGCATGTTCCAACGAAGTAGAATACAATGACCGACCCATTAATAACTAGCGTTAATACTTACAATACTATTTCAGTCATTTTTCGTTGTTAATTTGAAGAAAAATTCACTCCCTGAAGATAGCTGTTATCAATATTAATATGGTTTATCGGACTGTAAACATATCATAGCCGAATAAACAATTACATTTCACCAATCTCTGTATTCGGTCCCACGTAATATTGAGGCTATTACCGTTAACCGGCCACTTATTTGTAAACGAGGCATCTGCCTTGGCTGCCTCTTCCTATGTAGAATACTGTTTTACTTTACATTATATATTTTGAGTTTTACTTAAATGATGGACATGAGTGGATGAAGATAGGTTTTCTTTCTTGCTGCCCAACAAATTACACAACCCGCACAGAACTACTGCCAGCGTATTACATAAAGGATTAGATCTATGACATGTTTATGAGTCCAATTTTAGTATAAATGCATTTTTTCCCGTTTCGACCCACCCTTTGGCCTAGTATAAGTTTTGACATTTGACATGTGCAAGCCGAAAGCTTAGTAACTTTTGATATTTTTCAAGAAATAGTAACATAAAAGTGTGCAGATAAATTTACTCTTACATAAACATATATTTTCCCAGAAGGAAAACTGGAATAATCATTGAAAGCCTATTAAAATAAAATAAATTTGCACTAATGAATTTTATCGGGATTTATTTTGTGTGTGTTATTTTTGTATCTGCACAATTTCCTGATGTTTCAGTTACTTTTCAGCAATAAAGGTCATGATAATATTAGTTATATTTTAATGAGCAATATTCGCGTAAACCATCGACACTTTTGACAATACTACATATTATAGGCTTTTTTACATACGGAATTTTACCTCGACTCAAAACTGTATTAAAAACTTAACTTATATATTGAACATATGTAGGTACCTAAATATAACTAAAAGATGTTTTCAATAACCTCTTTTACAGGTGTATTAATCAAAGTTCGAATGTGTTCTATAGATTTTTTCATATTAAAAACTTAAAACCTGCTAGCGGGCTTATTTCCTGAACATATGTGCCTACCTAATTAGCGACTAAGAAATGTTTTCAATAACCTCTTTTACAGCTGTATTTATCAAAGTTCGAATGTTTTCTGTAGATGTCATGTTTTTATCTCAATTTCGAATGGAAGCGAATAATCTGATGAATGCGTTTCGAGCAGTGCGACAGTTGAAATCTATATGTATACCTATATATAAAACAAAGTCGTGTTAGTGATAAGGTAACCAACATAATTTATTTGAAGGCGGAACGAAGTTTGCCGGGTCAGCTAGTTTTTGATAAAACCATGTTTTTAAATATTTTTATTCAAATAAAAGTTCATACAAATTATTTGAAAATAATTGTATTTAGAAAATGGAAATTGAATACCACAAAAGAATTGCCAGCTATAATTTTTGCTATTTTATTGTCTCACGATTTGAACTCAGATCAAAGTGTAGGGGAATTATATAATAGACCTAGTTATATTGAAGTCCTTGGCAATTGGCCAATATTTGCTACCGCTGTAATCTGGGCGAGCCATATCTCTTAGGTTCAAGAGGTGAAAAGAGATAAGATTGCTGAGTATTACAAAACTTTGTACACTCATAAAATTTGTGGGTGGACAACGGAGATTCGAGCGTTGAATGATTACAGTTCTAGGAACTTAGGGGGGTAATCCTTGAGCGTACATACGTAATATCACATGTCTGTTGTGTGTATTGAAGGCCCAAGTATTATTTGGCTATAAAGGACTTAAGGTAGGTACCTACACTACCTATACTCTAACACCCGAAGTATACTGTGCTTTCTATCTTGTTAGGAGTGTGCTACATGTATCCATTACCATAAGTTGAACTTCAACGGAACTACCGATCCTGCATCGTGCAGTTTAAATTATCACGTTACCTAGTCACAACACTACACACTTTGGCATAACACTTCCACCGCTTCTAACTTGAAGGTTGATTATTTATACTCCATGAATACTAATTTACCATACTAGCAGTCAACAATCAGCAGGTCTCGTTGGAAACAATCGTGTTGAGCTATTTTGCATGAAAATGACAAATAATAAATCTAATCTAGTTGATTTTATGTCCGTCTACCCGTGAAACGTTGGTGCTAGCATTACAAAGATTTTACTCTTGTCACTTTTTAGTGACCGAAGCAAAAACATAATGTTACTAAAGTAGCAAACTACACACAGCTACGTGACAGTAAACAGTTACGAACGCTTGCAACACCAACGAGAGATGGCAAAACATGTGCCTTAAGACATGAAAACTCATCACCTATTCTAAAAACACAGTAAGTATCAAAGAAAGCATTGTCTATAATATAAATATTGTATCATGGAGTTGACAGACATCTCGTCGACTTAAATCACAAGTGTCACGGCAAGCCATGCATCATATTTCACCTTGGGTCAGATTCACCGAACTCACGCTGCGTGTAATGACACTACACCTGTCCCGCCTATTTGTACTGGGCTATTAATAGCTAGCCTTTCATTGAAGTGTGAATTGAGATGATTATCTATATGAGCATATCTTGCGCCGGGCCTGGAGTATTCGGGGATGTACGGGGTACTAACAAGACCTTCGGGGCCCAAGTTAATCTCACTTGATACACCTGCTAAACAAGGAACAGATTCTGGCGTAGGCTTTCCTCTCTGGATTGGGAGGTCAGATGCTCGTCGCTCTTGAAATAGCCACCACGCGACTCAACATGACTTTGAAAGCTGGAAAGCGACACCCGGGTATCAAAGATGAATTCAGACGCAACCGAGAATACCGCTAGGATAATGATGTAAGCATATCTTGTGCCTGAAGAAAGGAAAGAATAGAAGATTGCGATATGTTCACTACTTTCGTAAGTTTTCCAAGGATCTATATTTCACCCTAGGGTTATCCTTTCGAGGGCTTACCTGGGGTGCCCGGCAATGGACACTTGGGAAGAACACCATGTGCTTTTAGTCGGTCCGATTCCGACACGCCGACCCCATCGTCGGCACCGATGGGTTTCTACACGCTAAAAAAAAGAAAAAAAAAGGATCTATATTTCATTCAATGTTGCATAATTTTCCATATTTCCAATAGTTAGCTCCCACGTTAGCTGAACGTAGGTAAACAAGATTATCAACAAATCACGTAGCCCATTTGGCAAAATAGTCTTAGACTGTTACATATTGGAGCTCCGTCCTAACATTGAATGTTTCCAATTTTAATTCATAAAGAAGTTAATGAAACATAGCAAAATAAGGATATTTATACAATTATTGGATAACTATAAGGTCTTTTTGTACAACTAAGATGGCAAAAAATTATATGGAAACCGGTTAACGCTGCCCATGGATATCTGCGACATAGGTCAGGTTCTTAATGTGCCATTCTTAAGGAATCCCATTCTACAGTCACTTCTCATCTCTATATAAATCCACAATTTAAGCGTCAGCAAAAGGAAGATCCTTTCAATTGGCATAGCACGCGATTTAAGATGATAGGGTGACCACCTGGTTGTAGCGATTGATGCGGTAGTAACAAGCATCTGGAACAATTAGTCAGAACATTAAACATTTTACAATTGGTAGCACACATATCTGGGTGGGAAATGAGGATAAGTGCTCACTGCAGCATGTGTTTTCACAATATTTTATATTATTTTGTTATAAGATAAATGCATAATATCACTCTCAATTTATGATATATTAATGAAAATTATGTAAGGTTAAGTTAAAATTATAAATTTTACTCAGGCTTATGAAAACTATGCTGTATACAGTAAAATGTATCTGCACCTGCAAAGCTTCAGGTGAATGTTGTGTTCCTAAAATAAATATTTTTTTAAGAAATAAACGTTTTTAAGTATATTTTTATCTCATGAACTTACGGGTATTCGGCAAGGTGTAATACATATTAATGTTAAAGAATGTCGTAAAATGCTACTTCATTCGTTATCGTCAGCCCTTTGATAGATTTCAATCAAACGCTCGATACAAAAAAGTGTCTAAAGGCGAATAATACCTACGTATTTTTCCTGATTTTTTAAAATACTATTTTGTTTTATGATTTTTTCATAGATTATTTAGCAAATTTGTTTTAGGTACATAAAAATAGTAATATTGTACAACACACTCATAACAGACTAATATTGCTCTATTTTTATATTTTAACACAATACGTATGTGTCCATGACTCTGATTATATTTAAATATTTCATGTTCAAGGTGAGCTCTAATTCCTGGTAACAATTACAATAAATCACAAAATAAACAGATATTAGGTGGATCTAATTCTGTCTGAATGTCTGCAAGATAAAGTTTTATACTTTTCTAGAGCTCTATAATTTTACTGAATAAGATGATACAGTTAATATAATTAACGATATATATAAATTTAAAACAACGAATTTAATGTGTAATTTAATTATATTGTCGTGCTTTTCTGGTTTCTGCAATCGGCTTATTATGGGACGAACGATGCACATTGGGACACGCTCTATGAGACTACTATCCAAAACTCCATTTTTAAAATTAGTTTTGAAATCCTGTGTAATATTATTGAGACCCTCTAACATGTATTGTTGACAGTTACTTCTACTAAACAGTTATCAGTTATCTAAGAAACACCTGCAAGGATATTGTTTTTTCCGCATTTTACATTTGCATCATTTTTATGAATTCTTTGATAATTATTATTTGTCTTACTATTAAAGTTATTTCAATTCTAATACATGTTGGATGGAGACCAAGGGTCATCAAAATACATGGAGTCTCTAATAGGGTCTCTAATATAATAATATTACAGAGGTTTTTTTTTTTTACGTGCGGAAATCCCTTCGGATACCCCCCCGCTGGCCAGCGGGGGTGGTTATGTCGTGTCTCGACTAAAACCGCACGGTGTCCTCCCCGGGCACCCCGGGTAAGCCCTCGAAAGGATAACCCCAGGGTTGCCGGCGGACTTTGGCCGCCACCGCGGCCTCGCCTGGTGGGGTCGGGTTTTTTCCCGCTTCGGTGAGTTGGCAGGCATGTGTGGGCACACACGACACGCCTCCGCCACGGCCTGCTTCTGTAAGGACGGCGAGTCGGCCAACTGCCGTCCTCAGGCAGAGGATATATTACAAAGGTTACAGAGGTTACAATATTACAGAGGTTATTAAAACTTACTCATTTCACTCAAAATTGAGTTTTGGGTATTCGTCTCATAGAACGTGTCCCAATATGCGATGTATTTATGCAGATGTTTTTATAGGTCCAATATATCGAGGTGTGCTTATAATTACACTACAATATTAGTTTTTTGTTGTTTTTAGCTAGCTAGACAAATATTTTTTTCACCTTTAGAAATGTATAATATGTTAGTTTAATCTGTAATCTACAAGTTGCTGTTTATATAGGTAAGGAAAAAAACCTCGCAGTCCACATCTATATACCTACCTACTTTAAAAAACCTATTATGTGTTTCTGCGCAAAACATACTACTAACGTTTTCTATCTTTTGGTCACTAAACATGTTTTTTTTTGTAACTTAGTAGGTGACAAGTGGCCCTTTGAAATTGCCGAAGGTATAAGGCAGGGTACCATTTGACAATGACGTGTGGCGATGGTGTAGTCTCAATGGGACAAAAGCCGAGCTTATCAGCATATAGTATGCTCGATTGTATATTTTAACCAAATCATTCAGAATGCCACAAACATTTATCCTCTGGAGACATACACAATATACTACTAGATAAATTAGAAAACTGCGAGGAAGAAAAACGTTCAGGAAAATACACATGGCCGTCATCAAAAATGCATGTATTATTTTTATCGTACAAGACACAAATAATAATCCTACTTGAATTTAGAAACACATCAAAGAAATTTGGAAAAGTTTACGTCGACCGTGACGCAAAAAGTACCTTTTTTTTCGTGCGTAAATCCCTTCGGATACCCCCTCGCCGGCCAGGTTGGGTGGTTATGTCGGGGTTGAACCGACTAAAACCGCACGCCGTCTCGGGTCTTAAGACGCCGGGATGTAAGGTTACCTACTTTTATTCTATTATTTTATCGAATCAATTGAATATCTATAGGATCATTCTTCATAACACAACTTTACAATCATTATTTTAGAAGTAGAATTTTGAACCCAATTGTTGTGTAGGTACCTACGGGCATCACCACACGCAGTAATTAGCATTTAAAAATAACTAGGCAGCATAGTTTACACAATAGCATTGTTATTTCAGTAAAATCAAGTTCAATAGCCTATATAATTACCACTTCGAGAAGTTCACTTCGGTTTTCAACGGAGAGACGAAAGATTATAATTTATTTGTCAACTTTAATATCAGGCTGGTTAAAAATAGATGTAAACTAGATAAAATTCTCGAGAATACAACGATGGAAACTGGTTCAGTCGTTCATTCGTGGGCTGGAAGCCGCCTATATCAGTGATCGCTTAGTTGTCTTATATTTTAAAGATTACAGTGAAGTTTAAGTTCAAGGACTTTTTCTTTTTTATTACAGGTAAGAAAAATTAACCTAAAAAGATACAGCAATCGTATCAGTTACATTTTTGTATAATGTTACTCTAAAGTTGAATAATTTCAATAAAATTATAAATTCCGAACTATGTAAATTGGTGAAAGTATCCATGTGCTCCTAATCTTATCAACATTGGACTCTGTTTAAATGTACGTTTTGGATGCAGCTTGAATCATCGGAAATGTCGACAAGTGATTCATCGAAATATGGCATATTGGCAGTGTATTACAAATTGATATGAAACTGAAGCTATATAGCCGTAATTACTGAAACATTACAGGTAAAGACGTCCATAGGAGCGACGCGTGCGCAGCTGTGGGCGGGCGGCTCGTACACTCAGTTAGAGACAGGCATCGACGCCGCTCGCACGAATCTGAACGCTGCACAAGGTATAAAAACTAAAAACAAACGCTTATCAATCACGCTTCATATAACATTAGCACTAATAAAAGCATAAGAATGTCTGTGTATTTTTTTTCATCGACTAATCACCTGACGACCTCGACATCCGTGACTAACTTTATGAACAAGGTGTTCAGTTACAAAAATAATTTGTTGTGACTTCATGCTACTGAAATAACGCGTTCCGTTTAAGCGGCTGCTTTACATACAGCGCGCAGCCACGCGAATATTTGCACTACACACTACATTATTATGTATACATATACAATATACACATACATATTTAAAGTACAGTAGTTACATTTGAATGTTTATTCTTATTAAGATCTTACTTTTTTTTCGTGCGGAAATCCTTTCGTATACCCCCCAGCTCGCACTCCAGCTGACCCGTTTGGTTTTCAAAATTTTGACTCAATTATAGTTTCTAACTAATCTATGTAATATATTATTGTACACCTACATTTATTTATGTTTAGTAGTTAGGCCGACTAGATTATTTTGAGCTTTGATGACGGTATTGTTAACCTTGTCGAAGCTAAAAACATCTCTGTTGACCTCTCAACGTCTAACGTTCAATGTTTACTGCCTCATATTTCAAGGACAATTAAATATTGTTTCCGTAAGTCGTCATATAAATTTGAAATAGGATATTAAAACATAATTAAATATCTAGTAATGGTTGTAACAATACAGTACCTACTTAATATCGTTAGTTATTTACGTTTAAAATATAAAATTAATTAGTTGTTCTAAACTATTCCTAAAGTAGAATTTTATGTAAAAAAATTATGAAGGTATATTAAATAAAGTCAAATACATTACAAACCAAAACTTTTGTGCTGTTACACGGACGCAAACAGAGATGGCGTCAATGTCAACAAAAATTCTGGTTTTGACCTAACACCTTGATTGATCGAGACGAAATATAGGTAACTTTTCTCAAGGTTTTCATTGTAAAACATCTCTGGTAGATATAATTCTTAAAATAAGTGCGCAAATATTTATAACGTGTGTGGCGCAGGAGTCCGGAACGAAAATAGATTACACCTCGGCGTCCACATTAAATATCGCATCTTGAAGCATAGAGATACCTAACAGACTATTTTTCCTACACCTACACAAATTCTCCAACAAATTAACATGGCGATTATATTGTTTAAAATGCATTCATAACTCTATCAAAGTAACTTAGCATCTTCTCTTAGAATGTTGTATAAATTGTGTAGTGTTGTTTTATGCGACGGCCGTTCAGGGCGGCCTTCCACTTTAATGCACTATAAAGACTTAATAGGTACTTACCTAGTTATTCTACTTTACTACTAATGCATAAAACTGTACACAAAGGCATCAAGTATGTCTCTTTTTTTTTCATTTGATACCTTGTTTGACCAGTCGGGAAAAAGAGCGAGAGTCCGGCTAAAATCAGCTTGCTTCAGTTTCGTTAAGCATTCTTAACTTTTTAGAGTAGTTTAAACCAAAGTTTTGATTAAACTATTTTATAATAAACCGTTTAATTATGTAGGTACTTTGTAAAGGTCGTTTATTGCCCGTGGCTCACCTGAGTAGTCCACCCAGATAGGGTGGATCATGGGCAATTATTTCTTCCCATGATTTACCCTATCAATCCGATGTACAATAAACAGAACACTCTACAAATCCGAAGTAAGTCGATTTAAGACGGAAACTCATTGTTCTTCCCGAAGCGACATGTTTAATTAAAAATAATATATCACGCAGGAAGCTTTTAGAATAAATTAGAAATTCTTCTTTTAAGTTGATTCTCGTTTTGAAATTGTATAAATCACATAAAATCATGCTTCGTCAAAACCTAACCCATCAATACCTAGTATCATATCACCAGAATCTACAGCGAGGTTAATTTAGATGTACACTAACTATGTACATTGAACTTAAACTTACATATAATTATATATGTAGATATATGATCAATAATTGTGAATTTAAGTTCAACATACATAGTTACCAAAAAGTAAACACACATAACATGACCATAATCCCAAGGTTACGATTTATCCTTATATCAAACGTTGGGTCAACTTCTCTTTGATAGACAAGATTCGCAGACATAGGGATACCTTTGCCAAACAATGCAATAACAAGTTTGATAATATTTCGAACGTTATGTCAGATCGATGATACAAATATAAGAGTTTGTTTGTTTAGTACTAGCTGAGCCGGCAAATTTCGTACCGCCTTAGTCATGTTATGTTGGCTGCCTTATCAGCTGATATTCGCGAATGTCTCATATTTTTAAGTATCCTAATTGCTAGTATAGGCACAGTATCCCAAGGGGGCCATTACAAAGGCGTAGATGGCCCAGGGTCATCCGGGGTGCGAGGAAATTGCCTTATTTACCCACCTAACACCCCTGCTTAGAAACCCGATATAACTACCCTCACTCTACCTGGTAGGATAACCGTGGGGATTACACCAAAAAAAAGTGTGTGGAACTCCGGGAGACAAGAATTTAAAAAAATAAATGTAACAATCGTTCATTAACATCAAGTTTTTTTACATCTCTACATGTCTCTGACACATCTAGTTTACAAATTTCTTAAATCTGCAATTTGAATGTTTTTAATACTTTTAAATATTTACCAATAAAACAGATAATTTTTAAAATTTAAGAAGGAAAAGTTTTCGAACCCTTACTATGTGTTTTTTAAATAATCCATTTTAACGCCCGAATGAGATTCTATTCATATTGGGATCCTCATATAGGGCTTGTATCTGTAGGTTAAAATATGTCTAATACCATCGATCAATCATAGTCATTTGAGCGGTGAGATTGATCAATTTATTCATCGAGCCCTTGTATCGTAAATTATCTTATTTTAACAAAAATGTTTGAGAAATAAAACATTGCTGTTTTTAAAGATGTTGCAATTGAATTTTTGCAATTGATGTTGTTTGCAATTGAAAGGATAAGTTATAAAAAAGCTCATACTTAAAAAACGAACGCTTGTTGTAAAAGTTCCTCACTGTGATTATTGATCTTATCTGCGTAACTAAGCATATGAACCATCGTTTGGAGATATTATTAAAAGCGTACCCTTGTTCATACTTGTGCCTACCTTGTTAGCACTTAAAGCATCATTAACAAATAATGTGTGGCGTGTGACACTCTGCTACACTCGGCACTCCAACACGTTCACAGACGCCTTATATCAGCTGACACATACATTTACCACATTGCGCTTCACATTTGACATGATAAAAAATCTGTAACAATTGTAATACGAATGTCACTATAAAAGTTGTAGATTTATATATCAAGATTCTAATCGGGAATACCTAAAGCCATGTCAAAGACTTATCAATAGTGTCTACTCTTTAATATAAACTAGTACCTATAAACAAACGACATTAACATAGGAAACTTACGAAACAAGCAGACAGTAGGTACATACTTAAATAAGTCTGAAAAAATGTGTTAGCCATCCGCGTCGTCGACGGTGCCTTCCCCAGTAAAAATGCAATAAGTCGACGTGTCGTCACCCTCCGGCGTGAATCCGAGAGTGTAATAAAATTATCTCATGAGGGTAAAATTTGTCATTCTAATTTGTGGTACGTACCAGGAATAAATATATGTTCTCTCTTTTTAGTTATCGTAACTATTACATATTATCACTACATTGGCTGCTGCAAGTATCTATTTCTAGTTTAATTCAAACCCAGCGATAAAACAACAGTTTTTGTACCAATTCTTCATTGCAAGGACGATTTTTAACCAGGCACACAATAGTCCTGGCCAGGGTCCCTGAGAAACGGTGTTTTTTGATGTGTAGGAGTCCTCAGACGATTCTGAAAATCATATATGTTATTCTACGCTATTTGAACTAGTTCTTTCAGTTATAAGATACACGATGACTTTTATTATCCGATTATAAGATTAGTCTAACCAAAATCGGTTTACAGTTTTGAGTTGTGTGGGTAGAAAAATAAACATGATACTAAAATGAAGGTCGTTAATAGGAGAATGGAAAACAATTATCAAAATATAAATAAATTCTGAAAATACCATTAAAATTCAAAATATCTTTGTTTTCTAACATATATGAAGCGTTCAGAGAGTCTATCAGTCCCGAGCGGAATGTGTTAGTGGCAGGATGTGTGTCAATTTGCGGCAGACGCACCGCGAAATCGTATGATTTTTAAATGTAAGTACGAGTACTTAGCGTAAATGCCAGTTCCTAGAGAATGTGCCAGATGTACAAATCCAGTAATAAATAGTTGGACCCTGAACTTTCTCGAATTCAATGCTAGTATTAGTACACTGTTTTCTGGAATGTATAAGTTGTGTGAATATGTAAGCAGTTTAACTCATTGCACAAATATTAAAACTTAGTCATGATCAGCATTATAATAACATTCAATGTCTTGAGTGTATGGGCCTCCATCAAGATCTTGCAGCTTGAAGCCCGGAGTCCACTCTTCTATTTCTCCTTTTCAAAGTTTGGTTCATATAGCTTTTACAGGAACAACTTTCTGATAGCTATATTACGGTATTATACTTATTATAAGTTTTATTCCCATTTAAACAGCTACTAAGAGATCTTCGATGTAAATTCTATAAAAAACAAATGCGTCATTATTTGTACTGATACTACAACACCACCTTAAGTTAACCTTCGTTGTTATTCTGTATGTTGACCCGAGAAACTGAACGCGGAACGCCAGCGCCTCGCTGTGGCGTAAAGTCGCAACTTTGCGATGCCAAAAGTACCTGAAGTCGTCGAATACTCTCACCTTAAAGACCAGAGGCCTTACCATGACGCGCTAAAAACAATTCAATTTCGGGCCGCTCAGCTAAGGGAGAGATACGGCGCTATACACGGTGTATAACTGAATCTCTCTAATTGTTTTTAACGCATCGTTGTAAGCCCACTGTTGAAACTGCGAGGCACAGTACATACAAAAATATACTCACAGCTTTTTCCCTCCGGGGTAGGTAGAAACCACATCCCGCCATCTGCTTCTGTCCTTACACACAGTCGAGTCACAGTACCAACGAGTTTTGGTACGAACTTTAAGTTACTAACTAGATATCTTTTCCTAAGTAAACATTATCATATTAACTCAAAAAAAAATCTCTAAATTTCAGCGCTGAACGAACGACTGAAAAATGGCCACCGGTCCGAAGATAGTACACAAACAGTTCAATTCGCCCATCGGGCTCTACTCCCAACAGAACATTAAGGAGACGCTCGGCAAGCACATGCAAAATCTCGGCAATGGAACCGTCGGGTGAGTAATTAAGTTTATTTAAGCAGTAAAATGACTTACTTACCAGTTGATGAAACGCTGCCTCTTTTCTGATTTGTTATGCGATATCTTTGCCATTCGAAAACCAATTATAATTCTTTTTATTGAATAGTCTCTACCTTGAGTGTGGTCTCATTTCAATTTGTTAACAAAATTCTATCTAGAAGCATATATAAATAGATGATGTAATATCATACACTTTGTAATGGCGATATTTAATAAGTGAAATTTAAAAACATCAAACTGAGTACATAGGTAATTCAAAAGACCCTGAAAAGTGAAAAATAACTGATGTACAGATTTAATTTAAACGACAAAAATGCCTGTAAGCCTTTTCTGTTGAAGTCGGTGAACTTGCTGATTGACGAACGATGCTTTTACACAGACTTTGCTGTTGGGGTTTGTAGGTCAGACGGCAGTCGCTCCCATAAAAGACGCAAAACCCTCTGAAAAGACGCGAAGATGATGATGATAAATAACGTGATAAATGTGAAAGCGGCTCTGTCTATCTGTGTATTACTTCATGGCTACTATACATTTTAAGCAATCATAATGAAACGCAGGAGCTGGAAAAGCACATAGGAAACTTTAACTTCATGTCTTTCTTCGACTACGCTAAGAACCATACGGATGAACTCGAAGGAAAAAGCTAGTTGCTAAATTGGTAAACAACCACCTAAGTAATTAATACTAATTAGAAAACAAAAACTTACCTTATAATTCTGAAGATACCATGTGAGTTTTGATTTTTAGGTAGATGAGCTCAAGTTTAGACAGGAAATAGGTGTAACTATGCATCGTGTTCGTAATGCCGGCCACACACGTTGCGGTATACTTGTACAAGTCTAGACTTGTACAAGTATACTTGAACGTGTGTTGGAAGATAACTGCGCAAGTTTCAGACTTGTACAAGTCTCAAAAAAAGTTCCAACTTTCGATTCCAAACTTGCGCAAGTCTAGACTTGTACAAGTATACATGAACGTGTGTGCCAGCTGCCAGAGTTGCGTTCAAGTCTCAGTAGCGTACTAGGCGCGCGCCTATACGTACGTATGTTCTGTGATCAATTTCCCGCCAAAATGAGTGAGATTTTCTTCATAATAAATTCATTATCCAGACCTAAAGTTTTAAATAACATTCTTCATCCATGCGTAAATAGTTATGCCAGTCTTTAGGTGTAAATTTTAATTCCTTTAACAAATTGATGTGGGAATACTGTTCTCGTTTTTTCAATCACTCTTTAGTCCACACAGTTCGTTTCTTTCTCATATTTAAAAAAAAAATTGTAGCATAAATAATGCCAACTACTGTCAACATACAGCACGACATACCTGGACGCTCGCTGTGACAAAAATGACACTTGCACGTGTATACTTGAGCGTCTGTGGGCACATCGAAAAAACGCGGACTTCTACAAGTCTAGACTTGTACAAGTATACCGCAACGTGTGTGGCCGGCATAAGACATTATACTTAAATAAATATTCCAGAAAATAATATTGTTAGTTACTCTGGTGATTAATTCCTTTTCACGTTGTAGTCATCTTATTTTATATTTTGCATCGGAAAAGTTAACATCCAGGACAGGACTTAACCCGTGACCCGTCTCTTTCTAGGAGGAATACTCTGGCCAACTGAGCTAAACAAATCTATTCTGGGTAGCCGAAATTGTCTCTACTAGACATCTATATACCTGTTTATTATATTTGTCCCATAGTCTTTAAATATCGGTATTCGGTATTTATTAAAACTAAAGAAATGAGAAGCAGGCCGGGACGGTGGGGCGACTAGCGCCCCTCCACCAACCGGGGCAAGACGGGGACACCGTGGTTCCCAAACTCGAAGGGGCCATCTCGAAACCGGAGATGGCCCGGGGTCGGTCGGGGTGCGAGGGATATGCTCTATGGGCAACCTTACACCCCGGCGTCTGAAGACCCGAGACGGCGTGCGGTTTTAGTCGGTTCAAGGCCGACATAACCGCCCCGCTAGGGTATCCGAAGGGATTTCCGCACGAAAAAAAAAAGGTATGCTCTATTTAGAATTAATTCTTGTAATAAATTGGTAAAATCAGAAGAGCTTTCTAAAAGTAGCGGTGATTTTCTGTTACCAGAATATTTTCTCTGTTACTCAAAATGTAGTAAGGGATTTCCGCACGAAAAAAAAAGGTAGCACACTATTGACATTCGTGTTACAGTGATCCAAGAGAATAAATATCTTTTCTCTTATTTTGTTCTAGAAAACATTCACCATATCAAACAGAACAGCATTTCTCCTTCCAATAAACCGTAACTTAATAAGGATTACTACGTATGGATCTATAAGAAAGCCGATATGTGTTAATAGAATCTTATTAGGTAATTGGCCACAGACGTAATAACTTATGATAGCTAAATCCATTACCGTTGCTTCAGTCGAAGGTAAGTAATCTAGTGTGGGAAGTATAATATAATTTAATGTAACGCACACCTTGCTTTAAGGAAAGGTACTACTGTAGCTCTTCAGAAAAACTTCTTGATATTTGAGTCTTCAGCCTTGATGTTTTATAAACTATAGTGGGACATCTTACTAGCTAGGTTACAGGCTTCATGAACCATTTTGAATATTATGAAGAACTATATATACCTATGTTATATAGATTTTCTCGCGAGTTTTTCTTACCTGTCAATTGGAGAACAGCCCTGTACCTTAGTCACCTTGTACGACTCTCACGGGTGGTAATAGCTTAATAGTACCATTTTTTTCGTGCGGAAATCCCCTCGGAAAACCCCCCGCCGGCCAGCAGCGGTGGTTATGTCGGGCATGAACCGACTAAAACCGCACGCCGTGTCAGGTCTTCCGACGCCGGGGTGTAAGGTTGCCCATAAAGTATATCCCTCGCACCCCGACTGACCCTGGGCCATCTCCGGTTTCGAGATGGCCCCCTCGGGTTTGGGAACCACGGTGTCCCTATTTGGGGGAGGGGCGCTAGTCGCCCCGGCCTGCTTCTGCTGGGGTGACAGGCGACCTCACTTGCCATCCCCAGGAGAGTTCTAAATATCTCCCGGGCGCACTCCGCCATCTCCTTCGCGAGCATTACATGCTCGCAGAAGGAGGCAGCGGCGGCCCACGCGCTCGCGCTCCGCACCATTACCGCAATCATGCCACCGAGCGAGAGGACTCCCACCCTGATGGCTGCCACGAGGTCACGCCTCGGCACCTCCTACGCCGGGCAATCCGCCAGCGTGTGCAGCCCCGAGTCCTCGCTTGCGGCACAGTGGTGGCACTTAGGCGTTGGCTCCTTCCTGATCCGATGCAGGTGGTCCCCGAAGCTAATATAGTTGTGCCCTAAGGTTTCACACGCTGTACTACGTTCTATACTACCGGGTCGCATCGCACGCCCCTTTCTCATGCGCCCCTCTCTCCCCTCGCTACGCATCTTTGACATTTTTTTTTTATTTCGCTGCACCCTATGTGATCTATGGGTGTTTATAGCCTATATACTACCCAAGAAATGGGCTATTAAATGCAAAATAAAATTGAAATTACGCATTTAGTTCCAGAGATTATCGCTATCAAACAAATTGTTCAGCTTTATTATTAATCATCATCATCTTAGCGTTATTCTCGGTTGCATCTGACTCTTTCTTTCGGTTTGGTTTATAGGGTTTTTATGGGAGCGACTGCGGTCTGACCTCCCAACATCAAGAGGAAAGTCCGCACGTCTCCGTTTGTCAATAACCTGGTGTATTGCGGGCTTGATTCCGAAGGTTTTGGTGGAGCCCTATACACCCAATTCAGCTTTATTATTAATAAACAACCAAAATAAACTTACAATATGAGTATGTTACAGTTAAGTCGAAGGAAATTGCTGATTTCGTGTTAAAATACGTTATTAAAATAAGGCACTTCATATCATCATAAGGCACTTCATGTATCTAAATACAGAAATCACCTGCTAACGATAACACCTATTACGGAAAATGCTAACAAGAAAATTAAGAACACCCGCCGTCCCCTCATCTAAGATGACGGTTGACTACAAAAATAATTATGTTAGGGTGAGGTTTTATTAACATAACAAAATATCAGAGGAGATTTTCTCCGATATTTGAAGTATTGCCACGTTACAAAAAACGGCATGTATGCGGCGTACTATTTATTTTTTCATATACTCATGCCCTTCTAGCTATTTCATAGTTCCTAATAAAAGGCGATTGCAAAACAAATCGCGAACTTTTACTTGACTCAGTACTGCTGATTTATTGCGAAGGCTATATGTACCGCGTGTTATTACTTAAATAGAATAAAAACCGAGAGCGTCATTTTTTTGCCACCATCAATGACGTCAAGCGAACCATTATCTGATAATACTCAACGTAAATAAATAGGAAGGGTGTACAGGCTCATACAAACACCTTTGGGCCCCAAACCAACCACACCTGCTAGTTGATGCACCTGCTAGGCCTATGAATAATAAGGAATATGGGCATAGGCCTCCCCCAAGGATCTCCACAACGATCGGTATACTCAACCAAAATTACCCTTAATAACTAGGCTATGACGCAGGCTTCCTTCTTGGGGTTGGGAGGTCAGACCGCAGTCGCTCCCGCAAACGCCGACATGCCACTCAAAAACAATAAACAGACCCAAGTGCAAAATTTGGACGCAACTTAAATTACTATCCCCTCGGTTATGTCGGGCTTGAACCGACTAAACCCGCACGCCGTCTCGGGTCTTCAGACGGCGGGGTGTAAGGTGGCCCTGGGCCATTTCCGGTTTCGGGATGACCCCCTTGGGTTTGGGAACCACCCATCTTGCCCCGGAAAGGGAGGGGGGTGCTAGTCGTTCCGCCACCCGTGCCTGCTTCAGCTCGGCTGACAGGCGGTCTCACCTGCCACCCTCAGGCCTGCGCTCATGGAGGACGGAGGTCGATGAGCGACCTCCGACGTCTGAGTGGCCTACGACGCGCGGCGAGCATGTTGCGCGTTCGGACTGCGCATTTTACGTACCTAACTCCCTTCTGTACCTACTCCGACCTATATTTTTCGCTGGTTTCGGTGGAAAATAAGTCAGTATTGATGAGCATGAATACCAGTTTAACTAAAAATAGAGGTATCGGTTAATAATAAATAGCGACCATTTCGAACTCTGTGTGACATAATGATTCTGTTAAAAGGGTCATTGCCGCTTGCAGGCTCAGTCAAGAAATTGAAAAAAAAAAGAAGATTGATAATGTTTATTTATGTTATTGTTATGCATATGTTTGACATGTCTTAGTGAAGAATTATTTTCTCGTTGATACTGCGCTGGTGAATAATAGCCCCAAACTGCTGCTTTCCTAAATATAAAAAAAAAAAAGAAAACAAAGTATTTATTTGAAAAACATATTTTTTTTTAAAACGGTCAAAATTTATGTCGTTTGCACAAATCAAATGAGAACTCGTGGTAACTCCTTTCAATTTCACGTAATACGCTTACTACGTTGTACTGCGATTATTTTCATTCTACATTTCAGCATTCGGTATTCGTCCAATCAGAACCTTTTTTTTTTTTTTTTTTTTTAAATATTATTATATTACTAATATTCCCCCTAACCCCTCCAGCTAAGCTGAATTGCTTATGTTAGGAGTGGGTTGACGTCGGTAGTGTAACACCGCGGTAGCCCCACTTGGCCCTAGACTATTATTTGTGATAAAACGACTTGTTTCTACTCGTGAATACGAAACTCGTGGTGGTCGTACGTCTTCGAATTTGTGTAAAGTGTTAGAGACAGACACACATTAAATACGCTAAAATACAATAGCATAAAACTATAAAATGTGCCCGTTGTGAATCGAACGTAGAGGACCCGCTTGATTTCGAGCAGTTGCTTTGTTCAGAGAAGTGTAAACTAAGAAGGTAACTAGGGTAATATGTTAATTGATTACTTTGTAAACAGCTATAATTATTTTTGTTGTTGTGTTTATTTTATTATCACTACATAGACCATAAGTTCATTTATCGTTAAATCGTATCCTAATAAAGTATTTCTGACGGTCCTATGTCCGTTATCATAAAGTGGTCAATGTGTCGTGGCCTGTTTCGCCGCGGCAGGCGGCGTGTCTACTCGTAATACCTATTACCGCGCAGTTATGAACAAGGACGAACCTTCAATCATTAAAAACATTCAATGAATTGCCGAAGTGCTAATAATGTTACTACTCGAACGAGTGAAAAAGATTAGAGACAAGTCAACTTTTTTATTATAAACGGTATAGCAATTTGGACATCTCAAAATGCTACCATAGATTATTCCGAGTAACACCCTTTCGAGTCCAAAACGGCTATAACGTCAGCGTGTATAAGTTTCATAACAAAAGTATTTTAATTTTTTAGAAGTCTGTAATTTTTTTCGGTATAATTAAAAAGTTATATAAAATTAAAAATTATGTTTTGAAACGAGTACCGAAAACACGCCGACAGTACTCGAACTAATCCGAGTGCGTGTGACGTCACAATCAGTATCAAGTAGTATAGTCGTACCAACCCATCTATGAACTGAAGGGGGCGTCACCTTCAGTGTTGCTGTCTTTGATATGCAATAAAATTCGGCAGATATAAAATAATATTATTAGTATAAGTATATTAATTTATTTATTTATTTATCCATACTTACATATACTTTCACAGTTAAAATAATACACCCGTTGAGAAAAATAGCAACCAAAAATTTATTATTTTAGTGGTTAACCGAAAATATAATGATAATCGCTGAGTAGAATTAGTTCGAGATCGCTGTATATGGTTTCAAAAAATTTACGTTATATTATATACCGAGTGAGCCCACTAAGATAAAAAATAAATAACTACCTATCTAAAATCTTCTATAAAACAAACATACATACATACATACACACACCCTCTCTCGCACACACACATTACACAAAAACACTGCAATATTATAGATCACTTTTTGCGATGAAATGCGCTGTGTGCATGTCACGCTTGCGATCGCCCACACGTCGAGCGAATCGTGTTCATGTCTTTGCACGATTTTGTGCAAGTCGTATGTATTTATTTTGCACGGTTTTATGAACTGCCCAAAATTAGCTCAATATTATTTGCACGAAACAGGTGCCCGCATGGATGCACACGTACGATGCAGAACAGGCCCTAAAAGCTTTGAAATCTTTGACTTAAATATATGAGTGGTATTAGTCATCACTCATCATTGCCAGAGATGAATATAATTGAATTTATATACGTAAATCTCTAATCCCTACAACACATTAACGCACTGCAAGAAAATCTCTAATTATTTTAATTTTATTTTAACTGTTCAGGATAAGTGCCTGAAGGATTACTGACCACAACACAAGCGATGCGTTGGTTCGGATTCGCCGGTAGTAGGTTGCTTTAAATTTTAAATTGTACATTTTTTTTTACTTGTCGTTGACCTAAGCTTAAGCAAGGATATACACGTACAGTTCCAATTCACTGCATTTCTAAAAATCCGAGTTTAAACCTAAACAATAACCAAGTAATAACCTAAAAATACTGCTAGTCACTTACCCACGCGATCCTATTTTTGGTATCTCAATCTATAGAAATAAATGAAATTGAAGTGTCTGGTTGTTAATATTAAAATAAGAGGTTTTGAATGAAAGCTTTTGAGTGTATGTGAACGATACATACATATATTAAAACAAAATAGCATTTTTTTTAAATTTTATCTGTCTGTCTTCCTTTCTGTCTGTTTGAATTAGGTGATCTCTAGAACGGCTGCACCAATTTTGACGGAACTCTCACTGGCAAATAGGTAATATTATAAGGCATAGCACAGGCCACTTTTATTTTAGAAGAAAAATTATGGGTCCGCGTAAAAGACTGAAAATACTTAAAATCTAAATCCACGCGGATGAAATCGCGGACACAGTTATTCATAAATATATTCACAATGGGTATGTTATCAGATTTTTTTCTTTCTTATTCTTTATAAATCCTTTATCACACATTATTCAATTCAATAATTCACATTATTAAATGAAATTAACTATTATAAATAGTGGATTTTTTTACTCAATTTTGTATGTTATAAATCAGTTCACAAGTAGAAGCCGATGATACTATACTACCGTGTAACTCCTTGAACTGTGTTTGTAGTCACGTGTTTTTTTTTATTTTATCGAATTTTAATACTTTTAGAGATATACTATATATATATATATATACTAGGCTTGAGTAGGTATATCTAAAATGATGGTGATACCAATGTTTGATCTATTTCATCTAATGTTTATAAACGTTCACAAACAATCATGTTAAAATAAGTATTTGCAAACCATTCGACTACAATTTATATTTCATCGAGCATTGAAATGCCAATTCTCATTCAGTAATAAAGTACGAACTATTTTAACGTTTCTGAGATAAGTTAATGAAAGGTAAAAAAAAATCATTTGAAAGCACATCGAATCGCAAACGTTGGCACAGTACTTAGTATGAAATCGTAAAATCAAATAATTTTTTAAAATAATTGTTATTCGCCAACAATGGGGTGGCTGCTTTATCTATTGTTACAAGTCATTGCCTAATTAGAAGACAATTGTATCAATAAGATGTCATCTCACTGGCAAGAGATCAATTGAACACATGTTTATATTCCATTCGTACCTACCACTTTAGAGAACAATATTAATAGTTCTATCTAATTTAAGAATATAGGATGAGATCATTATCTTATTGTGTTTTGTTGTTGTTGTGTTTTATTCATAAAAAACGGGGTAGTTAATTATTACTATTAACTAATTTATATTATTATTAACGATGCAAATCCGAATCCGGGAAAATTAACAAAAGACATAATAATATAATGCTAATTTTACTTATTTATTTATGTCAAATGTTGTGAAAGTAAGATCTTAACAATAGCAGCACTACCAATCGGGTCAATAACAATCTTACACCGGAAATCCTACACCCTCCCCAAAAGGGAGGAAAGAGAGGCCTGGTGTCCTCCCCCTTGAAAATAATAATACCTTATGGGATAGACAGGCATTAAAAAACTTGTTTCCATTGCATCGATGAAAATACATATAAACTGTACTTAATAAAAGCTATGTGAACTTTGATACGATTTAAATATAACTAAGATTGGTTTTTTGAATAAAAATGGATTTGAATAAAAAAAAGTATACTTCCTGTAATGTTAACTCATTTATAAAATAATAATATTGTTGTTGATGCGAAAACCGGTAAATAAAAAAAAAAGTTTAATTAATCAATCAATCAACAGAAGTGTATTAACATTCTTATATTCCACGAATTACCTATGTTTTTCGTTCCTACGTACCTCCAGCGAGGTACGAGGTAAGAGGATTGTTCTAGATAGTACTTTTTTTTTGTGCGGAAATCCCTTCGGATACCCTCCCACCGGCCAGCGGGGACGGTTATGTCGGGCTTGAACCGACTAAAACCGCACGCTATCTCGGGTCTACAGACGCCGGGGTGTAAGGTTACCCATAGAGCATATCCCTCGCACTCCGACTGACCCAGGGCCATTCGCAGTGTCCCCTCTGATAAGAGCAGAGGGATACCTGAAGCCCCCCCCCCCCGCGGGCCTTGCATGCCCGCCATACCCCGACCCCCTCGTGCAATGGGGTCAGCTAGCCCTGAAAAGGGCCGGTTGGTCAGAGTCTTGGCCGTTGACGTTGACCAGAGGAGCAATCAATGATGCGTCATCGCCCACGTTGCCCAGGGTGCACCAAACTTGGAGGTGATCCAACCAATCGCACCCCTGTTCTAGATAGTACCTAAACATAAAATACTTGTAAGTTCACGGTGACTCATACTCTATTTGTTAAGGATCATTCATAAATTGATAAAATGCTGGCTGTTGACCGAGGCTTCGTTCGCGAATATTTCTGATCACGATCCCACAACCCATGGAAACCTATTCCAGGGACAAAGGTAAGTCTATTGTATCATTCCAGACTATAATCTATCCCTGTACTAAATTACAGCCAGCTCCGTTTAGCCGTTAGGAGATGAAGTAACTCACATCCAAACATACAAATATCTTCACAAACTTTCACATTAATATTTCACGATAATATTAGTAGGATGATTAGAATATATACATACATACATTGTACAGATACATAATTAACATGTAAAGTCAAATTCTTATCAACATTTAATGATGATAGGATTACTTCATATTCAGCATAGTTTGCACGAGAATTTCACATTTTACGATTGTGATTTTGTTAAAACCAAATAAATATGCGTTTGACTAAACATTTTCCTATTGGCACTTAAAATAAATTAATGTCTTTTGTTCCGTAAAAACCTAAAACATTTACCCCATGAGTTTTTACAGGGTACACGGCGTGCGGTTTTAGTCGGTTCAAGCCCGACATAACCGCCCCCGCTGGCACGCGGGGGGGTATCCGAAGGGATTTCCGCACGATAAAAAAAAAAAAAAAAAAAAAAAAGGTATATAAATGTTGTGCGCGATTACTATTGATAAATCCTAGGGATAAACCTTTTAATTGGTTTGAATCGACCTACGAAAAATTGATTTTCTTACGGCCAACTGGCCAAAATATGCTGGTTGGTCACGAGAAAAAAGACGTTAAACATTGTCTACAGAGGTATACTTACTTACTTACTTAGTCACTATTAAATTAAAATACACCTATGGCAGATAATAACACAAATTTAGAAGGCCAGATCTAAACAATAACGGTATAAATATAAAACAAAAAAATAAGTAAGTACCTTTTTTTCGTGCGGAAATCCCTTCAAACCCGACATAACCGCCCCCGCCGGCCAGCGGGGGCGGTTATTTCGGGCTTGAACCGACTAAAACCGCACGCCGTCTCGGGTCTTCAGACGCCGGGGTGTAAGGTTGGTGTAAGTACCTACTCATAAAATACAGAAAAACAATGAAACAAAAGCTCGCTACTTGCATGTAGACATAGAGCAAGGAACAAAGCCGCAGTTACAGCTAGTTGTGTAAGTTGTGTTAAAGTTGTACTGATTCCTGATAAATTTATTTTTCCACATTATAATACTTGTTTCATTACACACATTACATTAGAAATGACTTCACACCATACTCTTGCTTTATTAACACTCTTTAGAATAGCGAATAGAGAATCCGATTGGAATGCGGATTGGCTGCACCACGTTAAAAATAACCGCAGTCAACTATAAATAAATTCACACCACATACTTAGGTACTTATAGCAAAGAAAACAAAATGATAGACGTGCCAATAAACCGTTCAATGACTCAGACACAGGAATCAATAATAATCTATATGTACCTACGGTCATTCCTATCATGTGTCATTCGGAATTATGTGTCGATGTGGCCCACTTTTACACTAACGTCGCGTTTCAGTAGTTTAGGCACATGAATACTTATATTCTGTGCTTTAGGGCTACCGTGCCTCGCTATTTTGAACTTCGAAATTCAGTATGATTCTCATGCTTTTATATATTTATCAGAGAACGTATTTAGTTTTATATAGAGTGTAATCCAAAATCGATATCTGCTACCGAAGAGTATATTGTGTACAAAATGTTAGAAAAGGGTCAATTGCGAGTCGATCTCGTGCGCCGAGGGTTTCATACCTACCCATTATAACGCCATAATAAAATTGATAGGCACCATTTTATTTATTTACCTTATTTGAGGATGGTGCTAATAAAGCTAGACCTCTAAGTTGTATGAGCGCCATACAACTCAGAGGCCTATCCTAATTGGCGTCAACTATGTATGTCCTATCTCAACTATTTTATTTTTTGATATTTTACCTTTATTTGTGCTGTAATACCTTGCTTTTTGCCAAATTTCGTGATTAGGTTTTCCGGTTGTCCTAGAATGGTCAGTTTTGGTTAAAAGCAAGATCTTAAAGCATAAATAAAGGAAAAATGACGAAATATAAAAAAGTTGAGATTTAAAGGGTGTCCTACATATATAGTTGACGCAAGTTAGGATAGATACTTACTCGTACCAGTTTTCGCAAAAATCTAATATTGCCAATATCTTTTTATCGTGTTGACTCAGGACCTTGATTTTTATACACCTAATAGAAAGAAAGAAAGAAAGAAACTTTTATTTGGTGCAAGTAGGTCACATTAAATACTTATTACTAGTACAAATTCATTTAATATATATTATTGTGTGCCTAACGGTTGCATCAAATGGGTGCCCAGTTCAGCATATGCCAGGAATCAGAATGAACCTTGGCGCTGGTTTTCGACTGGAACCCAGATGTTGGCGGCGGTGTGTGTACGCCGAAATGTATGTAACTATGTCCATTGTGAATATGTGTGAGTGTATGGTAGGGATGTATGTGTGAGAGTATAATACCATATATGTGTTATAGATACATTAATACTATATATAATTATATATACATATACATATATTTTAAAGGTGTGGATTTGTGATAATTATATTAACATAATACTATATTATTTATATTATTATATATATTACTTGTACATGTAATGTTATCTGTAAAGACGAGTAACTATTTTCATTTTTATTTGAGCTCTTATTAATGCCGTAATTATAAATCATAATAATAGGGACTATAGACCTCAGTAGGTGGTATAAATTTCAACTTGCTAGGTCCACCCCTTTCTGAGAAAATCGGTGGGACAGACAGGCAGGTAATAGAGTGATCTTATACGGGTTCCTATTTTACCTTTTGAGTTAGAGAACCCTAAAAATGCAAGAATAATATATTTACATTAGAAAATAAACAAATTAAATGTAGTCATTGTAATGGAGAGAAAGAGAGAAGTGAGATTCAAATAATATGATAGACACTGCTATCAATCGCTTTATCCATTAAAAAAAATTTTTTGATTTACCAGGAAAGCATGAGCTTTGAATTTGTTTTTTTTTAAATTTGATAGTCTGTCACCGCACTACGCAATAAAAATCTATGCTAAGAGATAATTTATTTTTGTTATGTACAAGACAGGATAATTTCAAATACTACGCGGACACGGACGGGAAGAAATAAGTCTCCCTCATGATCAAATTAATGGGACAATATAATGTGACCACCAAAAAACCGGATGACGACCCTTCATATGTTTTCCTATGTCTAAATTATTCACAGTGAAATACAAATGTTATTCAAAAGTTACAGTGGTGTGTTTGTTTGCTATGCAAAAGATTCAAATAAAAAAGAAAAAGATTCTCTTATAATGATTCTCAGATGGATAAAAAGGACTGAATTTTGAATGTTTTATATATGAGCAGTATATCACTGTAGGTACTGGTGTAAAAAATTTGTCAGTGCCTCAAAAACGATTTAGTTTACCCTTTTTGTAAACAATGTGTCAATTTTCTGTGATGAGTTGTACCTTGTGTGCTAATCTTGGACTATCTTTCCATCAAGGTTGATCCCATACCGTAAAAATGCTATGCTGTGATTGATTCAGGGTCCTATCGAGTTTGAAGGGATATTTAAGAAATCCCTGTTACTATACTACCCTATTTCTTATTTCCGGCTTTGAATAAAGTTAGATTAGTTACCTTATCAGCTGAATTTGTTTCATGAATGTTTCCTTGCAGCCCGGCATTAAAGACCCGAGATGGCGGGAGGTTTTGAATTTGAAGAATCAAAGATCATGAAAATCGGTCCTCCCGTTCTTGAGTTCATCGCGGTCATCACTAACGCGACTTTGTTTTTTATATATAGATTAATACTATACTTATTATACTTATACTTATTATACTTATACTTATTACACAGAGCCTTTTGACCGTAAAGAGCTAGCCAGACAGGATAACTGATAGTTACAATGCATTGCTAAGCATATGGACTAGGGGAGACCTTGCAAAGTAACTGCTAAAGTAAGACTCACATACTTGTGTTTTACACATATGCCTGTAAATCCCCAAAGTGGTGCGCAGAGGTATATTAAAACCTACATAAATCACAAGTCTATTGCTATCCACCGGTGGAGTAGCCAGTAGGGCTAGGACAATAGGACGTATTTAATCGTTCATGTCCCGGGTGAGAAAGAGGGATGGGGTTATATTGCCGGTCTTACATTAGTCGGTACCGACAAAGCAGTACCGAAAATATCAAGTTATCAATAATTAATATTAACACTGAATCTGACCCTGCCTTATTTACAAATAAATGTACACTCAGTTTTTATATACCAGTAAATTTATACGCATGTATTTACACTATATAATTTCATAGTTGTTTATTTTTGATTGTATATGGGGGAACTTTGATTTTTACATGGTCGAATACTGGAAAATCTAGCTCTATGATTATGAGAATAATTTAACACGACACATAAAAAACGCCCGTCACCTAGTGCTTTCCATTCCAGTCGAATAGTATGTGTCAGTTTTTTATCTTAGTGTTGTTTCCATCTTTTATTATCTGTCTACACCTAGCTGTCAGATTGAAGTGCGACAGAGAAAACGCTCTACTAAACCGCAGCACACCGATCTTAGCCAGACAATCTTTTTGCTTTCCGACGTGCCAACCAAAGCCCCGTTTACTGTACTTAGCTACATCCTTCTTTTTGGAAGGCACTTACTAACTTACTATTATTATTATTATTATTTCCAACGGGGACGCCGATGACCTGGCGGGTGATCAACCTTTCCATAGTGGGTCATTTCACCCATTTCCCCTGTTCCTTCCTTTTGGGAAGGATGTGGTTACCCAGCAATCACGGCGTTCCGTCGAACCTACCTGTGTCCTTACAAAATCTTACGATCTGGTCCACCTTCAGATCCTCCAAGTCTTCTGTGTCCAATGTATCCAACCCCATTGTCTCCCATCTTATCAGTGAGTACATGGGGCATTCGGCGAGCAGGTGGAAGCTGGTCTCTTCACCGTCCATGCACTCTGGGCATCTGGGGTCGGTTTTCACACCTATCAGTGTCAGGTGCCTGTTCAGTCGGCTGTGTCCTGTTAAGACTTCTATGACGAGGCTCATGCTTACTCTTGAGAGTTTTATTAGTTGGCTCGTCCTTTTTTTGTCTAGGCCCTTTATGAATATCTTCGACTGTCTCATGCCTGTCGATGATTTCCATCTCCGGTTGGTCTCTGCTTCAATGCTTCGGCTGATGACTCCCTTGGTTATTTTGTGGGGGATTGGTAGCCGGGGCTCCGGGGCAACCTGGTTTTCATCAGCTCCTTTCCTGGCCAGTTCATCTGCTATTTCGTTGCCTGTGTTACCCTCGTGTCCGGGTACCCAGGCAATCGTCACGTCAGCTGTTCTGGACAACTTTTCCAATGACTTTTTGCACTCTTTGACAACAGCTGATGTTGTCTCTACTTTGCCAAGTGCCTTCAGCGCTGCCTGGCTATCGCTGTAGATGGTGACCTTTCCCATGTTGTTTAGGTGGCCCGCCATTTCTGCGCATTCCATGATAGCGAAGATTTCTGCTCGGAAGACACTTGCAAACTTTCCTAGGGGTATTAACCTATTTTTCTCTGTACCGTCTGAGGACTTGATGTGTACTCCGGAACCAGAGAGCTTGGTTGTTTCCTTTCTGGAGCCGTCTGTGTAGCAGATGGTGCCATTGGTGTTCATATGCCAGTCGTCTCTCGGTCCTATGTGTATTCTGTACTTCTTATCAAAGGTCCTTTCTTTCTTTATCTGATCATTGTTTGAAAGGATCATTGATAGTTTTTCTTCGTAGTCTTGACTGATGATGGCATGGCCCTCATCAAATGTGTTGCCAGTCCATAGGCCAGTACTTTTCAGTTGGAACCATTGTTCAATCGCTCTCTTTTTCGTTTCCAAATCTAGGGGGTTCAGGCCCAGTATGATCTCAAGCGCGGCCGTGGGTGTAGTCCTCATCACGCCGGTGGTCATTAGGGCCGCCAGTCTTTGGACTACTAACTTTTACTAACTTACTAACTTTAATATATTTTTTTTTTTATTGAAAGTTCAACAACGTTTCAAATCTGGGTCACTTACATTTCAAAACTATTGACCTTGCCAGGACTAAATTTGTGTAAGCGTCATCAACTGTTTTGATCGCATTATAAAGTTTGATGGGAAGCTAATGTTTTTATTAACTGAATTTAAAACTTGTAGAGATTGAATAAACGTATTTTTTCTTCTAAGTGGCTAGTCTCTTCGGAAATGTCATTCTATACCAGTTTTATACAGTAAAGTTTAAGTTTCTTTTAATAATTTTTAGGGATTTTCTTTAGAAAAGCCTTATTGCTAAGGAGTTGTCGTCGACGTCGTCGTCGTTGCAAATTTTCTGTCACGGTTTTGGGTATGAAGGAGATGGGCTATCGAGTTGCTGTTTTCGGTAATAGATTCGTGCTGGGGTGATCGCAAAAAATAATAATCGCAAAATCGAAAATCCCTTGTATTCGGCTGAGCTCATCTCAGGAATTCAACTCGATAGCAATAGGGCTTTTCTAAAGAAAATCCCTAAAAAGAAGCTTATCAATTTGCACCGTATATTGGAATGCACTAGCTATTCCAGAAATTAATGAAACGCTCTTGTCTCTACCAATCAACCAATGAATATAGTACTTAATAGATTCCTATACCTATTCAAAAACTATTAACTGCTAATAAGTAATCGGACAACTATTATAGATGACACACATACAATACTAAATAGATAAAATCACTTTCAATTATTACGATAAAAATTAAGCCTTACCGCTACGTACATATGAATTGTATTATGTGATAAGAGTTACTTGTATAACACTTGAATCAATAAATTATTATTATTATTACCTCCCCCGTGACAATATGGAAGATTCACCTCTTTATTAACGGAGAAGAGTTTTAAAGAAAAACACAAGTCCGATTCGCAAAAACTAAAGACATTTTAACATGCAGTATACGTCCATAGTGAGTTCAAAGAAAACTCACTACAGTCTACCTTTAATTGTTCGTAGACTTTAAGGGATCCGACCGTGTACAGATATGAATAATGCATCATATCTAAGACGTCGATACCACTAATCCGCTTCTCTAATGGATACTTAAGTAAAGATTCAAGTACCTAAATATAATCTATGGAATTAATTTATTCTATGAGTACAATGCGTCCAGACAGAGATGGCGTAAAGGCACTTATCCAACGCACCGTCAAAATCATCTGTCATTATACTTAGTACTATTTTCGAAACAATACCTATACTTTCTAGAGAACATATAGCCACATATACCTACACTCTTTAGCATTTAAACATTAAGCATACTATTTATGTGAAAGTAGAGATGGTTGTAAATATACTAATGCGATTTTTTACGCTCAATCTAATTTTAATACGTTAGAAACTAAAAATACAAATAAATAACTACAGTAACCGATCAATTAACTTAATCAAAACAAACAAAATAAATGTTATAGCACACAAACAATATCAAATAATGTATTAGTATAATTAGTATAAAACATTATTATGGAAGAAGCAGTGCATTAAGGCAGGATCAGGTTGTGAGAAAATATCCAGTAGGTATGCAATTCGTTTGGCTGGAGAGGCGACACGGAAGCCTCTCGTACCGACTGACGCAGGTGATCTCCGGGAAGGGGTGATTCGGGGACCACCTGCATCGGATCAGGAAGGAGCCAACGCCTGAGTGTCATCACTGCGACGCGAGCGAGGACTCAGGGCTGCACACGCTGGCGGACTGCCCGGCATGGGAGGCGCCGAGGCGTGACCTCGTGGCAGCCATCGGGGTGGGAGTCCTCTCGCTCGGCAGCATGATTGCGGCAATGGTGCGGAGCCCGAGCGCGTGGGCCGCCGCCGCCTCCTTCTGCGAGCATGTAATGCTCGCGAAGGAGGTGGCGGAGCGCACCCGGGAGAGACTTAGAACTCTCCCGGTCCGCCGAGCCCGCAACTTGCTCGCCGCGCGTCGCAGGCGACTCAGGCGCCTGTCACCCCAGCAGAAGCAGGCCGGGACGGTGGGGCGACTAGCGCCCCTCCCCCAAACCGGGGCAAGACGGGGACACCGTGGTTCCCAAACCCGAGGGGGCCATCACGAAACCGGAGATGGCCCAGGGTCAGTCGGGGTGCGAGGGATATGCTCTATGGGCAACCTTTACACCCCGGCGTCTGTAGACCCGAGACGGCGTGCGGTTTTAGTCGGTTCAAGCCCAACATAACCGCCCCCGCTAGCCGGCGGGGGGGTATCCGAAGGGATTCCCGCACGATAAAAAAAAGAAAAGTACGGAACCCTAAAAAGGAACACAATAGTTACTAGATGAGCCGCGTGGTTGGCGCCTGACCTGACCATACAGGATGTTACATTGTCGGCCAAATACTCAGACACTACACAGACTTTTGATGGTTACGCGATGCCAAATGTTGTTATATTTTTGGTATTAAATTCATTCGAGTTAGTGTGACAAAGCATTCCTTATGTTTAAATTTAAATAGCTAGTAATATAGACATCAATGCCTATTAGCATTTATTATGTGAGAGATGCCAAGTACCATTTGTACTTCTAATGGTTCTCTCTCCATGTGTGTCATACATTAAACTCCACTTTGTTAATCATATGTTTGTCCTTCCTAAAAACTAGCTTTATTCATAGTATAGTATATTCATAACCTAAAAGCGTATTATTGACAAATCTTCTAGCAAGATAAAATAATTTTAGTTTCGTATTTCAATCTGAACATTGAACAAAAATGATGACCGGATACAATAATTTAGGACAGACATCCGCTTGCATACATTGTATAGCGTAGCAAGCTAAATCACGTTAAATCAAACGGGATTCAACAAAAATCAATAAAATGTACTATACCTTGTGTTCAAATCAACCTGTCGTAGTATATGTAAGCTTTCACATTTATAATATTAGTAGGATCATAGGTCAAAAGGCAGTTTATACATCGATATTACAGATATGTAGAACAGTATATATTTCTATTTGATAGAGAGGCTTCCTGTTATTAATTGATATTTTATATATACTACCTGATCCGGCAAAACCTGGAAAGTATTTTTTACAAGTATTTATTTAATTTGCTCTGTTATTAGTTAGTATGTACTAACTAATTTGAAATTTAAAATGAGCTTCCAAGATTTAACCCATAACTAACTATAGTTATGGGTTAAATGTTGGAAGCTCAATTCGCAACGTATAAGAATCACTTAGTGATATTTGATTGGCCTCGGTATCTTTTTTTTTATTTGCGTATCTTTGGTGACAATGCTATAATATGGTACAATGAAGCTGGTCTGATGATGCAGATTCAGCTTGCGAGTTTACATTCATAAAGACTAACATTGGTCTGGTTGTTTCTATGTATAATATGTATGTATTTACAAAAGAAAATGTTTATCCGCATTCTAGAACCCATGGCACAAGCTCGTTAAGATGTGCTTACATTAGATCTATATACCGCCGGTTAGAATTTCGTAGAAAATATTCAATATAAACATTGCGAGTTAAAGAAAAGCTCTTAAAAAAATTGAAACACACAAGTAATTCCTATCAAAAAATCCTTATACTATACAAAGTACCTTCACAGCACTCTGCTGTGAAGGTACTTTGCATTCGAAGATACATGTTGCAACAATTTGAATGCCGTTGACCGATCAATTATGGAGCGAACTCATACAGAAGGGGCACTGACATTTACGCAGCTGAAATTTAGCACTGCGCCAACATTGTACGCATTCCGCATCATGCATGTGGATTGTGGATCATCAAAGTACTGCTAAAATACATCGGTGCATCTCAATACTCTTTTATTCGACCAAGTATTCGGCCACACCTGCTGAAGGTACAACACGCACAAATGTTTAGGTAACTAGCAACATCATACTCTTTTTTACTCGACTGCCAAGAAGGGTTATGTTTTTTAGCCTATTTATTAAATGTCATATTTATATCAAAGAACCTGAATTGAATTGAACCATACACAAAACAATGTGTTTTCGATTTTTTGATAAAATGAACTTAAAGCGCTTAAAAATAAGAATAACTTCTCATCATCATCATCATCATATTAATGTTATTTCTGATTGATTGCACCCGAGTTCAACTTGGAGTTCGGAGTCCTATTTCTTCTTCTTTTAAATTGACTTATACGGCTTTTATGCGAGCGACAGCCGTTGGACCTGTCAATCCCAAGGGGAAAGCGTGCACCAGTGCCTCGTCCGTTAATCGGCAGGTGTAGCTTACAGGTGAGGTTGACTTGGGTTCTGTAGATCGAAGTGGGGTTTCGATACATCGTACGTAATTTTTTTTTAATGAAAAATATTAGTAACCGAAATTACTAATATTCCCCCTAACCCTTCCAGCTAAGCTAAATTGCTTGTGTTAGGAGTGGGTTCACGTCAGTAGTGTAATGGCCAGGATTCGAACCCGGGATCTCTCGATCGTAGGGTCGACTCCTTAACCACTAAGCTAAGCAAGCTTCCTCCTTTTTCATTTTTTTTTTTCAAATTTGGCCACTTCTGTCTTTCCTATTACTCAAAGCTAAAATGGCCCCATAGTCTTTAGATCACAAGAAATAGAATCTTTTGGCACAAAAAAAATTTTTGGACTTTTTGCATTTGTTTTGCTAATTGTAAGATTTTTGCAAAATCTGTGAATGCAGTTCTAATTATCTCAAAAAGTTAGTGAAGGTCTCCTAGGAACGTTTTGCTGTAACTACAACGGTTAAGGTACTTGTCCTTACTGCCCCGTTTCAAAAATACACTCTGTATAAAAGTATAATTATATAATAGTATAAGTATATAATAGTTTTAGAATATAGTACCTTATGCCTAGTTACAAAATTACAGTCACAAGCAATTAAAAATTATTTTAGGTACTAGCTATTGCCCGCGGCTTCACCCGCGTGGAATTCCGGTTCCGTGCCCGCTTCCCATGGCGGTTGCAAAAAGCAGTTTATGTGTATTTCTGTACCAAATTTCAGCCAGATTCGTTCAGCCGTTTTTGCGTGAAAGAGTAACCAAGATCCATATGTCGATACATCCTCACAAACTTTCGCGTTTATAATATTAGTAGAATTAGTAGGATGTAGATACTAGAAACTATGAGTGTTGAATCTTTTCGATAGTGTGGCCGTACGATATGTAGGAGCACCTACATGAACTTACGAATCATGAGTGCGTTTGGTTAATGTCTGTTTTACAGAAGGTAACGACAGAAGCACTTGGTATATTTATTGTGGTTGAAATGTTTATCTGAAATAAGGCACTCAGAGTCTGCATTTACCGATCTACATTTATTTTACTGGTGGATTTAGATTTACTGGTGGTAGAAATTTGATGACACAAAAGCCACAGGTTTTAATGATGAGTTGTGCATTTAATTAACCGATCTTTCTATCTATTTTTATTTGACATATATTTTTTAAATATATAAAAAACTGGCTTAAGTTCAACAGGTCCCACTACCTACCCGACCCTACCTTTCGGCACAACAGCAATAAATAATAAATTACATATATGTAATATAAACATTCTTGTACAACATGTGCACCAATAGGATAGTATTATTATTAACTAGCCAATGCCCTCGGCTCCGCTCGCACGGAGGTAGGTTATAATTTGTGGTCATATTTCCGATTCTACTTAATCAGCAAATTTTAAGTCTGACCAAGACCTTTCTAATGGAAAAAACCGCATCAAAATTCATTCAGTAATTTTTGCGTCCATCGCGAAAAACATTCCAACATCCAAACATCCAAACGTCCATTCCAACAGACAAGAATTGGAAAAAAAACAATTGTTGTGTTCAGAATAATTTATTACACATAACCCAAGATTTTTTATTGCGGTTTTAGTCGAGACACGACATAACCACCCCCGCTGGCCAGCGGGGGGGTATCCGAAGGGATTTCCGCACGTAAAAAAAAAAAAATATCTCCAATGTACAGACCATAAACTTACCATTTTATAATAATATAAATAGATGCAGTTAGAACAGTTAAGTATGTCAGAAATAATGACCACAACCACTTCAACATTCTACTATAATCATAATAAAAATAATTCATGTTAATAAGAACAATTAATTTACTCGACAAAACAGTTCATGCGTACAATCTCTACCTTCTGCTTCAGTTGTTTATCTAATCATTACTTGCGAAAATCAACAAAAACTGGAAATAAACAAGTAAATGAGGAACGAGACGCACGCACCGCAGCAGTCGCGACGCGGCCGTAACCGCGCATGCGCGAAACGCGAAATACAATTTCATAATTCATATTATTAAATAAGCTCGATTTTCATCTTACGGTTTAAATTTCAATTAAGTACCTACCTACAAGAAATCAAGAAACATAAATCTAACGGTATTTCATGCATTTTAATCGTTCTTGGAATTTTATTTCATTTGAGATAGGTATTCAACGATTTATATAGTAATCCTTTAATTTATAATAAACTCAAATAAAGTAGTCATGACAAGATAAGGTATTAGAAATTTACTTATGTTAGTAAAATCTGAATAGGTACTTCTTAGTCAGAATATAAATTTCATAGTGATATCATTATTATAAAAATAACCCCGTCTGTAACAAAGCACACTCACCGACACGACGGGTCAGGTTTTGGCATAAATTCGTGAAGCGAGTCATCAGTAGGTAACATAAATACACAGTCGAATTTATTAATTCCCTGTCGTGATCTAATTTCATAAAGTGTCTCGTGTGTCTATAATGATGGCGACTGTCGTCCAAACAAATGGGTAAGGAATATTCAGATAATTGACTAATTACCTTGCTATGCTGCCGTCCTCAAATAAGGGCTGAAAAATGCTGTGAAGAAATGTTTTTAAACCTATGCTAGCCTCCATAAATCTGCAATTACGTTGTCATTAACAGTGGATGGATATATTTTGGAGCATTTACGAGAATAAAGTTGCCATTGAAATATATCAATATTTGTTTGAATAGATGCGAAAACTGACCAGCCACCTTTTAGCTTGAGGACGGCACTCTCACAAATTCCCTTTTAGCTATAGCGTGATGATTCCAGATAGTCCAGATGTTGATCATGTCCAAGTTTCACGAAGAACTGCCTTGTAATAATAAAATTATAATCAAAAATAATTTAGATTGTTTTTACTCTAGTGCTTCTATTAGACCTATAATAGCGTAGTTTATGACCATACCCTAGAAGAAAGTTCGAGCAAAATATCAGTTGAATTTGTGCAGCGGTTTTCTAGTGATGCTCGCACATCTTTTTTGTAAAGATTTAGATCGGAAAAAGGGAACATCTAGGACGGGACTTGAACCCGCGACCAGTCCCTTACAGGGGGAATGCTCTGACCAACTGAGCCACCTAGACACGTCCCAGATATTCGAAATTCTCCGATACATTTAATACGTCTTAAGGCGACGTTGGAGCCATCTACCGTAATTCTTGCGAACTACGGAAACAATGAATAACTTTACAGTCATTTTTAAACATTGTTTTTGATGACTCCGCCTAATTAATTCAATTAAATTTTTAAGCATTTTTTATGCTTACTTTTTTCTAAAGATTTAGATCGGAAAAAGAGAACATCTAGGACGGGACTTTAACCCGCGACCAGTCCCTTACAGGGGGAATGCTCTGACCAACTGAGCCACCTAGACACGTCCCAGATATTCGAAATAATAAATAATAAAAATTGAAAAAAGATATAAGTTCTTCATCCGCATTCTATAACTCGCACGATTGCGAAAAACCCTCCGTAGTAATCCAATTTCGGTTTGATTACGTTCAGGGGTCATCAAGTGCATAGCCGGGCAGGGGGATTGTGGTCGCAGCACTAGTGGGACCGGTGGGTGTCACGCGGTGCTGCGACGACAATCCTCTTCTGATGAGGCCGTCAAGCTAAGTGCCACCATTGTTAACGTGTAACGTGTATGTAATGGTGACCCTCTTTCCTAAGCTTACCCTTCCCTACCCTTACTCAACCTTCAGCTTACCATCAGGCGAGGTGAAGTCAAATTGACGTGTCCTAAATATTAAAAAAAACTCTTATCATAAGTTATGCTTAGTTTGGGTCTAGACGGCGGTATGGAATTATTCACTGATTTTAAGTACTATCAACTGTTAACTTTATTCACAGCTATAATAAAACCGTAAAGATAAATATAAAAGTGTTAAAAGTAAACGTTTTATTAAGATACTATTTTAAATTTATATGTACATATGTATGCACTAAGACTGTATTTTGAGTACAGTTCTGGAAGTATATTAATTAAAATTTGAGCTTGAAACTTCACACAAAAACTCAAAATTTAACTAAGACATTCTTCAAACTTACTGTTTCCACAAACTAACTAATTAAACTAGAAACTCATCTAAACTAAATTCATTACATTTTAAAATATTGTGGACAATATGTAAGGTAAAATTAGTTTATTCTCCTAATTAAAAGTAATTATAGCTATGTATATATATGTGTAGCTATGTAATATGCTAATAAGAAGCCCAAAAGGACAATGTGTATACAAATTACTAATTACTTTTCAGTCTCCAATCCGCAGAATCCTAGCACGGAAAGTATGTAAATATATTATCACGCCTTTTCCCTCTGGGGTAGGCAGTGACAACAGCCTACCATCTACTTCAAAATTCACGAGCTTCCTCTACTGTGATTAACACTTTCATACAAGCCCGCGTTTTAACACAAAATTCATAATACCGTTCTTTTCGGGTTTCACCATGTTGACAGTCCAAGTAGTAGTGGTAACACCGTTTATTCGAATTAATTCCTTCTTCTTTATCCGATTGCAAATCCCGATTGCATCCAAAGCTTGCACTTAGGAGCCCGGGGTCTGCTCTCCTACAATTCCAATATTTGGTTTATTTCACCTGGACCCCTGAGCCTCCTCCATCCCTTTCCAGGGGCAAGACGAGGACACGGAGATGGCCCTGGGTCGCCCGGGGTGCAAGGAAAAGTCCGTATGGGCCACCTTACACCCCGGCGTGAAGGTCTTAAGACCCCAGACGGCGTGCGGTTTTAGTCCTTTCGAATTCGACATAACCACCCCCGCTGGCTGGCGGGGGGGTACCCAGGGGAATTTCCGTAAAAAAAGGGGAGTACAAAGTTTCCGATTTAAATTTACAATAAAAAGTTACTAGATATATATTTTTATTTCTGAATATAATATAACCCACAAACTAGAAATCATAACTTAACATTAATTCAAATTGAAGGGTAATTTCATATACAAAAAAAAGGTTGTTTATATTTGTCCACTGGTCCGAGATATGTCTGACATTGACATCTGATCACGTTACCAATAATGGCGCACTGAGGTGAACGTAAACCCGATTTCTTTATAAGGCAGCTGTATATTGTAGGCATGGTCAAACCTTGCATGAAGATTGAAATTGATAAAGTCGTTGGCCTATTACAAGCTTTTATTTAACTTGCTCTGTATATGTATGTACGTACGTACGTATATATGTTCGTGCGGGTCAAATCTTGCAACCGAATATTGAGGCAGTTGTCCTTAACCGATTGAAATGAAATTTTACATGCACGTTTAGTTTCGATGACAATACATTAGTATGGGACCAGGGAGCTGGTCTGATGATGTAGTAAGAAGGTGGCCATAGGAACTCTTAAGCTAAACCAGATAAACCTATCGAGTTGGGGCTCATTCATTTTGTCTTGACAAACTGTCTGATGTGATATGGTATTCAGGGTTTAGGGTTTAGGGAATAGGAAAGTGGCCATAGGAACACCTGAGCTAAACAAGATAAACCTATCTTGTTTTGGCTCATTTCTTTTTTTTTTATGACAATCTCTCTTGTATCACATGGTATTCAGGGTTCGATGAATGAGTACCTGGCCAACTTGGCCATAGGGACTGCTAACCTAAGATGTTAAACCTGTCGGTTTGGGCTCATTTGTTGTGTCTTGGTAAACACTCTAGGACTAAATGATATCCAATGAGGACGGCAGTCGGCCAACTCACCGTCCCTACAGAAGCAGGCCAAAAGGGAGACGTGTCGTGTGTATCCTACACACACCTGCCAACACGCCGAAGCGGGATCAAAACCGACACCGTAGGCTGAGACTTCCGCAATGGTGGCCAAAGTCCGTCGTTAACTCTGGGGTTATCCTTTAGAGGGCGCACCCGGGGTGCCCAGCAATGGATACTTGGGGAGGACACCGTGTGGTTTTAGTCGGTTCGATTTGACACACCCATCTCGTCACCAGTACCGATGGGGTAGAGCCCGTCCACATGTAAAAAAAAAGAAATGTCTGAAGATGAAGATGGTCTGGAACTACACAAGATAGACTCATTATGTTGAGCTCCTTTCGCTAATCTTGGCAAGCACTCTGGTGCTACATAACATTAGGTACTAAACTAAAAAAAAAACTTTTTAAAACAAGCTTTTATTAAAAATATATTATTTTAATGAAAGGTAAATTGTGGTTAACGATTTATGACGTAATTTATGAGTTAGGTCGCCTCGCCACCCGTCAGTTTCTCTAATTGGTCGTTTTCTCTAAATCGTCAGTTTCCTTATTCGTCAGTTTTTTAGATTTCGTTAAGTGGTCAGTTTCGCTATCTCGTCAGTTTCCCTAACTAGTCAGTTTACATGTTCCGTCAATGGGGTACATTCGGAACGAAAAAAACTTTTTTTTTTAAATTTAATAAGCTACTTTACTTTACTTTACTTTACTTTACACGTTTCATATATTTTACAATATTAATTAGGCTTAATTTTGAAAGACAAGTCCATAAGCAATTGTTAGCCTCAAATATTATATCGTCTACCAAGAAACTAGAAACGATTGCTGTAATGCGTCTATCTAGTAAAATAGATCTTTTTTTCCTATTCTTCTCACCAATATATATACTTTTTTGTCTCACTTTAAAGTCTACATAATTGGATTCTCTTTTTAATATGGAAAGAAACATAAATAAATTTGGTTTTCGTTGCATAAGACGCAAACGTAATTGATTGTGCCAAGATTCTACCAAATTAATCGTTCTGTGTCGTTCATTGTAGACAGATATCAAATTTATGTATGTACTCATCTACGTTTCAGCCATGTAAGCATTAAATACTTAAAAGTTGTCGACCGACGGTGTATGGGATGAAATTACTAACCATGCTTCGTGTAAATAATGTTTTGGCAAAAAACCCATAGAAGCGCATATGGCTATATGTTTGCGACCTTCTTTGGTAGAAATGAAATTTAAATCTTTTGCCTTTCGCAATAAGCTTTGCCGGTAGTGAAAAAAACATCCAACTACTTTTGCCTGCGGTAAAATAATTTTCATTGCGTTGATGGCTGCCAGTTCGAAATCCACGTGAAATATTTCGGGATTTATTTCATTTTTAAGGTATTCAAATACTCTCAAGTATGTTGACTCTTTTTTATCTGGTAAAAGACAATAAATCAATGGCACAACGTTTGTTTCCTCAGATGTACTTCCAATGTCAGCGTGAAAAGAGTATAGTTGCTTGAATGGTTTTGAAACGCTGAACATTCCATCGCAGAAATATTCTTTAACTTCTGAAAACATTTGTCGTGCTTGAGGTGTTATAAAAATGAAAATTTTGTCATTTAAACCATCTTCACGAAAAAGAAAATCTTTTCCAAACTTCTCTAGTACGATATCTTGTACATTTTTAAATACTGTATTTTCAACACCAAGATGTTTATGCCTTGCGTTATAAAGCATGTTTTTGACGCTGGTAAAGTTTGGAACATCATCAACATATTCAGATTCAGCGTCATTTAAATGATGAACGCTTTCTTCGTAAATCGCTCGCACCGAACCATATTCTGTACTCACTCGAGTTTTACATATGTCTAATGCTTCAGACACAATGTTGGAAGCAATGTCTGGTTCACATAAATGTGTGGACCGTCGCAGTATGGCCGTTAAATCTATATTTAGAGTAACACTGCCTCTACACCTACTTCTGTTTTTACATATCCACCACGACGATCCATTTTTATTTTTTTGTGACATGTTGTACTGAAAACCATTGTGTAACAATACCTTTTTTTTTTTTTTTATCGTGCGGAAATCCCTTCGGATACCCCCCCGCCGGCCAGCGGGGGCGGTTATGTCGGGCTTGCACCGACTAAAACCGCACGCCGTCTCGGGTCCCATAGAGCATATCCCTCACACCCCGGCTGACCCTGGGCCATCTCACCACTAACAGCATCGCTCATCCTGTCTCCTCTGAAAGCAGAGGAGTACGGAGAGCGATGTGTTCCCGCCACGTTGGGTATTGGCCGACGATCAATGCCAACCCTATGAAGGGGTGAAGGGGAAGCCATTGACCGCCGCCCAGGGTGTACCGGCCGCTCCGATTCCGTTCCCCCCGGACTGCAGCGGGATCGGAATCGGAGCGACACTCGAGGAGGTTACCCAACACACACCCCTGTGTAACAATACCTTATGTCCTCTTTCCGATGATATAAAAATTAGCTCTTCACTCATTGTATATATTGTAAATACGATTAAAGTACGTACGACAAACGCAAAAGTCAAATGTCATCGGAAAAATCTGTCATACAGAAAAAGTATTATATCTTCTATATAAGGCTTTCACGGCCGGCGTTGCATGTAGAATATACTGCTTCCGGGCTGTTTGGCCGTGGTCCATCGGAAACTTGTATTCTAGACGTTTCATCGATCACTGCGGTCGACATCTTCAGTGGTACAGGTCGGGACGCCGTCGAGTGCCGAGAAACTTCCTCGGCGGCGAACTCGCTGCGACTGATGTAGAGGCCCGAGTCACTGGCGTATTTATAGGCGCGGTTGGAGAGGGGAAACGACGTGATCGGTCCAGATTGGTTGAGAGCCGCGCAACCGATGCGCTCGATCCTGATTGGTCGAGGCTAAGCAAGGGGGTGTGGCCTCCCGATACCGGGGATGGTGGTGGCTTCGTCATGTTTGAATTGTGATGACGCGCGACTCTCAGTGCTGGGTACCAATCTTTTTGGAGATGAAAACCTTCGTTTTTTCCATTAAAATTATTGGGATGCTTGAATATTTCGATGGCTTCTCGACAGAAGAAGAAATGTGAAGTGGTGGCTAGAACCTTCGTGTTCTGAAATTTGATGGTATTGATTACCATCCTCCTGGGTGTGTTCTGCAACGGCTGACTTGTCGAAGTGGCTGAGGCAGCAATTTCGTTCATGTTCCGAAAGGCGGGTGTTGACACTTCTTTGAGTAGTGCCCACGTATACCGAGCCACACGAGCAGGAGATTCGGTAAACTCCAGCTGAAGATAGTGGGTCACAAGGGTCCTTGACTGAACGGTTATATTTTCCTATATTTCCTATACATTTTCCTTCTAAAGAGGTCGTAGATATCCATATTGTTGGCACCTTCCTCGTAAATGAAAATATAATAGAACAGAATAGAGATAAAAATCAATCCATACATATAACCGCCCCCGCTGGCTGGCGGGGGGGTATCCGAAGGGATTTCCGCACGGAAAAAAAAGTACATTGATTACACAATAAACATTTATTAATAACTGTACATTTACTGACTAATATGAGAAAAGTGACGAATCATGTAAACTGACTAGTTAGAGAAACTGACGAATTAGGGAGACTGACGAGATAGCGAAACTGACCACTTTACGAAATCTAAAAAACTGACGATTATGGACACTGACGATTTAGGGAAAATGACCAATTAGAGAAACTGACGGGTGGCGACCTAACTCAAATTTATTACAATACATTATATTTAACCCTAAATAGAGGCAATGTTTTTATACAAATAAAATTTATTGTCCATCACCGAACGACCGCACGATAAAAAAAAAAAAAAAAAAGATACGGCGATATAATTATGGTGGATATTCCGCTCATACGCACGGACTGCTTTAGCAATACATTCATTATGCGTACTGCTATGGAGTGGATTGCTGCCTGAGTCTATGTTTCCGTGTATATGCTATAACCCGAGATTCTTCAAGTCTAGTGCGAATAGGTTTCTTCTAAACAAACGGGCTCCATCGTCGACCATATCATCACATACCGTAACTTGTCAAACATGAGCCTAGCAATTTTAAAAAGATATATAAAAATGTTTTAACTCATAAATTTGTAACAGAATAAGGATGATTAAAAAAAACTTTAAAAACTACAACAATATGCCACTACTATTCAATATTTTACTCTACAGCAATCTTTTCAAAGACATTGAAGCTCCCTGGGGTTATCCTTTCGAGGGCTTACCCGGGGTGCCCGGCAATGGACACTTGGGCAGGACACCGTGCGGTTTTAGTCGGTTCATGCACGACATAACCGCTCCCGCTGGCCGTCGGGGAGGTATCCGAAGGGATTTCCGCATGTAAATAAAAAGACATTGAAGCTAACGCTAACTAAGAACGCTTGCAATACTTAAGGTGTCACTTGCATTTCCAACGGGAAGAATTCACGAAAGGAAAGGTTAGTAGTTAAAGTCAATATTAGGTTAGAGGGTCTTTCCCAATTGAGCGGACCCATTCATATTGTAAAAATAAAGGCTCTACGGCTACTCGCAGTCGCATGTGAAAACTCACAAAACACTGATCACGTCTCCGCAATCATATTTTGCACCTATAAATCGTATGTACTCGTACTCGTATGTCCTAACACTACCTAACAAGAGAAACTGCACGACTTGCTATGTTCATTGTGATCACGAACCTGAACTTTGTACAGCGGTAACAAAGTGAAGAGAAAGTATATTTATTAAACTTTCGATTGCATTAACGAAAAAAAAAACAAGCAGTAGAAAATACAAGCAATTGTATATAGAATCAATTGTTTCATAAGCTAATAAGTAATAACGTCTTTTGCTCTTTGGTACAAAATGTATCTACGAGAACTCCCCAAATAGTATCTAAATAAATCATTTTTTTTTAAATCATTTATTGGATAATAGTAGTAACATTTTTCCGATGACTAACGGTTCAGCATTTAAAAGTTACTGCGTTTCACTGCTTTCATTAGCCAGAACTGGTCTATACTGTTCTTGCCCATTAGAAACTATGATGATGTGCCACAATAACTGTTTTACTCCGTTAGTTGTGACACCGGTAATTGTTTTACTTTATTATTTTCAATATAGAAAAGTATAAAGAAAAACAAGTTCGATTAAGGTGAGATATAATTTACTCTCGGATAATTTGATAGATATTTTTTCTCATCAAATTGTGTAAACAAAATTTATCTTAGGTTTACATAACGACGTGATCAAATCTATAAGGGTATTCGGTAACCTGATATTTTTGCCTCAAAAAGAATAAAAATATATTAACAGACGAGTATAGCCTTCCGACTTACTCGTTGGAAATCGTATTGTAAGTATTTGAATATTACCGGCGCTTCATAATTCATTTGTAACTATAATTTATCTATAAGTAGAAAATAAAATCTTGGAAGTTGTTTATAACCTCATTCTAATTGTGAACACCAATAAATTTAGAAACGGTCTATTAATAGGTATATTGAAATCAATAAATTTATAATTGATGTATAATTATTTTTGAATCTTCAGAGGACAAATTCAACATACTTCGATTTTAGTTTATTACTTATTTTTTATATTATTTTATGCGAAGTTTTAGAGCTAAGGTGGTCGGTAACTTGGAATGTGTTAAGCTAATACCCTTAGCGACTTTACCTACCTACAAGTACGTCGAGTTTATGCTCATTTGTTTTCTTTTTACATGTTTTATTATGTTAACGAAATTAGATATTGGAGCCTGGAGATAAATATTGGTTCTAATGTTGTTTTGTCTAAGATTTTACTGTGTGATCGCATATCTTCGAGAATAGCTATTAGATATACAGATTGATCGACTAAACTTACTAACACAATCATGTGTTAACGCCTTGTCACGAGTTCTTATGAGACGTTCTCACGTAGTTTCCTGTGTTTGTAAAACGAAGTTAATGTTTTTACGCAACTTTCCGAATGGCAATGATAATCGATTTAGTTTGAAAGTGAGTGAAAGTTGCGCAGCGGCGGTGATTTTCGTTTTCAAGGAAATTACCGCAGTCAATTTTCGTCAAATATCTTGCTAAATAAAGACATCAATCAACTTGAATTATATATTTAGTACTAAGCACAAAGTGTCATATTTATTTGAATTATAATATATTTTCGTTAAACCGCCAGAGTAAACGGTTCTATTGAGCGTATTTTTAGGTTATCCCGGAATAACTGGGAGTGCAGTGCACAGCGGGAGACACCGTGGCGGATCGGTGCTTCCGCTGTAGTCAGCCCGGGCACAAGGCAAGTGCTTGTGATGCTCCGCCGCGGTGCTACAAATGCGTAGCGGAGGGCAAAGCGGCGGAGCCTCGAGGCCGAAGCCCCGTTCGTCCGCAACGGGTAGCGGGGGTGCTGCTCAAGAGCGGCCCCATTCGCGGCGGGATGCGGAGATGGAAGTCCATTAATGGACACACCAATCCGCATCCTGCAGGCGAACATAAACCACTGCACCGGTGCTCAGGATCTTCTGTATCAGAGCATCGTGGAGTGGTCTATCAATGTGGTCGTGGTCGCTGAGCCGTACTGGGTCCACCCCGGAAGCCCGGTGGACCTGGACGGCGTAGCGACCGTCTTCGGGGGTTCCGAAGCGGACACCTCGCGCCTTGCACTTATTGCAAGGTGCAGAGGCTGTGTCGCGGCGGACTATGAGGGCTTGGCTGTCGTGGCCGTCTACTTCTCGCCAAGCCTTGACCAGTACGAGCTCGAGCTAAGGCTCGCTGAACTGGACATTGTTCTCGATGCGTGCCGTCCTCGTCCTGTCTTGGTCCTGGGAGACTTCAACTCCTGGTCTCAGGCCTGGGGCTCCCGGGAAACCAATGACAAGGGGCGAGTACTGGAGGACTGGGCCAACACCCGTGGTCTAGATGTCCTCAACCGGGGGAATGTCGCCACCTGGGAGCGGCGGGGGCTCAGTTCGGTTGTGGATGTCGCGTTCGCGACCCCTGCTCTCGCCCGCCGCGTCCAGGGTTGGCGCGTGGTGGAGGAGGAGGAGACGGATTCCGACCATAAGTACATTCGGTTCAACGTCTCCCCTCCAAATAACCTGCCGCCGACAATCGCGAATCCCCCGGATCCACATTGGGCGCTCAGATGCCTGGATCGGGAGGCTCTCCTGGAGGCATCCATAGTGCAGGCCTGGATTCCGTCACCGGCCAGGCCTGCCGATGTCGACGCAGAGGCGGAATGGTTCAGGAGAGCCATGTCGCATATCTGTGATGCGGCGATGCCTAGGGTTAAGCCCGGCCCGGCCAAGAAACAGGTGTACTGGTGGTCAGCAGAGATCGCACAGCTGCGAGCAGCGTGCGTGACCGCTCGCCGCCAGTACACCAGGTTTCGCCGGAGGCGTCGCCGACCAGATGATGCGGCAGCCCGAGAGGCGGAGCTGTATGAGGCGTACAAGGGGGCCAAGAGGACCCTCCAGGAAGCCATAAAGCAGGTGAAACGGCGGGCCCGCGAAGAGCTGCTGGAGTCTCTGGAGCAGAACCCATGGGGGCGTCCTTACCTTGCGGTCAGGGGCAAAATCCGCCCAAGGGCGCCCCTACTGACCCAGAGCCTCCAGCCGGAGCGGCTGGAGGGGATACTGGGCTCCTTGTTCCCAGCGAGAGTGGAGGAGCATGTCCCTCCGCGTATGGCTCCGCCTCAGGCGCCTGACGCTGATGATAGCGAGAGCGATGTGCCCGAAGTCAGGGAGAGTGAACTGGGGGTAGCAGTGCTCCGGCTTAAAGCCCGGAAATGTACTGCCCCCGGACCCGACGGCATTCCAGGCCGAGCATGGGTCCTGGCCCTGGAGGAACTAGGGCCTCGACTGGTGACGCTCTTTAGCGCATACCTCGAAAGGGGCCAGTTTCCAAAGGCTTGGAAGACGGGAAAACTGGTCCTTATCCGGAAGGCGGGGCGGCCGGCGGACCAGCCATCCGGTTACCGGCCGATCGTGTTGCTCGACGAGGTGTGCAAGATCTTTGAGCGGATTATTGCAGAGCGCCTCGTCGAGCATCTCACGAACGTGGGGCCAGATCTGGCGGACAACCAGTTCGGTTTCCGCCGGGGGCGCCCAACTGTGGAAGCGATCATGCGCGTTAGGCGCCTGGCGGAGGAAGTAGTCTCGCGGGGTGGGGTGGTGGTGGCGGTGTCTCTCGACATCGCCAACGCCTTCAACACCCTACCCTGGAGCTGCGTTAGGGAGGCGCTCGCGTATCACGGAGTGCCTCCTTACCTCCGCCGCATTGTCGAGGCATACCTATCCGAGAGGGCCATAGTTTACCCGAGCTGGCTAGGGCCAGGGCGGCGAGAAGTGTCGTGCGGTGTTCCGCAGGGGTCGGTCCTAGGGCCACTCCTGTGGAACATCGGATACGACTGGGTGCTGCGCGGTTCGTTGCTCGAGGGTGTCAGCATAACGTGTTATGCTGACCACACCCTCGTTATGGCGCGGGGAGCAACGCACCGAAGCGCGGCACTAAAGGCCACGGCAGGGGTTGCTCAAGTCGTGGGTCGAATACGGCGGCTGGGACTCGAGGTGGCTCTCCACAAATCCGAGGCTATGTGTTTCCACGGGCCTCGGAGGGGGCCACCTGCGGGAACCAGCATAACCATAGGGGGCGTAAGCATCGGCATCGAGCCCACGATGAAGTACCTTGAGCTCGTACTCGATAGCCGATGGGACTTCGGACCTCATCTCCGAAGTCTGGTCCCGAAACTGAGGGGGGCTGCGGCCGCGCTACCGCGGCTGATGCCTAACGTTAAGGGACCCAACGCCCCCACTAGGAGACTGTACCTGGGGATCGTGCGAAGCATGGCCCTGTACGGGGCCCCAGTATGGGCGGAGACTCTGGCGGCCAGCAACGTGGCTGTATTAAACAGCCCGTTAAAAGCGATGGCCGTCAGAGTCATCAGGGGGTATCGCAAGATCTCCGTCGAGGCGGCATGTCTCCTAGCCGGGACCCCTCCATGGGACCTGGAAGCGAGAGCCCTTGCGCTGCTGTACCAGTGGCGCAAGGAGGCGCTGGAGCGGGGCCATAGGCCGGAGCCCCGAGAAATCAGGGCTCAGCGGTCCCTGCTCCGCCAGGAACTCATGGAGACATGGAGGGTGCGACTTGAGCACCCAAGGTGGGGGGAATCCACCATTGCGGCGGTGAGACCGATCATGAAGGAGTGGTTGGAGAGGGACCATGGGGACCTCTCCTACCGGATGTGCCAGATGGTTACCGGACACGGGTGTTTCGGTAAGTAAGTGAGACAACGCCGCAGTGCCAGCACTGCGAGGATCCTGGCGAAGACACGGCGCTCCACACGTTGGTGGAGTGCCCTGCGTGGGCGAGTCAACGCCGGGATCTCGTTGCGGTCCTGGGCGTGGACGTTCTCTCGTTGGAGACCATGGTGAGGGCCGTGGTCTCCGACGGGAGCAAGTGGCACGCCGCCGCCTCTTTCTGCGAGCAGGTAATGCGCGCGAAAGAGACGGCGGAGAGGGAGCGGGAGAGAACCCTGCCCCTCGAGTTTCGCAGTCTGCGGCGAGGACGCCGCAGACTCATCTACGCCCGGGACTACCGACCTCCATGATCGGGGCCTGAGGACGGCAGTTGGCCGACTCGCCATCCTTACAGAAGCAGGCCGTGGCGGAGGCGTGTCGTGTGTGCCCTACACACGCCTGCCAACTCACCGAAGCGGGATAAACCCGACCCCACCAGGCGAGGCCGCGGTGGCGGCCAAAGTCCGCCGGCAACCCTGGGGTTATCCTTTCGAGGGCTTACCCGGGGTGCCCGGCAATGGACACCGTGCGGTTTTAGTCGATACACGACATAACCACCCCCGCTGGCCAGCGGGGGGGTATCCAAAGGGATTTCCGCACGTAAAAAAAAAAAAAAATCCCGGAATAACTACACTACTGGAACTCCTGTACACCAGGATCAACACTAGTACCTACGAACACACCGAGAGAATGACACTCGGGAAGACGCAGTGAAAGTTAAACTATCTTGGAACCCGCATTGATATGAATCAGAAGTAAATAGGAGTATTTAGAATTATAATAAATCCACTTCTCTCCGTAGCAAACGGGAGACAAATAAGATAGAGATAGAGAAGAAAGTGAAATTCATTCAAAGCATTTTAACTAAAAAAAAAAATTCTTATCGACTGCTAACAAGTGTCACTAGAATGGTGGTTGTTATGTTATAATCCTTAGGGTGGGTGCAGTAATGCAGTTGCCACAATATTCCACATGTCAAGCATCTCTACTTAATGCGGGGGTCCCTGAGCAACTGCGTTTTTAGATTAAGATTTTTTGAAAATGAGACGTCGCTGTGTTCTGAAAATCATATATTATGTTATTCTGGACTATACAAACTAGTATTTTCGGTTATCCGGTACACGATGCCTTTTACTTTCCTCAATAGAATTTGCACTCAAAAATTGGTCTAACCAAAAACGAATTCCGGTTTTATTTCAGTTGTGTTTAGAGAGAGAAAGATAAAAATGATACCAAAATGAGGGTTGATAGGAGAATGTACAATGGTTATCAAAATATACAATATCCAAAAATTCTGTATTATATCATGAAAATTCAAAATACCTACCTAAGTATATGAAGCGTTCTGAGAGTTAATCAGTTCCGAGCGGAACGTTCAAGACAGGACGTGTGTTACTTCGTGCCAGGCGCACAGTCGGTTTATACGTTTTTTAAATGAAGTTACATAGCAATAATACCACATCGCACGACATTTGTCAGTTGTACAATTCCGTTGATAAAAAGTTGAGATTCGAATTTCATGTGCAATCATAGTGCTAAAGTACATTATTATTTTCATCTTGTGTTAATACATATTAGATAAACGTATATATAATATAAATTTGTGTTTAAGTGGGTTTCTAGGGGTATTTTTTATGTTCAAAATTGAAGGTGATGCCGCACTCGTGTTGTAGGATGGCACATAGTATCTATTTTATTGTTGTAACGTTGCATATTCCGTACTTCAACTATGAAAAGTTGATTACAACAGAAATAAACGCGAGAGTAAAATACTTTTCTTTTCGTGCGGTAATAAGCGGCCAGCAAGGTTGGTTCTCAGTGAGGCTGACTGTCACCCCAACCGAATTGGGGTGACAGTCAGCCTCACCTGCCACTCCCAGGCCTGCGCTCATGGAGGACGGAGGTCGTTGAGCGACTTTGATGTTGCGGACTTGGCGGGCCGGGAGAGTTCTAAATCTGAATGAATCTGAATGATCTCCGAAAGCAGGTGGTCCCCGTAGCTCCCCTTACCGGAGATCAACTGCGGTCCCCCAAGTCGATTCTTCCACTCCACCACGATACAGAGCTGGGTCTGCACGGCCTCGATTTCTCGAGGCCCATTCCTTTCCTTTCGCGAAAGTGCTCTCGCCTCCAGGACCCATGGTGGAATGCGAGACCTTTTTTTTTTTTTTTTTTTTATCGTGCGGAAATCCCTTCGGATACCCCCCCCCCCCCGCCGGCCAGCGGGGGCGGTTATGTCGGGCTTGCACCGACTAAAACCGCACGCCGTCTCGGGTCTTCAGACGCCGGGGTGTAAGGTTACCCATAGAGCATATCCCTCGCACCCCGGCTGACCCTGGGCCATCTCACCACTAACAGCATCGCTCATCCTGTCTCCTCTGAAAGCAGACGAGTACGGAGAGCGATGTGTTCCCGCCACGTTGGGTATTGGCCGACGATCAATCAATGTGTAGGTACTTAATTCTTACGGTGGGGCGGCTAGCGCCCCTCCCCCAAACCGCGGCAAGACGGGGACACCGTGGTTCCCAAACCCGAGGGGGCCATCTCGAAACCGGAGATGGCCCAGGGTCAGTCGGGGTGCGAGGGATATGCTCTATGGGCAACCTTACACCCCGGCGTCTGTAGACCCGAGACGGCGTGCGGTTTTAGTCGGTTCAAGCCCGACATAACCGCCCCCGCTGGCACGCGGGGGGGTATCCGAAGGGATTTCCGCACGATAAAAAAAAAAAAAAAGTACGGAGAGCGATGTGTTCCCGCCACGTTGGGTATTGGCCGACGATCAATGCCAACCCTATGAAGGGGTGAAGGGGAAGCCATTGACCGCCGCCCAGGGTGTACCGGCCGCTCCGATTCCGTTCCCCCCGGACTGCAGCGGGATCGGAATCGGAGCGACAATCGAGGAGGTTACCCAACACACACCTCAATGCGAGATACCTAAATATAATTATACTTGTCTTCTTTGTATTTATTTCATTCATCCAATTGCAATGAAACTTGGGTAAGTACCTAGGTGATGGAAAAAATAAAAATAGACTCATTGCAATGCATGCTGGGCGTTAGATTTGAGTCGCTTCGATGTACATACCTACACAGCGTCGCTCATCGTTCTATAGTAAGTATGTAACTCTAGTCAATTCAGTCTTAAGCATAACGTGTTTGAGTGTAATGTGTCACAATACGACTAACTACACAACAACTAACTGTGGCGCGGCGGCAGTACATTCGTTCGTTCGATTCGTTCGAATTCGTATGCATTGTATTTGCTTGCAAAGTTCAATTCCCGCTCAGTTCAAATATTTGTATGTATGAATATTGTCTATTTGCATTGGTCTGGGTGTTTCTAAGTATAAATATATATGTATATATTAACAAAAAAAGTTATCAGCAATTGGAAGCCCATATTACAAGCTATACTTTATTCGAGCCTAGATTATGTTGTGTAAATGTCAAATAAAAAACTACATACATAAAAGGTCCATAAAATTATAAGTACCTATATTTGTCTGGAAACCCTAATAAACTATTCGTAATTTACCAAATATCATGTGAACAGTTCCCATCAAATTACATTGGTAGACATACCAACGTATCGCATTGAGAATCTACCTCTTTTTGGATATCCATTAAAAAATAATAGTAGTCCTACGTCCTATATAGTCATACGTAGGTATGTTGTTGAAACATAAAAAGTTTCTTAATAATAAAGGGTGTATCAGTAAGAGTGCACTTTTTAAAATTGGAATTTTTTTTTCAAGCAAGTGGCAACTCTGATTTTGACAGCGGGCACCCCTGTTTATTCCGATTATTAAAAATGGAGCGCTTTTCGAAAGAACAACGCGTTATAATTGTGAAAACTCATTACAAAAATGGGGAAAGTTATGCCGAAACCGCTCGCAAACTTCGCCAAATTTTCAGCCGAGAAATTGCACCTAATGTGTCAACCATTCGAAGAGTGTTCAAAAAATTTGAAGAAACTGGGTCGATTATGGATAATAAGAATCCTTTGCGTAACGTACCGTACGTACCGTCGGTCTCTTGAAAACATTGCTGCTGTAAACTAAAGTGTCGCCGACAACCCGAAAACATCAATTCGGCATCGTTCTCAACAACTTCAATTTTCACGAAGCACTACGCAGCGAATTTTGACTAAAGACCTCCACCTTCATGCGTACAAGATTCAGCTAACTCAGGAGCTCAAACCAGCAGACCACGGAAAGCGCCGGCAATTCGTTCAATGGGTAATGAAGCAAAGTGAAGTTGATGCCAATTTTTCGAAAAAAATAATTTTCTCCGATAAAGCGCATTTCCATATGAATGGCTTCGTGAATAAACAAAATTGTCGAATTTGGGACTCCGAAAATCCTCATGCAATCCATGAGAAACAAATGCACTACAACGAGTAACTATCTGGTGCGAATTTAGGTTGTGTGTACACACGCCTGCCTACTCACCGACGCGGGATAAAACCAGACCCCACCAGGCGAAGCCGCGCTGTCGGTCAAGGTCCGCCGGTAACCCTGGGGTTATCCTTTCGAGGGTTTACCCAGGGTGCCCGGCAATGGACACTTGGGCAGGACACCGTGCGGTTTTAGTCGATTCATGCACGGCATAACCGCCCCCGCTGGCCGGCGGGGAGGTAACTGAAGGGATTTCCGCACGTAAAAAAAAAGGCTGCGTGATTGGACCTTACTTTTTTGAAAATGAGGCCGAAATTGCAGTGACTGTGAACGGCATTCGTTACAGGAATATGATAACTGACTTCTTGTGGCCTCAACTGGACGGCATGAATCTGGACGACATGTGGTTTCAGCCGGACGGCGCAACCTGCCACACCGAGCATGAAACAATCGACTTATTGCAGCAACGATTTCTAGAACACATTATCTCACGAAATTATGATGTCAACTGGCCACCAAGATCGTGCGATTTAACGCAGTGCGATTTTTTTCTTTAGGGTTTTGTGAAATCTCGGGTTTATCCGAATAAACCCGAAACAATTCCTGAGCTCAAATCGGAAATCCAACGCGTCATCGGTGAGATACAGCTACATCTCTTTGCAAAAGTCATGGAAAATTTCATGAAAAGAGTAATGGCCTGTCATCGGAGCCGTGGGGTCATTTGCCGGATATTTTATTGCATACTTAATCGGAACATGTCTTCTTTACAATACAATAAAAATATCACAACTCTGTCATAAAATACTTGTTTTTATTTTAAAATGAAAAAGTGCACTCTTACTGAGACACCCTTTAGGTACATTCTATTTTAAAATGCAGCTATGAATATATTTGAACGTAGATGGATATTAAAATAATAAAAGTGAATAACGTAAACGGTATCACTATAAGAAATTCTATGTAATTCATAGTTGTTTCATTACTTATATTGATACCACAATAACACAAAAGCTTCAGTAATCGAAGCGTCGGTAGCTTAGTGGTTAAGGAGTCGACCCTACGATCGAGAGGTCCCGGGTTCGAATCCTGGCCAGTAAACTACCGACGTGAACTCACTCCTAACACAAGCAATTTAGCTTAGCTGGAGGGTGTAGGGGAATATTAGTAATTTCGGTTACTAATATTCTTTAAAAAAAAAACATTCTTATTTTTCTACACTTTGGCTTCCGAATCTGGCTGCGGACGGCCTGTGGCTCGCTGCGGCATAAAGTGGCACCTTTGCTATGCCGAAAATGCCTAAGTCACCGAATATCCTGGCCTTAAACCTAAGCCTTCACGATGTTAAAGGCTCAAGTGGCATCGTCTTGGACGAACAGAAAACGAAATTTTGGTAACATCATCCGGGCATTTGGATTATCCCAGTCTAAATTATCAACTGATTGTCTATGCATCCTAACGGTAACAAGAAATAAATCATGCTATGTCATGGATTCGTGTGCTGCAACACGTAATGTGGTCAACTTTTCCTATTAGTAGGATCATGAAGGTTTCTTCACCCTTCTTGGTAATAAAAAAAATGGAGTTACAAGAAATTTGCTAACAAGGCCTCCAGCATTCTTGTCGAAATCCACAAGAGTGCTGGAACTCTTATTAATAGTGTACACTTTAGCCGTTTAAAACGTAACAATAAGTAGTCTTAATGTTTTTATTAGAGAGTTAAAAGATGGTGCATATGACGTTGAGCTGGCCTGAATGGAGCCTGAATGTTTCTATGAAAGTGGAATTGGAAGTGTAAAGTGAATGGTTCTAGGAAAACCACGGTTTTTTCGCCTACTGGGAATAAAAAGGTATTGTTGTACTAATATTGATTTAATATTTTTATAAACTTCGAAACATGTTCATTTCTTTACCTTGCCTTCACAAAGCGAGATTGCAGAATCCGACGCAGTCACGCTCCAGACGATGGACCACAGAAATTGCAGTGGACAGTACAATAGTAACAATTCACGGTCACGATAAGCCCTAAAGTCCCATTATAATGGGTCGCATATTGTGTTTATTCTCAAGGTTTTTATATAAACGCTTAACATATTTGAATAGTTCTAGTTGTTATGAGAGTCTATTTCTTCTTAAGAACAGTATTAAGTTCTCAAAATCATCATTAACTTAGGCCCTTTTGATAGATATATGCAAATAGTGACTTAATTGTTTTTTTTTTTATATATATTATGTGTAGGTACTTAGTTCTTACGGTGGGGCGGCTAGCGCCCCTCCCCCAAACCGGGGCAAGACGGGGACACCGTGGTTCCCAAACCCGAGGGGGCCATCTCGAAACCGGAGATGGCCCAGGGTCAGTCGGGGTGCGAGGGATATGCTCTATGGGCAACCTTACACCCCGGCGTCTGTAGACCCGAGACGGCGTGCGGTTTTAGTCGGTTCAAGCCCGAAGGGATTTCCGCACGATAAAAAAAAAAAAAGTACGGAGAGCGATGTGTTCCCGCCACGTTGGGTATTGGCCGACGATCAATGCCAACCCTATGAAGGGGTGAAGGGGAAGCCATTGACCGCCGCCCAGGGTGTACCGGCCGCTCCGATTCCGTTCCCCCCGGACTGCAGCGGGATCGGAATCGGAGCGACACTCGAGGAGGTTACCCAACACACACCCCAGTATATTCTACCTAATCAAAGTTTGGTTGACCTTCGGCGGATTAACATAACATTACATAACTTCACGCCTGTATCCCCGAAGGGGTAGGCAGAGGTGTATTAGGTACACACCCATGATTCGCCAGTTATATTTAGGTTCCAATGACATAGGGGGCGAGCCTATTGCCATCTACTGGTCACATTACTAAGCGAGCGATACTAAACATTTTGGCGGATTATTGATTAAAATACATTCACATTTTTAACACACTGACCGGATCCCAATATTTTTCTTACCCATGAATGAAACATACTCTTGGTATTTAAAACTGGCCTGAATAGGTCAAAGATCAGAAGATACACTATATAATAGTCACACAAATATCCTGCTTTCTATCAATATTACCGCCGAAAACCTACCATCTGGACATGAACTGAAGTGGACGACCTGGAAATCTCTTAATAGATTAAGGGCCAAGGTCGGCTACTGCAGGGCAAACCAGGTGAAATGGGGTTACTTGGATGGGGTAGAGGGTGAGAACTGTGTCTGTGCGTCTCAGCAAACAATAGACCACCTACTATCGTGCCCACTGTGCCCTAACCTGCACAATTAAGGACCTAAACGAGACGACTAAGGTGGCTGTGAATATCGAACATAAGCTGCAAAAATTTACCATTTCAATGGATTAAAATGACGTCAAAGATTGTTAATAAGGTATTAATATTAGTAAGGTATTTGTCCCATTCAATTTAAAAGCTTTAATTTCATGGATTTCTTTTAATTTAATACCATGTTTGATATAAAGAATTTTAGCTGGTAGCCACACCGAGTGTGGTGTGGCTATCGAGTTTTCAAAAACCTTTGAATAGAGTTTAATTTTTTTTTAATGAAAATAAGAGACTTGCCCTCTATGTAGCACCGTAATATAGTATATAGGTAATATATACAATTTTCGATGTTTTCTAAAAATGAAACCTAGCTAGATCTATTTATCGCCACCGTAACGCCCTGTACAAAAGTTCATGAAAATCGTTGGAGCCGTTTCCGAGACTCAGATTATATAGACACAGACCAACCTGATACCAAATTAAATTTCATATGATGGCAGTGTATAATCAGCTAAATCATTTAGAAATCTTAATGACAGAGACGTAGCGACTAATCGAAATTACTAGCCATGAAATCTACATACGATGTTTTTGCCGACAACATCATTTTATGTAGAGTAGTATGCGTGGGATTCTATTCCCGTTCCCGCTACCCGTAGGAACCTGTTCTAGGAATAAAAAGTACCCTAGTTGTCCGGACTAAAATCAATCCCCTTACCATAGCCAGATCTGTTCAGCCCTGATTGAGTAACAAATATCCAAACATGATACAAACACTTTTTTTTTGCTTGTGGAATCCCCCACTGGCTCCACCCTATCGGCATCGGTGCCAACAATGAGATGGGTGTTTAGAAATTGAAATGGTTTAAACCACACGGTGTCCTCCCCAATTGTCCATTGCCGGGCACCCCAGTTGCGCCCTCAAAAGGATAACCTAAAAATGGTTACCGGCGAGTCGGTCGACTGCCGTCCTCAGGCCCCGATCATGGCGGTTGGTAATCCTGGTCATTACAAACAAACAAGATGATCATAATGTCCAGCATCGTAATAATATATAGATTACTGTCTGATGGACTACTGTTAGGAGTATGAAACAATATGTTTATGGTTAAAGTATGTTTATATCCATCTATTCGTTTCTTGTCGATCAGCAGTTTTTTGGTCATACCTAGTTAATTACAATAAAGTAATCAAAGTTGTTTTTCTTTAACATTTTGTTAAAATTGTTTAGATTCCCTATAGTTTCGTTGGTAGATGAAACTGTACATTAGAGCATTAGACTAATGAATGCCGTTCGTTGCAACTATAATGGCGAGTAATTATCTATAATTTAACTTGAAGTCACTAGCACTTAAAGCCCCTAGTCGCTTGCTTTGATTTTATATTCCAGTTCTGGTTTTTTTTTACTTGAACAAGAATTGGACTTTGCGTCTAAGAGTAACAAACATCCATACATATATATATCCATAGTCACAAACTTTCGCGTTCATAATATTATTAAGTGTAGGATACGTTATTAAAATAAATTGAAATTCAGTCTCGCTGGGTGCAGGGCTGCCACTCGGCATCGGGCTGTTACGTAGGCAGGTACTCAGTTTCAAATCAATACGATTTAAAAAAATTAATTACGATTTTATAAGTTTAATCAATTTAATTTCCAAAAGTTAAGACCTTAGAGTATACATAAGCAAGCTTGCTTATTAGGTCAAGACACATAGTTACAGACGACGTCAATAAAAACTTTAAAAAAAGTAATCGTATTATATTAATCTGAAACTTTATTGACACACTAACTTAAATAATGATTTTGTTTTATTGTTATAGGATTGACTTTTCCAACCCTACTACGGACAAGCCGGCCAATCTCGCCAACTCGGCCGTTCTGCGTATGCTTGAAGAAGAAGAACGTAACCGCAGGGGATACCCTAGTAAGTATGCTAGACTTACTCATATATTATTAAAGTTTAGTATCTTGTGATAGATAATTCATTTGCTGATATTTCGTCGTTATTTTTATAGTAAATATATGGGTAATTATTGTATCAATTGTATTAAGTTAACATAAAGAGAACAGAAAGAGAAATATATTTTGCACTCAAAATTAGTGAGTCCGTTTAACTATATTTAAAAGGAATTCGTTTTCTTTACTTTACATTAAGTTACAATTTAGAAATTCAGATTATTTTGCAGCTGTTTTAAAATGAAATACTATGAATAGTTCTTATCTTATATCATGTACATAGATATATACTTACATAGTTTAACACAAAAGTATTTACCATACTAACGGCACGCCTGACCAAATTATATATCATTTATATGATTATTATATGCTTCGTTAATTAATTTATATATAAAGGAGATTGCTAGAACTATATGAGTGCTGGTACCTTCTGAAATCCTGCAAAAAAATATAAACAAATATTCAGTTTTTACGTAAAAAGTGGAAACAGTGGGAACTAATGATGATAGGAAATATAAAAGTCGCCGGTGTCTCACATTTCTTTTGAAACTTGGGTGAGAAATCAACTAATATTTTCAGATCTTTTTCGAATATTTGCCAAAAGATTTTTAAATTTAAGAAATTCAGTTGCACTTCCATATATAGAAAACCATTAGCTGTGAGTCCCCTTGACATGTTTATACTTACAGAAATCAGAATTATTTTTACATGACCTATCACTTTTGATTGTAACTTAATTCGTTTATCCGATTGTATACAATAAGGTACCTTAAATTACACGGCTCCCCTTAACTAAAAGCCAAGAAGAATTGTTTGTATAATATCACTTGTCGCTAAAGAGTGTTGTCTATCTTCTTGTACCTATCTTCAGTAGATGATGTATTTTCTTCTGTACCACACCTGATGCTTCTCAGCTATAAATTACCGCCTATAATTCCCACACAGTTCCCTCAAACCGCAACTGTGTACTGCTTACTAATATTTTAACCCTGCTTTATCAGAGTTAGATGAAACGCAAGTGCAGGCGATTTTGGACAACATGGTATACATGGACCACCGATTTGACCGCTGCTGGCCTCCTCAAAAGTCGAGAATGCGTTCGGCAAGGAGCTGGGATGGCCAGCTCAACACCACTGGGAATGTATATTCAGAGTTCATGAAGGCTACTAAAGGTACCAGCTCAGCCTGGTAGAGTAGAAGCTTTGACTGTGCCACGTCATGTACATAATATGCCATTCTTATAAACTCTTCATCAATTTTATACAAAGTGAGAATTTCGGAGAGGATTTTGTAGGGTTTCGGTTAAGACATTGAATGGTATAAGTTAAAATGATGTGGGATTTGTCTGTCTATTTCTTTTATTGATATTTAATTTCATTATTTTCTAAATAATACACAGAATTCTTCCGTCCATACAGCATCCCATTAATTCGGGCAAAACTAACCTGAAATATGCTTAAATAATCACTTATCTAATATATGTAAGTAAGAAAACGCTTTGTGCACTGTGATAATAGACGATATAAGACAGACATATAGAAAAATATGTAATATAATAATTATATGAAACACATACCAGAACAATAATAATAGAACATAAACAATTACAAAAGTTAAGCGTTATACTGTAATATAAAAAGAAAGAAGACAAGGAAACTTTCAGAAAACCAATTTCCACTCGGTCGACCGACCAATCACCAATCAACATGACATGTTGGTTTCGGAGTTTAATTAAATCGAGGAAACATATATCTACTATTGTCAGGCATAACATGAATAAATCATTACAGTACATAACACAAAACAAAAAAAAAATCGCTTGTAATTAACGCACGTTTTTATGTAAAATTTACAAATAATTACCTAATTACCTAAGACAGATGAAAGGAATTCGTTAACATATATTTGTCAAAATTTAAATAACAAAATAAACCTATGTGAGTATAAAATAAGCAAAAAAACACCAACGTCAAGAATAACCTATTATATACCTATTATAATATAATACTATATAATAACCTATTATGTATTTAGGTATATACTGACCCGGCAAATGTTGTTTTGCCATGTATATTATTTCTAGGAAACATTTTTTTAGTTCAATAATAATAACTATCTACTATAAGTTTGCGGGGATTTACTTATAATGGAAAGCGTTGTAGACAATGAAAGTAGGCCGAAAACTGTATAGTGAGTAAGACAGGAGACCGGCTTCGTTCTCATCCCTACTCCGTGATAAAAAATCGCGATGGAAAAATAGGGGTTGATTGTAGAGGGTTGAAAATTCAGGGTTGTATGTATTTTCTAATGTTGTAACGTAAAAAAAAAAAAATTAATATAAAAACTTAAAAAAAAATTTAAAAAAACCCTTAACATTTAGGGGGATGAAAAATAGATTTTGTCCGATTCTCAGCCCTACCCAATATGCACACAACATTTCAAGAGAATCGGTCAAGCCGTTTCGGAGGAGTGTAACTACAAACACCGCGACACGAGAATTTTATATATTAGATAAAATTGTAAATTAGTTGTGTAAATTAGTGGACATATTTTAAAAAAAATTACCTACTTTGGTTATGTTAAATGAAAGATTCTGAACACATTTTGTGTCTATTTATCTGTTTGTTAGCGATGGACGCGAAAACTACTAGACTAATTTTACTGCTGTTTCTTTTTATTGGGAAGGTCTTGGACAGACTTAAAATCTGACGTATGTTTGATTACAATTGGTTAAATAGAACCGGAGATATGACCATAAACCAGCCAAGTGCGTGTGTTTTATTTTATAATCCTTAGAGAGCAGTAAAGCAGCTGCCACAATATTCCACATGTCAAGCATTTCTACTTAAACCTAAGCCTTCACGATATTAAAGGCTCAAGTGGCATCGTCTTGGGCGAACAAAAAACGAAATTTTGGTTACATTATCCGGGCATTTGGACCATTCAAATCTAAAGTACCAACTGATTGTCTATGCATCATAACGGTAACGAGAAATAAATCATGCTATGTTACGGATTTGTGTGCTGCAACACGTAATGGACCTTTTCTATTAGTAGGATCATGAAGGTCTCTTTAACCTTCATGGTAATAAAAGAAAATTGTAGGTTTACAAAAAATCTGCTAACAAGGCCTCCAGCATTCTTATCCAAATCCACAAGAGTGCTGGAAGTCTTATCAATAGTGTATACTTTAACAGTTTAAAACGTAACAATAAGTAGTCTTAATGCTTTTATTAGAGAGTTAAAAGATAGTGCTAAGGACGTTGAGCTGACACAATGTGTTAGGAAAACCATGGTTTTATCGCTTACTGAGAATAAATAGGTATTTTTGTATTAATATTGATTTAATATTTGTATAAACTTCGAAACAAGTTCATTTCTTTACTCTTTACTCACTGCCTTCACAAAGCGAGATCGCAGAATCCCACACAGTCATGCTCCAGGCGATGGACTACAGAAATTGCAGTGGACAGTACAATAGTATATTCGCGGTCACGATAAACCCTAAAGTCACATTATGATGGGTTTATGTTGTGTTTATACCAAGTTTTTTGTACCAACGCTGAACATATTTGAATAGTTATAGTAATTATGGGAATCTATTTTTCTTAATAACATTAATCATTTCTGAAATTCATCATTAAGTTAGGCCTCTTTGATAGATTTATGCAAATAGTGACTTAATTGTATATAAAGATGTAATTTTTAGACAGTCATTCTAACAAATTTTGTATCAATCAATATTGTTCATTTAGCAATTAGCCGTTCAATGTGTAAAATTCTTAAATAAATTAATATTTACACATAAATTAACCTTTTACGCTATGAATGATGTTTGCAATCCAGACCGTTTGCCTTCGCCGCAGTGAAATCAACGAATATTCAAAATAATTTTTTTTAAAGTCAAAGGATTTTATCTACCCAGATATGAAACTATTGCGATGTTGAAATGTATTTAAGTAAAGCATACACACGCTTTTGTGTAAAATTTACACATAATTACCTAAAATCTGTGCCAAGATAGATGAAAAGAATTCGTTAACATTTGTCAAAATTTAAATAACAAAATAAGAGTATAAAATGAGAAAAAAAGCACCAACGTCAAGAATAACCTATCTACACTTTTTTTTTTTTTTTTTTTACGTGCGGAAATCCCTTCGGATACCCCCCCGCTGGCCAGCGGGGGAGATTATGTCGTGTCTCGACTAAAACCGCACGGTGTCCTCCCCAAGTGTCCGTTGCCGGGCACCCCGGGTAAGCCCTCGAAAGGATAACCCCAGGGTTGCCGGCGGACTTTGGCCGCCACCGCGGCCTCGCCAGGTGGGGTCGGGTTTTATCCCGCTTCGGTGAGTTGGCAGGCGTGTGTAGGGCACACACGACACGCCTCCGCCACGGCCTGCTTCTGTAAGGACGGCGAGTCGGCCAACTGCCGTCCTCAGGCCCCGATCATGGAGGTCGGTAGTCCCGGGCGTAGATGAGTCTGCGGTGTCCTCGCCGCAGACTGCGAAACTCGGGGGGCAGGGTTCTCTCCCGCTCCCTCTCCGCCGTCTCTTTCGCGCGCATTACCTGCTCGCAGAAAGAGGCGGCGGCGTGCCACTTGCTCCCGTCGGAGACCACGGCCCTCACCATGGTCTCCAACGAGAGAACGTCCACGCCCAGGACCGCAACGAGATCCCGGCGTTGACTCGCCCACGCAGGGCACTCCACCAACGTGTGGAGCGCCGTGTCTTCGCCAGGATCCTCGCAGTGCTGGCACTGCGGCGTTGTCTCCCGGTGGATGCGCCACAGATACTTACCGAAACACCCGTGTCCGGTAACCATCTGGCACATCCGGTAGGAGAGGTCCCCATGGTCCCTCTACAACCACTCCTTCATGATCGGTCTCACCGCCGCAATGGTGGATTCCCCCCACCTTGGGTGCTCAAGTCGCACCCTCCATGTCTCCATGAGTTCCCGGTGGAGCTGGAACTGTTGAGCCCTGATTTCTCGGGGCTCCGGCCTATGGCCCCGTTCCAGCGCCTCCTTGCGCCACTGGTACAGCAGCGCAAGGGCTCTCGCTTCCAGGTCCCATGGAGGGGTGCCGGCTAGGAGACATGCCGCCTCGACGGAGATCGTGCGATACCCCCTGATGACTCTGACGGCCATCGCTTTTAACGGGCTGTTTAATACAGCCACGTTGCGGGCCGCCAGAGTCTCCGCCCATACGGGGGCCCCGTATAGGGCCATGCTTCGCACGATCCCCAGGTACAGTCTCCTAGTGGGGGCGATGGGTCCCTTAACGTAGGGCATCAGCCGCGATAGCGCGGCCACAGCCCCCCTCAGTTTCGGGACCAGACTCCGGAGATGAGGTCCGAAGTCCCATCGGCTATCGAGTACGAGCCCAAGGTACTTCATCGTGGGCTCGATGCTGATGCTCACGCCCCCTACGGTTATGCTGGTTCCCGTAGGTGGCCCCCTCCGGGGCCCGTGAAAACACATAGCCTCGGATTTGTGGAGAGCCACCTCGAGTCCCAGCCGCCGTATTCGACCCACGACTTGAGCAACCCCTGCCGTAGCCTTCAGTGCCGCGCTTCAGTACGTTGCTCCCCGCGCCATAACGAGGGTGTCGTCAGCATAGCAGACTATGCTGACACCCTCGAGCAACGTACCGCGCAGCACCCAGTCGTATCCGATGTTCCACAGGAGTGGCCCTAGGACCGACCCCTGCGGAACACCACACGACACTTCTCGCCGCCCTGGCCCTAGCCAGCTCGGGTAAACTATGGCCCTCTCGGATAGGTATGCCTCGACAATGCGGCGGAGGTAAGGAGGCACTCCGTGATACGCGAGCGCCTCCCTAACACAGCTCCAGGGTAGGGTGTTGAAGGCGTTGGCGATGTCCAGAGACACCGCCACCACCACCCCACCCCGCGAGACTACTTCCTCCGCCAGGCGCCTAACGCGCATGATCGCTTCCGCGGTGGAGCGCCCCCGGCGGAAACCGAACTGGTTGTCCGCCAGGTCTGGCCCCACGTTCGTGAGATGCTCGACGAGGCGCTCTGCAATAATCCGCTCAAAGAGCTTGCACACCTCGTCGAGCAACACGATCGGCCGGTAACCGGATGGTTGATCCGCCGGCCGCCCCGCCTTCCGGATAAGGACCAGTTTCCCCGTCTTCCACGCCTTTGGAAACTGGCCCCTTTCGAGGCATGCGCTAAAGAGCGCCACCAGTCGAGGCCCTAGCTCCTCAAGGGCCAGGACCCATGCTCGGCCTGGAATACCGTCGGGTCCGGGGGCAGTGCTTTTCCGAGCTTTAAGCCGGAGCACTGCTACCCCTAGTTCGCTCTCCCTGACTTCGGGCACATCGCTCTCGCTATTATCAGCGTCAGGCGCCTGAGGCGGAGCCATACGCGGAGGAACATGCTCCTCCGCTCTCGCTGGGAACAGGGAGCCCAGGATCCCCTCCAGCCGCTCTGGCTGGAGGCTCTGGGTCAGTAGGGGCGCCCTTGGGCGGATTTTGCCCCTGACCGCAAGGTAAGGGCGCCCCCATGGGTTCTGCTCCAGAGACTCCAGCAGCTCTTCGCGGGCCCGCCGTTTGGCCTGCTTTATTGCTACCTGGAGGGTCCTCTTGGCCCCCTTGTACGCCTCATATAGCTCCACCTCTCGGGCTGCCGCATCGTCTGGGCGGCGACGCCTACGGCGAAACCTGGTGTACTGGCGGCGAGCGGTCACGCACGCTGCTCGCAGCTGTGCGATCTCCGCTGACCACCAGTACACCTGCTTCTTTGCCGGGCCAGGCTTTACCCTAGGCATCGCCGCATCGCAAATATGCGACATGGCTCTCCTGAACCATTCCGCCTCTGCGTCGACATCGGCAGGCCTGGCCGGTGACGGAATCCAGGCCTGCACTATGGATGCCTCCAGGAGAGCCTCCCGATTCAGGCGTCTGAGCGCCCAACGTGAATCCGGGGGATTCGCGATTGGCGGCGGCAGGTTGGGTGGAGGGGAGACGTTGAACCGAATGTACCTATGGTCAGACGACGTCTCCTCCTCCTCCACCACGCGCCAACCCTGGACGCGGCGGGCGAGAGCAGGGGTCGCGAATGCAACATCCACGACCGAACTGAGCCCCCGCCGCTCCCAGGTGGCGACACTCCCCCGGTTGAGTACCTCTAGACCACGGGTGTTAGCCCAGTCCTCCAGAACTCGCCCCTTGGCATTGGTTTCCTGGGAGCCCCAAGCCAGAGACCAGGCGTTGAAGTCTCCCAGGACCAAGACAGGGCGAGGACGGCACGCAGCGAGAACGATGTCCAGTCCAGCGAGCCATAGCTCAAGCTCATACTGGTCAAGGCTTGGCGAGAAGTAGACGGCCACGACAGCTAACCCCTCATAGTCCGCCGCGACACAGCCTCGGCCCCTTGCAATGACTGCAAGGCGCGAGGTGTCCGCGGCGGAACCCCCGAAAACGGTCGCTACGCCGTCCAGGTCCACCGGGCTTCCGGGGTGGACCCAGTACGGCTCAGCGACCACGACCACATTAATAGACCACTCCACGATGCTCTGGTACAGAAGATCCTGAGCACCGGTGCAGTGGTTTATGTTCACCTGCAGGATGCGGAGTGGCGTGTCCATTAATGGACGTCCATCTCCGCATCCCGCCGAGAATGTGGCCGCTCTTGAGCGGCACCCCCGCTACCCGCTGCGGACGAACGGGGCTTTGGCCTCGAGGCGGCGCAGGATCGGCTGTCTGCCCGGTGCTCCGCCGCTTTGCCCTCCGCTACGCATTTGAAGCAGCGCGGAGGAGCATCGCAGGTGGTAGCCTTGTGCCCGGGCTGACTACAGCGGAAGCACCGGTCCCCCACGGTGTCTCCCGCTGTGCACTGAACTCCCACATGCCCCACAGCCAGGCACCTAAAGCACCTGGTCTCGCGGGGCTGCAGGAGTTGCACCCGCGCCTTAAGGAAGCCCCCAACGAGGAGGCTCCGTCCGTCCGCAATCTTCTGCGCCGCTGCGACGGGGCAGTTGACGACTGCCGTGCCGTGACCGGTGGGGCTGAACCGGATTTCTCCAGCTCTCACCTGATCACGGGGGCAGCCGCCCGCCTCCACCACGGCGGAGATAATTTCCTCCGTCGTGGCCGCATCATCCAGACCCGAAATGCGCAAACCTGCGCATTTGCACCGGAGTCCACCCTCAATCTCGAGGGCCTTAAGGTCCACAGAGGCTTTCACCTGCCTTAGGACCTGGGCGTACCCCACGCCCTTCTCCACACCCTCCGTCGTCATCGTCAGGACGACGGCAGTGGAGCGTGGGGCGCGGAGCCTCTTCGGCGCCTTCGCCGCAGCGGCCTTGGCCGCCTTCTTAGCCGCCTTTTTGGCGGCTTTTTTTACCTTCTTGCCAGCTCCCGCTACCGTCCATCCCTCCCCTCTGGAGGAACATTCGGGTGCAGCGGGAGCAGCGGTGGCTGCAGCGGGTGCGGGGGTGCCACGCTTTTTGCTCTTCCCCTTCCCATTAGCCTTGGCGGGCGTTGGGTTCGCGGGGACTGCTGTCCCCGTCGTGGGACCGGGACTTCCGCTGGCGGCAGCCACGTAGGATGCGGGCCGCGCCAGTGAAGGACGGTACGCCCGGTCCTCCAGCACGCCAAGGCGCCTCTCGATCGCCGCCAGCAGTTGCGTCATGCTCGGTGCAGATGTCGTCGGCGGCTCTGGCACTTGCTTGTGCGCCGGCTTAGGTGCCGACTTAGGTGCCGACTTTGCCACCGACTTAGGCGCCTCCCCTGGCGGCACAAGAGCCCTTGGCTGGACCACCGCCGGCGCTGCCTGGGCTCTTGGGGCCTTCTGGGCCTCCGGGCAACCCCTGACCATCAGGGTGAGTTGTCTCACCTCCTCCCGGAGGACCCGCTGTTGCTCCAAGGAGTTGGCGAGCTCAGTTTCCAGGCTTGTCACCCGGGCCCTGAGCTTCACCTCCTCCTCGGAGACGCTCCTAGCTAGGAGCTCCTCCAACGCTGTCTTGGCGACGGCGACGTTTTCCGCCACCGTCTTCTTCTTCCCGGCCACGTTTTCGGCACCCTTGATGGTGTCCGTGATCCGGGCTAGCGCTGCAAGGAGCTCCCTCGCAGCGGGGACGCCTTGGTCCCTGCCACTCGGTAGTGGAGGGACATGCACCGGCACTCTTCCCGCCGTAGAGGCCAGCACCTTCGCTGGCCGGTCGTCCTCGCTGGAGGAGACCGCCCTCTGTCCGGAGGAGCTTCTGCTCCGGTCTAGAGCGGGTCCTCGCCAGCGAGGCCTGTTGCGACGGAGACCTTCGGTCTCCATTCGGCTGGGAGCTGACTCGCTATCAGTCCCAGCCGTGGACGCAATCTCCGCGTCCGTTCCCTCTCCAATTGGTAGTGGAGTGGCGGGTCTGGCGAAGACGGCCTTGGTCGACCGCGTACACGACCGCGGCCTCACCTCTTCTGCCCCCACCACTACCACTCCGTCGTTTCCGTTGCCATTATTCGTGCCTGTGTCGTCGTTTGAAAATCCGTCCGGTTTGTCAACAATTTTTTTTATGTTATTCATGTCATGTCCCACGGGTATGGGGGAAAAGGTGGTCCATCCAGGCGGAGCCCCCTGCACCTGGATAAGCCTATATACTATGGAGGTCGGCTGGTATCCATAGGTTTTTACGACTTCGCTGTCGGGTGTTATAGACTTTTCCTTGTCGTGGGCCGGCCAATAAAGGCAAGCCCTCCGGTCAGCAAGATCACAGCGTACCCTTCTGGAGCCACCAGTCAGGTCGTTGCTGATCACCTACCGATTACGGAACGCGAGAGGATGGCTAGTCCTCTCTCACCGGCGGTGGCACAAGTGCCCGTCGGCCCCTGCATTAGCAGTGGGCTAACCCGCCCCTGGATCCCACAGGATCCCACGGCGGCCTCCGCCACGAACACCATCACTCATCCTGTCTCCTCTGAAAGCAGAGGAGTACGGAGAGCGATGTGTTCCCGCCACGTCGGGTATTGGCCGACGATCAGTGCCAACCCCATTAAGGGGGAAACCATTGACCGCCGCCCAGGGTGTACCGGCCGCTCCGATTCCGTTCCCCCTGGACTGCAGCGGGATCGGAATCGGAATGACACTCGAGGAGGTTACCCGACACACACCCCAACCTATCTACACTAATATAAAATTGTAAATTAGTTGTTTCTGTACATTGGAGATATTTAATAAAAAATTCCAACTTTGGTTATGTTAAATGAACGATTCTGAATACAATTTTGTTTTGAATTCTTGACTGTTTATCTGTTTGTTTATTTGTTCGCGATGGACGCAAAAACTAGAAAACTAATTTAACTTCTGTTTCATTTTATTAGGAAGGTCTTGAACAGACTGAAAATCTGCCGTATGTTTGATTACAATTGGTTAAAAAGAACCGTAGATATGACCAAAATCCGGCCAAGTGCGAGTCGGACTCGCCCATAAAGGGTTCCGTAGCAGCAAGTAAATTTTTTATATTTGAGTTGATGGAACCGGTTAAAAAATTCGGTTTACGATTTATGACGTATTAAAAAAAACTACTTACTAGATCTCGTTGAAACCAATTTTCGGTGGAATTTTAAATGGTAATGTACATCATATATTTTTTTTAGTTTTATCATCCTCTTATTATTACTCTCGCGCAAACTAAGCTGTTTAAAAAAAAAGATACTAGAAACCTCAATATCATTTTTGACCGTATGGGTCTGATGAAAAAAAATTTTTGAGTTTCAGTTCTAAGTATGCAGAACCCCCAAAATTTATTGTTTTTTTGTTCTATTTTTGTATGAAAATGTTAATGCGGTTCACAGAATACATCTACTTACCAAGTTTCAACATAGTTTCAGCATAGTTCTTATAGTTTCGGAAAAATGTGGCTGTGACATACGGACGGACAGACAGACAAACATGACGAATCTATAAGGCTTCACAGCGCTGCTTATCATGCACCAGGCAAGCTTCCATAGTCGACTTCTACACCTTTTTTTGTTTTCGCTCGGAAATCCCCCCGTATGCCATCCCCTCCCCTTCCGCCTCCGACGGCCAGCGTCGGATTGGAACCGATTAAAACCGCACGCCGTCTCGGGTCTTCAGACGCCGGGGTGTAAGGTTGGACCATAAGGCATTTCCCCTGGCTGACCCAAGGCCATCTCCGGTCTCGAAATGGCCCCCTCGGGTTTGGGAACCAAGGTGTTCCCGTCTCGCCCCCGGAAAGAGGGGGGCGCGTAACGCGCCACAGCCACGGCCTGCTTCTGCTAGGGTGACAAGCGGCTCCACCTGTCACCCCCAGGCCTGTGCTCTTGGAGGAAGGAGGTCGTTCAGCGACTTCCGACGTCTGAGTCACCCCCGTGTCTTGCAGGCTCTGCGGATCCTCCGTCTCGAGCAGTATTTGCTCGCAGAAGGAGGGCCGGTGGCCCACGCGCCGCCTTCTTAACTGCACCATCAATATGAACAAGACGCAGAACGAAAGGACTCCCACTCCCAAAGCTGCCACGAGGGCCCGCCTTGGCACCTCTCACGCCGAGCATCCCACCAACGTGTGCAGCCCCGAGTTCTCGCTTGCACCATAGTGATGACAATCAGGTGTTGGCTCTTCCCTGATCCGCCACAGGTAGTCCCCGAAGCACCCCTTCCCAGAGATCACCTGCGTCAGCCGAACAAGAGGCTCCCGTGTCGCTTCTCTACCCAGTCCTCCATGATGGGCCTATCGCCGCTATTACGGCGTGCCCTGCGCTTGGGATTCCTACAACACCTAAGGGGGAGTTGGGGCTGGCAGTTCCCGTCTTAGTAATATTTATAAAATCATAAAAGTAAAGCATGTTAACAATCTCGCACAACCGACGCAAGGTAATCTCTGTCTAATCACATAGTTAATTAAATTTCATAGGAAAGCCCTATCAGTAACCAGACGTTATTCGAACCTTGAATAATTACATATGACTCACTGGTCTCATAATGAATGAGCTATATTTATATATACTTAAATTGGAAAATAGACGTACTACCGTATGTTGTTCGTTGTTCTCGTTTTAGCTTGTCATTGTATCAACAAAAAATCGCCCTCAGGTAACACTCATTAGTGGAAGTTATTTGGCAAGGATCGGAAAGTATGTCTGTACTTTCATCCCGTCGTAAGACAGTAGTATACCAGTCGTCAACCAGGGCAGAACGAACAAGATGGTTCAAACAAAGTTTGTGGGTAACGTGCCTTTTTATTTTTGTTCGAGTGCTGAACTAAGTGTTAGAGAAATGCCATCAGTGAAAGTGATAGTGTGCGAAAAGGATTTTACTTGATATTGTTGTATTTCTTATTTTGATAAATATAAACTGAGAGGATAATTCTGGAAGATAGTGCTTCCAGCCATTATGCATCTCATTTGGTGTAAAACGAAAAATTATTGTTAAATGTATATAAAAACAATATCTTAATTTGTATAATAATGTAAGACATAAATACAGAGCCTTACAAGTAAATTATTACAGATAATTATTCTTATATTGTCAATTGATTTCTAATAAGTTTTGGATAAATACAAGTCTTGTTAAAATTTTGTAAACATTTAGATATATATAATAATCAGTTACCAACCAGCGATGGAAATGATAATCTTGCCACGTACAATATAAAATTGCACAAAATTCTAAAATAATTATGATGTAAAAACATTTACGAAAATAAGTTACGTAAACGAACTCGTCTTAAGAGGAATAGCTAAGTATTATAACAAGAAACGAAACCGACTATCGCAATAAAATTGAACATGGATTCACCCCAAAAATAATATTTTTCATAATCAGCATACCTAATAGCTGAATAATAATTAAGTCACAAATCCAATTTACTAAACAAAAGCCTTAAGGATTAAGGAGATTATTAAGGAGGGGGGGGGGGGGACAAACATTTTACCACTTTGTAAGTGTCTCTCACGCAAACTATTCAGTTTAGTAAAAAATTATATTAGAAGCCTCTATATCATTTCATCATCTATCTTTATATTCTATCTTTCATCATCACCATCTATCATTTTCAGTTCTAAGTATGGGGAACCTTATATCTTAATGCGGTTCACAAAATACATCTACTTACCAAGTTTCAACAGCATAGTTCTTATAGTTTCGGAAAAAAGTGGTTGTGACATACGGACGGACAGACAGACAGACATGACGAATCTATAAGGGTCCCGTTTTTTGCCATTTGGCTACGGAACCCTATAAAGGTAGGTACTAACGGCCCATCTGCTGGAGAACGGATTCCATGGCCACTCCGGAGATGACAAATGCGCGTTGTCACCTAAGGCCACCGTATCGATGTCTATGAAATCTCATCATCATAATCATCACATTGCTATCCCCGATTGCACTCAAAGCTCGCACTTTCGAACCCGGGATCCGCTCTCTTACTCTATTGTTTATCTCGATTCAGCTTACATTTTGTATACAGATATCTGTGAAATGTGATTGTCAGTATTTTTCAGTCAACTGGATGAGGATTACAGAACACCTGCCCTCTGCCGCCTGAAGATATCACGTAATAATTATTTGGATTTCTATTCCAGAGCACCTAATTAAATAAAAACGCCGCTGTAGTGGCAATGCAGAAAATTATATATTTCTTTTTTATTCTAAAAATATGTAGAACGAAAGATTTTAACTGCACCTTGATACTTAAAACCTGGCAGCTCCGGACCATTAAATTTGTATAGAATGCGGTTATTTTTTCATTTTTATTTAGGAAATTCTGACCTTGATTTTAGATATATAGTTTTGCTTGACGTCACTTGTAACTATTTTCACCGGTGTACAGCTCTCTAGGTTTATGAATCAGTCTCTATTATTAAAACAGATTTCGAAAAGTGGTGAACGAAATAAATATGTTTAGTTCATACGATTACTCCAGGTGTGCACTATTCTAAGAAGTTTTATGTAACCTGTGATTCATAAACAAAATGTTTGCGACAGTTGCTTTCGACATTGAAATAATAATACAAAAGTTCAAAGATTCGTGTCTCCTGATAGGTAAGGCAGTACAAACATTGGTGGTTAAACAGTGGTTTACCTGTGGATTATTTGTATATATTAAAAAGCCGAGGTATTAATTCAGGATTAGATTAGGTCACGTTAGGTCTTTATTCCGAGTTTCGCCCAAATCCATCGAGATATTATGTATATAGAGTGCAGAAGTTATAAATATACACAGTCACTCACTCACCAACTTTTTCATTTATATAATACTAAATGGCTCGGCAAACTTCATTCCGCATTAGAATCAAGTTATGTTGGAAAAGTAAACCACAACAAAAAGAACGAGCGTAACTATACTGTCTAAGTAAACGCGAGTAAGCCACCTTATCAAAACGAAAGAGACAACTAAAATATTCGTATGTGAACCGATTAGACCAGATAGAATTTTGTCGATCGCCTAATACTGAATAAAAAATAACTTGTGTTCGTACTTCACTTATTACTTTTCAGCCCATAAACCTCTGGGACTTAAAGAATATAGACGACTTTTTATCCACGATTCATGTAAGTACGTTCGCGATAACCGATATTAACGCGTATGAAGTCGCGGATAAAAACCAATCGATCATGATTAGCAACCATACTTTAACGCGACGAATCTCAGACTAAAATTTAAGTTAATTATTTGAAAATTTAGTAGAGGAAAAGTTTACTAGAAGTGTGACTAATTCATTTGCGTTATTAATTGTATTTTAATAGATATGTTAACCTGATGACTACCATTCGAGTCTATAAACTGCCAGATTACGAATGCCTGAAAAGGAGTTTTAATTTATTATACCGCTTTTATAAAAGTCAGGACCGCAGGACCCATCAACTCGATGTATAAATTATATAACTATAATATTATGAATTATAATAAAAATTAATGGAAGTAAATTCGCCTATCTAAGTGTAGAATTCAATACATCCTTTTGATATTAGTAACGCGCTACTTAAACATGTTAATTACTTGCCAGAGGTGACGATCTGTTATGCTTACCGTTTTTAATTTATGTGAGGCTCAAGGTCCAATGATTGAGGTAATTGCAACCATGCCCCATATTTCCAGATGTAAATTGTTGTAAAAAGCTATTTATCTATTTCTTTTCTCTAGTTTTTAGCATTATTACCAAGAATAAATTTGCTCAAATAAAAGTATGAATATAAGTACCTAGGTACCATGCCCTAGGGGTGTGTGTTGGGTAACCTCCTCGAGTGTCGCTCCGATTCCGATCCCGCTGCAGTCCGGGGGGAACGGAATCGGAGCGGCCGGTACACCCTGGGCGGCGGTCAATGGCTTCCCCTTCACCCCTTCATAGGGTTGGCATTGATCGTCGGCCAATACCCAACGTGGCGGGAACACATCGCTCTCCGTACTCCTCTGCTTTCAGAGGAGACAGGATGAGCGATGCTGTTAGTGGTGAGATGGCCCAGGGTCAGCCGGGGTGCGAGGGATATGCTCTATGGGTAACCTTACACTCCGGCGTCTGAAGACCCGAGACGGCGTGCGGTTTTGGTCGGTGCCGCCCCACATAACCACCCCCGCTGTCTAGCGGGGGGGTATCCGAAGGGATTTCCGCACGATAGAAAAAAAAAAACGTACCATGCCCTAAAAAAAAATTTGTTCCCGCAGGGGGAACGCACAGGTAGATTTCGTGAAGCAAATAATATTATTTTTTAACATGTTTAATTATTTTTTCTCGATCTTTTCTCTTTTAAGACATTTATTTTAGACTTAAAAATGGCCTATCGATTAAAAATGTTTTCGACGGCAAGAATGTTCACCGGTTAGAAGGTATGATTTTTTTCCCGAAAAGTTTTGGTTTTTCCCCCCTCCACTTTTAGTTAAAGTTTTAATCTTATAGGTTTATAATTAAAAGTTGTTGGTATTCATGAATACTATGGGATAAAATTAGAACGGTTCGAATGTCTTTCATGGAACGTGAAATTTTGAGGAAAAACTGATTTTACAAAAAGTGAGGCCCTACCGTCCCTTTAGGCCGGATTCCACCCGTTCACGAACTTAAACTAAGTTTACACCCAAGCAATTTTTGACCGCAGTTTGAAAGCGATCGGGGCAAAAATGCGACCGTGAGAGAGCCGCAAATTTTGGGAAGTGGAACCATACATAGATATATATATATATATATATATATATATATAAACTTTTTGACCAGTGGTCATTTCGGACTCAGGGGGTCATAACTAGACCTACTATGAAGAATATTTTTTAAAATTCGACAGTAGTCAAGAAACCAATAGGTAGATCGATTCCATCGAAATCTACCTAAAAAATGTACCATGCTCCAGTATATTTTTAGGAAAATCACATTTTTAAGATATGATAGAATAGTACCCTTAGATTGTGCCTGTCGTCGGTATGTAAGTTTCTCAACAGTTAACTTTTTCCCGACTTGATATTTCGTTGCAATTTACGGTCTCACTGTAGAACGTACTAATGGAAATGGTTTTATGCTCCCATTTTACAAGCTATAAATTATTATTAGGTGAATGCAGGTGCCCATTATTTGAAGGCTAGGTCGTAGGTAAGTAGGTGTATCCAATGAGTTCATTTTTCGGCATCAACAGGAGCGAGTGAGGTAGCGAATGAGTGTCTTAAAAATGGTGTCTCAAAATATAATATACGGTAGATAATTGTGCTACTCCACACCTGCTTACGAGCCAAGTAGTCAAACGTAGTGCTCACCGATCGGCCGGAGGTTGCCGCATCTCACGTTCAAACGGATTGATCACTTTAATCGTGAGTTCTTAAGCATTTATTCGTTAAATATCGTGTGTTATTTTTGTTTAATTTTAATATATTTATTTTATTTATATAATTCACATTTTTTTACATAATGCTGTTTTTTAAATTCAAATATTAAGTCAGTATTACGTTCTTGAAGTTTCAGTAAGTAACTTTTAATTTTGAAATGAATTATTTAGGCCATATATTATTTTAGAACATACAGTGAATAACCATTACTTTCATTAATAGGTGAAATACTGAATAAGCTCAGCATATTCAAGAAGTTTAACTTAGTTTAACCTCTTAAGATTCATAGCCAATTTTCCTTCGTAAATTAAACACCATGTTGTACTTAGTTCTTGAGCTAGGGTCGGATATCCTATAAAGTCGTCTAGGACCGGGCCTGGGGAAGCAGAAGGTACATTTTGTATTAACTATTCGTGGTTTATTTATTTATTTCTGCACATACTCTACTGAACCGATTTGGTAAAAGTTGACAAGATAATAAATTCAGATCATGTATCAGTAAATGATGAGCTGAGAACGGGGCAACTAGTACTACATAGCCTAGGCCGGTCAAAACCGCTAGTCTGCCTCTGTCGATATGATCATGCAAATAAATTTATTCATTAACTAACTGCAACTTGTCACACAATCGTTTAGGCAAAGGTTAGAGCTAAATTCTATAATAGCAACTGTTTCGTCAAACTCCACAATGCATTACGTGACTACTTACTTAAGATTATGGGAGTTAATACCACTTTCAGAATATTTCGGGTTCGTCTCAGGCATTCAGGTTACTGTTTCAATGTCGAAGCGCGCGGTGGATTGTGTTAACTATTTTTGATTCTATAAAATTGATCGATGAACTACTGACTGATGAACTAAATTTTGATTTTATGCAACTAGGTAGAAGAATAATAGTCAAATACCATTAAACTAATTTATGAATTGAGCGGCAATAGCCCGGTGGCGTACGTAACGGACTGCTGAGACGAGGTCTCGAGTTCAATCCCCAGTCGCCCCGGGCACACACCTCTGACTTTTCGTAGTTCTGTGTGCATTAATAAATGTTAATTATCGCTCGCTTAACAATGTGCCCGGTAGATGGCAATAGGCTCGCCCCCTATTCCATTGGGACCTTAACATAACTGGCGAATCGTGGGTGCGTAATACACCTCTGCCTACCCCTTCGGGGATACAGGCGTGAAGTTATGTTATGTTTATGTTATGTTTGAATTGATATAAATTTTACTTAAGCATGCGTTTACAACGGCTACTAATATTTCAATACAGTCGTTTGCTCGAGATAGCCGAACATTAAGAACCCACAGTCAAGGCCACAAACTAGCAACAAAGTATAAATATTTACCGAGTTCAATATTATGTCACCTAATAGCATTCAAGATAAGGTTGCTGTATACTTATTAAAAAGAATATATAGCAACTATATAAAAAACTTAATAAAATTTATTATAAGTCCTGAAACAACCGCATAGTATAATAATTCTTAAAGTACCTACGTAATGTTGTAAACCAAAGGTATATCTTAGAAATTTATTTTTTCGACGGGCTGGCGGACGTCCAACGTGTTGGTGGGCCGTGGTCGCGCTAATTTAAAGAGAGATGTGTCATTCATAATATATACTGCAAAGTGTTGAACACCGAACACTCATAGTCTCCAGATTCGTATCATGCGATGATTGAGATCGTATACCCTGATTATACCTATTCTAAGAAACACATATTTATAGTTGATTGTCGCTAAATTCTCAAGCGATCTCGGCAACTGCTCCAGCGATTTCAATTGTTATTTTTATTTACAAAAAGTTTTTCATCTTAGGTTGCGTTTTAATCACGTTTCAGGAAATATCAGTACCTATTAACTGAAAAAAAATGGGACGGACACGGTCGCCTAGGTACTTTTTAGGGTTCCGTTGCCAAATGGCAAAAAACTGAACCCTTATAGATTCGGCACGTCTGTCTGTCCGTCCGTATGTCACAGCCACTTTTATTCGAAATTATAAGAACTATGCTGTTGAAACTTGGCAAGTAGATGTATTCTGTGAACCGCATTAAGATTTTCACACAAAAATAGAAAAATATCAATAAATTTTGGGGGTCGCCATACATAGAACTGAAACTCAAAAATATTTTATTCATCAAACCCATACGTGTGTGGTATCTATGGATAGGTATTGAAAAATGATATTGAGGTTTCTAAAATATTTTTTTTTTCTAAACTGAATAGTTTGCGCGAGAGACACTTCCAAAGAGGTAAATTGTAGAGGCAAATAAGAGAACGATAAAACTAAAAAAAATATATGATATACATTACCATGTAAACTGGGGTTATCCTTTCGAGGGCTTACCCGGGGTGCCCGGCAACGGACACTTGGGGAGGACACCGTGCGGTTTTAGTCGAGACACGACATAACCACCCCCGCTGGCCGGCGGAGATCTAGTAAGTAGTTTTTTTTTAATACGTCATAAATCGTAAACCGCAATTTACGTTTCATTCAATCAACTCAATTAAAAAAAAATTAAAAAAATATTTTGTTACATGCTGCTACGGAACCCTTAATGGGCGAGTCCGACTCGCACTTGGCCGCTTTTTTATATAACATAACATAACATAACTTCACACCTGTATCCCCGAAGGGGTAGGCAGAGGTGTATTAGACACCCACGATTTTGCCAGTTATGTTGAGGTCCCAATGTAATAGGGGGCGAGCCTATTGCCATCTACCGAGCACATTATTAAGCGAGCGATAATTATCATTTAATAATGCACACATAACTACGAAAAGTCAGAGGTGTGTGCCCGGGCAACTGGGGATCGAACTCGAGACCTCGTCTCAGCAGTCCGTTACGTATGCCACTGGGCTATCGCCGCTATATAGGTAGTACCTATACACCTGTAAAGGAGTAGGAAAGGTATATGCATCTAGTTTTATCACTACTCTTATTTTTTATGGACCTACGTAATATGAGGCTAGTCAGTCTTAACTGAAGATCTTAGTCTTCAAGGCATATTTCTAGAACGTAACGAACCGAATGGATCCTGCATTTTTAGACAGAAAAATTCTGTAACATTTTGCCCGGCCAGGGAATTAAGCCAGAATCTTCTGATTTGGGTTAGTCGTATAATCGGGCTACTTCCCAAGACCAACTAAAATGGTCTTAGCATAGTAGGAGTTAGCTAATTACAAAAACGGTTGACGTTTTTGTAATCGTGACATACTAGAAGATATTTGAGTAGGAGGTCATAGAAAAATGTTAAAACTCTTGCTAAAGATTGCTCTGAACGTACTTTACTTTTAGTAGTCCACGGTGGGTTAAATTCAATATTTCAAATTGTACCTAAACGATTTTAATTTACATTTTAGAACAACAATGAGGTTACATAAGGAATATGTTTTGTTTTATGTTGGGCTCGTAGTTGTTAAAAGAACATAGCTACATGACCCGGAATCAAAGTAGTAGTAAATGCGATTGCTACGCATTTATTCTCAATTATTATTTCTGTAAAAAATTCGGAGTCTGAAAACTCCTCGAATCACGTGCGACAACCAAAAAATACTTTTCCGCATATAGAAGCGTGAGTAACTAAGTAGCTATACGTAGTAAACAGGAATATAAAACACTAATACTTGAGCTCAATACGAACATTGTTCATTACATTGTAAATAAAACAGAAAATATTGCTACTATAGGTAGGTAGCACAGCCAATTCTATATTTACACAACAATATTTCACAAACGAAATGCATTGTTGCAGGCCAGAAAAAAGTAGTTTGGCCACCGGTGCCCGAAACGAACGGATATCATCAGACGTCACAGGTATTTATAATTTTATTTACTTTTATATTAAATTAATTAAATATAAACTGAAAAGTATGTATATAAGTGATTATATGGAAATCACATCTCAGCTGCACATAGTAAAGCTTTAAGATGGCGGTTCAATAATTGCATGCGTTAGGATGCTATTATTATAATTAAACATTAAGTATATGTATTATATGCTATTATAAATCCCTACAGCAACAGACACCTGCGTTCTACAACAACGCGGCGCAATCCCCTGCTCCGCAGCAACAATACCAGGCACTCCCCCAACCTCACTACCATAATCAACCTCAATACCAACACGAGCCTCAGTACCAACAACAGCAGAACCAAGCACCTCTTTCTTCCCAATACCAAGCTCCACAGTCGGAACCCGCGTTTAGTGAAGGGAGAAGGCAAGAAGCCACTGGTCTGAGTAAACTAATTCCCGTCGGTCCTGGTATCACCGCATCCACTTCCCCCTATCGTCAAGGCCCGCCGTCGCCAGGAATTGCGCAACCTTACCGCCCGCAGCAAAGCCGCTGGGCCCCTGTACCAGCCCCTCTTTCCCCTCAGGTATCATCACAGAAGAAACGTCAACATCTCCGAATAGTTTTATATCGACGGTTGAGAGCGAAACTTTCTTAAGTAACATTGTTGTTTAAAGGAAAAAGTTTTTATATCATATCGTAATGACTTTATAGCCTGACTTTCCTTTCAACCATACATGTCACTTAAGATGATTTACCTATGAACCGTAGATATTTCTTTCTTTTTCATAACTGACTGCATGTTTTTCTATTTACTAATATTCCATAGTTGGTGAGTATGTATATGCGCAGATAGCTGGTCCGTAACGAACGCTACGCCTTTTCTTTTATCTAGTATTATTAATACATTGTGTCCTTTTTTTATACGTTGGCAGTTTGCATAGCATATACTATAAAAATGTTGTGCCATAGCATATACTACTATTATCTTTTAATGTAAAACTACACCGGTTTACAAAGCCTACGGGAAGTCTATTACTGGATATAATCTAAGAAAGAAATCACCAAGAGTCCCGGCTGACCTTTTTACGCTTGTCGATCAGCAAGACATACTTAGTATCCTACATCTACAGATATTTCAACAGATTTCGGAGAGATTTGAGTAAGAATGTATTGAGACTCTCCGAGGTCTGGGAGTACCGTATTATGCGTTGACTTTGACAAATATAAATTTACAAAATAAAATAATAAAATACTATTCCACCGAAAAACACTTCTCTGTAAGAACAACACTAGTGCTCTGCAAATCGGCAACGACAACTTGTCTTTCAATAACTCACTTGTATGTACCAACTAGAACACTGTGATTTATGTTATGACAAAAAATGTTTCTAAAGAATGCTTTCAAGAAATTCATAGTATTATGATATACAGACACAAGGATCGCAACCCAAGTATCCGTCGCAATTGTCACCGCAGCCGTACTCGCCCCAGCCCCAGCCCCAGTTCTCGCCATCTTTCTCTGAGCCGGCGTACTCAGCCCCACAGAAGTACGAACCACCGCCAACGACCATCACTCTTCGTCAGCAACAACCAGTCCATCAGAAACCGCCACCGGTTTTCACTAGTCAGCCTGCCACAGCTTCGTACCAAGGTAAAGAGATGTTCATAGATGATATTTAAACCTTAAAACTGAACTGTAAAGTTCGGCAGGAATTGTTTTTATACTTACTACCCAAGCTAACCTCACTTGCTACCCGGTATACCTGCTGATTGACGGACGAGGCTCTGGCGCAGGCTTTTCTCTCAGGTTTGAGATGTCAGACGGTAGTCGTTCCTGTCAAAGTAGAAACAAACCACATAACGAAAATGATAAATGTGAACCCTGGGCTCCAAAGTGCAATCTTTGGATGCACCTAGAACAGGCTCGGATGGAGAAGACGCGGATGCAAAAATTATAGCACTACCTCCCATACCCTGGTCTTCAAACTACAGTGTAGAGTTCTTCAAAAATTATATCGGTAGGTATAATACCTACCTAATAGAGTAAGATCCCACTGTCGCCAGAAGTCACTTATTTTTACAAGGATAAAATGTATGGGATAAAGTAATGTAAGTATGTACCTTGAGTGTATGCATATTTGCTAGCTTGTCCTGGCGACCATTTGTCAGTAATCAGGAGCTAAAGGTGAGTGAAAATAGTACGCAGCTGACTTAAATTTACAGTGCTTATTATTACGTATATGTTAGAAAATATAGTTAAAAATTTATTATGATTATTTCCAACATCGTTCCGTCGGCCGTAACTTTTACCAGAACCCTGGATGTTCCCAAAGAAGTATATTATTGAAAATTGGATTTTTCCTTAAGTTTGCCGTTTGACGAGCCCGATTTTGATGAAAACTAAAGCTGCATCATTTGGATATTGGAAAATCAATATTCCTAACCAGGAATCAAACTTTTAATTTTGGGAAGAATACACCCTGTATTATTACACCATTCGATCACTATCCGCTAATGAGGAACGAATTCTGGGAAGTAATAACGTATGGCAAACTTAAGGAAATATCTAATTGTTTACAAAAATACCTAGGACCTAACTTTAGCACCTAATCTAACCTACCTTTAGCACCTGACAAATGGCCGCCGGGACAAGCTAGCAAATACGCATAATCTCAAGGTACATACTACTTTATACCATATATTTTATCCTTGTAAAAATAAGTGAATTCTTGCGACAGTGGGATCTTGGACCATAATGATTAATAATTGAAAAAAGTTATACAATAGTGAATTGTAGTTGAAGGCGACTTTCATTTCGGGCTACTAAGGCATAGAGTGCGTACATCACGAAATAAACATACCGCACATGAAGCAGTATCCAATTTAGAGCACCTACACGTAAAATGGGCACTCTTGCAGTGTTGTATGTGGGTAAAACATTATTATATTTATTTTGAAATGCTGGTTGTAATCCACCTTTTGACTTCCCCTTTGGGCGTGAGTATGTATAATATGTATCTCTTACTAACTAGCTTGTGTTATGGGGCCTAGAATGCGGATAAACCTACTTATATCCTTTTTTTGTAAATACATACATATGTAGAGTAGGTATGAGTGGTCACAGACAACTGATAGAGATAATTTAACTTCACATACTTTCTTCACCGATGTTATAAAATATGTGTAAGGACACAATTAATAATGATATTTATGTAGAATATACTGCTTCCGGGCTGTTTGGCCGTGGTCCATAGGAAACTTGTGTGGGACACAAGTTTCAACGCCGCGCGCCGGCCGTGAAAGCCTTAAGATTCATAATGATATTTAAGAAAACAAAACAAATCTATGGTATACCTGCCTACCCGCTAGAAAAATATATTAAAAATATATTAATAGCTGATATTACAAGATGTAACTTAGACTACTTAAAAAAAAGGAATAGGGGTACCGCGCGCAAAAAAAATCACAGGTCAAGGTCCACGCGGACGATCTTGCGGGCACAGCAAGTTTTTATTTATATAGAACACAGAAATAAAACCACCCTCTAAAATATCTGATGACAGATTACCTGCCAACCAAATATATAAAGAATCAGAAAACGGATTTGGCGGTAGATTATTTCCGTGATAGTTGAAGATGTACTGTAGAATCGTGTTAAATAGCATTATAGGGTCCTATAATAAAATGGTGGACATTAAAAACCTTTGTCGATTATTTTTGTATCTGTGAAATATGCAGGCAGAATCAGCGTCAAAAGTAGATGATCATTTTCAGATCAAATAAATTATAAATTACCTATATTTTAATCAATATTTGAATTTTTTATAGAACCTACTAAGCAGTTACACAGCAACCTTCTGGTTCTTGATGATGATTTTTAGTAAACAACACTGGTAACCACATAAGTTGTATGGTTATTTGCCACCTTAGTAAACAAAAACCGTAGAATTATATCTTACGAGCGAGGTGAACACAGTCAGTCATTTTATTCAAAGCTTGGCATTATTAAAGAACATAAGGCAACACTGTGAAGACTCCTCCGTAAACATAATATCTTGAGTTCACCGTATATTGTGTTCCAAATTGCTTTTTTATATCTCGTTGTCGCTTTAGAGACTTAAAGTACAACACTTAGAAACTTTATAACTCACATGTGCTTCATATTCTTTGTAGATATTATGAGATCTCGCATAATATCTACGAACTATATAATTTCTAATCTAATCGATATTGACACCGGTTTCGTGAAGATTGTCTTGCTTCCCAGCAAAAGCTTCGCCTAATGCTTACCTTTTTATGTTGTCTTGGGCACCACTGATAGCCGGATGAGATTTTGGCGTAGGCTTTACTCTTGGGTTTGATGAGTCAGGCGGCAGTCGCTCCCATAAACGCCAAGTCAAACATTATAACATAACATATACGTATTGGCGCTCTGATGATGATGGGACCAATATGTTCGAAAATAGCATACTTTTGACTCAATTTATCAATAGTTTACCTATCACATAATCTTAGTCTACACATCATATTATTGATGCTGATACTAGAACAGCTAAAATTACCATTCATGTATGTGATGCACCCTTTATTTAATAGGGTCGGACAGGGGTGGCAAATAGGATTAGAGTTTCATTAGTTTAGTTAATGAACCTGTTTCTCCTTAAATCACGTAAGTACTGATTGCATGACATGGCATAGAAAAGGATGCCAATGCCAAAATCTATTACGTAGGTAGGTTTTACCTACCTACTACTGTTTTTTAGCCATTACAAAATGTCATAGTTGCTTTTACGATCTATAAAAATATTTCTTACGACTATTTTATGGAGAGGACACGAGATCGTATGCCAGCCAAGAATGTCCGCACGCAATCGAGCAATGAGGAAGTAGGTATTTCATCTATAGAAAATGAACTACTGAAAAGAGCTTTAAATGAGAAAAGCGCAACGCTCAGCATGGGATCCGTTAGTTAAATTTTGATAGTCCCAGGTCTAGTTGCATCCTGATTATTAAGTTTTCCGATTCAAACTATAAGCAAAGGGTAGATTAGTAAATGCCAGATAATTCATTAATACTGAAAGAAATATGATAAAAAATAGAGTATAATGCTTTTGAAGAAGCAGTTTTTATAATCATTACGTCTAGATTTGTGTGATTCCGAAGGAGGCGTCAACATGCGTGGAGACCAGAAGTGGCCACCGCAGTCGGTGAAGGAAGCCGTTGCCGCCGAGAATGAAGCTAGAAGGCAACTGGCCAGGGGCCCGGCCTGCCGACCACGGAAGGTAATCTATACACTCTCAGCCATAAATGATTTAACTTTCAATTTGCATACTTAGAACGGATAGAAAATCAGGTAAATAAAATAGTGTGGGCAATCTTCAAATGTATTATAATAAAGCTGAATAATTATGAGCATGCTGTATATAGAGCACAGGATTTTTTTTTGCATTTTACTGATTTGAAATTGTTTCCTGCCTACTTTTACCTGTGCCCCTTACCTCCTCTCTCCTTACCTATGTCAGTCATGTAAAATGATTATGAAAAGTTTTGAATACCTGTAGGTACATATTTTTTTAAATTTCAATATGTACTTAATTATTTATAGAAATTTTGAAATGAGTTATTTATGTACGCGTAAAATTTAATATCTTGAAATGTACTCATGTTATTAGTAATTAAAAAGCCGCACATTATCTACTAATTGAATTGAGCCGACCCCAAGAGACAAGAGAAGTGGGTACGGGAGATGAAGAAGAAGAAGACATTATTAATTGTATTACTGACTTGGTTGGTAAATTGTAAAATTTAACACTAAAAATATTAAAAAGTAATATTTCTCATGCCGTAAACATCGGTTTCTTGCGGATTGACTCAGAGTTTGATGATCTAAAATAAAAATGCAATGTTGAACTAGTGTTATCTGTTTTAGCTGCGTCAATATTCGCTTGCCGAACTAATTGGTTTGAACGAGGCGTAAGCAATTGTCTCCTCAGTCCATACGTAGCAGGACTTTAATACCTCACTTGTAAGTCGCAGTTTGGGTTATAGTCTCAGTGTATGTTTGGACAATCTTTCCATTAACACATCTCGGCACTAAGTTGAGTACAAACCTAGCGATAGTTGCGAGCACCTAACTCGCGTAGTAGGCTTTGCAACATTTATTGTAATGTAGGTATACAACTCTAGACATAAGTCGCAACGAGTAAAAGAAAGTTTTCAGTTATCTTGTTAAGTATTATCTACATTTTTTGTTTAATGAGTCAACGTTTCCTGAAACTCAGTCGTTTTTTGTTTTAAAGGAAGTTCCATCTAGATAGTACTTATGTAACAAAATAAATGACTGCTTTACCTACATCTTATTACCTACCTACAGAATACGCACGAATGGATTATTTAGTTTTACCACAGAAAAGGAACAAAAGAAGGAAAAGAAAATTAATGATTAGGTAGAAGAAACAAAAGTTATAAAACACATTATATAAGAACTAGAATAATAAGACTTAGGTAATGCATTCCTCAAATTCAAATCATAATTCTAATCATTCAAAATCATAATTCCAATTTTTAGATGGCAGATATGATTTTTGAGTTGTATACCATACCTACAACAAATCACAAATTCATGTTCTCATAATAAAACTAAAAATTATACATACAAATACATTAACTTATTTCAACCTCAACTAGCTTGGCGTTGTTGTAGACGAATTTACTTTCTACGTTGCATGAATCAACATTCAAATATAAAAATAGGTTATGAAAAAACACCCACATAGGAGTACTTTCGGTGGTCTTTAGCTATGCCCATCTTTTTTTAAAGGCAGTGCGTCAGAGGGTGGCGATTGAAATAGTAACTAACTGCATAAAAGTAATAGACGATGGGTTACTTTTCATATAATGTGTTACTTTATATTATTTCGTTCAGCGGCCGCTAGATAAAATTTTAGAAGAATTAGACGCATAGGATATCTCTTCTATGATTTGATGGCACCAGATGCTACCGTAGGTACCACATTTTTTATGTTCTTTGTTCAAATTAATCATAACATACAAGCATATTAAGATCTTTAGGTTCCTACTACAGGTAATTTTCAAAAGGTAAGGAATGTAGGTACCCTACACCAGTCTCCAGTTTACAGATCGATGTAGGTAACTATATCAAAGAAAACCCCAGTGTAACAAGTTAAACAGGGGGTCATCTGTAATCTACATACCCAAGGTATACACCAATAATATAATAAACAAAACCGTTACTATCTCATGTGCACGTAAAACTTTTCTTGATTCATCTAGTTAGAACAACCCATCTCTATCCTTTCCCCTAGGATCTATCTGAAAATAGGTTGTCTTCAAGCTTTTGCAAATGTATATGAGAACATTATACATGGGACATTGCACTCTAATTACAGGTTGCCAAGGACTACTCTTCCTTCTTCGCGCAAAATGCTTTGAATCACAACAACAGAGGATACCGCGCGCCCCCCGGCACACAACACTACGATGATAATTCAGGCCGATCTTCATACTAAATTACATCTTAGTATTACTATACCTACCCATCACTGAAGAGTATTACCGTTTCGTGACGTCATGTTTAATAAATTCCAATGAACATCAAGAATAAATATTAAATTATTTTATTTTTATTGACGTTACTAATGTAAAGTGTCGCTGTCTTATAGGAATACATTGGGGACAAAGCGTTTGTATCGCAAACAAAAACATCATCTCATCAAAGGACAACATCAAATAACTATAAGGAAAAGAAATCGTACAGATTTCGACGCGAGTACTTGTATAGACTTTAGGTATTAAAGTCTTGAGGCATGTACGTTTCGGATAGCAGTCAGTACTTTAGATTTAATTTATTTAAACCATTAATTAGTTCGTAAGTAAATATTTATAAACAAAAATATAAAAATAACACTGTCATGTTCAAACTCATACCCATGCCTATCATGTTATAAAATAAATTATTCAATATGATACTCATGGTTTTCGATATTAATGTGCGGCTTTATACATTGCGAACGTACCTAATCGACATTGCTTAATAATAATGAAACTGTAAATAATGCTCAATTGGCCAACGTCTTGACTGTTGAAACTTTACATTGACTTGACTTTTATAATACTAACGTAACTATTTCTCTAGAGAAGCGCTTACTTATTTTAATCCCAACCGTGGCAACTAGACACGTGGAGAAATGTTTATGAAATGGGATCTATTTTATGATTTCAATGCTTTCGCTAAAATGTAACATTAACGAAATTGGTTAAGCTTATTTTACCTAGTCATGAAGAGATTATACGAATATTTTGTATATAAAATGTTAAATGCCCTTTCTATCTGGTATCTCATTATTTAAATTATATTTTAAATTAAATAAATTTTATGCCTAGAAGACTTTTCTTTTCACTTATGTATTAGGTACCCTTTTTTTTTCGTGCGGTAATAACTTCGGATGGGGGAGGGGGCACCGGCCAGCGGGGGCGGTTATGTCGGGCTTGAACAGACTAAAACCGCACGCCGTCTCGGGTCTTAAGACGCCGGGGTGTAAGGTTGCCCACAGAGCATATCCTTCGCACCCCGACTGACCCTGGGCCATCTCATGTTTCGAGATGGCCGGGTTTGGGAACCACGGTGTCCCCGTCTTGCCCCGATTTGGGGGATGGGTGCTAGTCGCCCCGCCGTCCCGGCCTGCTTCTGCTGGGGTTACAGGCGGCCTCACCTGCCACCCCCAGGCCTGCGCTCATGGAGGACGGAGGTCGTTAAGCGACCTCCGGCTCCGCCTGAGTCGCCTGCGACGCGCGGCGTGCATGTTGCGGGCTCGGCGGGCCGGGTGAATTCTAAATCTCTCCCGGTCGCGCTCCGCCACCTCCTTCGCGAACATTACATGCTCACAGAAGGAGATGGCGGCGGCCCACGCGCTCGCGCTCCGCACCATTGCCGCAATCATGCTGCCGAACGAGAGGACTCCCACCCTGATGGCTGCCACGAGGTCACGCCTCGGCACCTCCCACGCCGAGCAGTCCGCCAGCGTGTGCAGCCCCGTATCCTCGCTCGCGTCGCAGTGATGGCACTCAGGCGTTGGCTCCTTCCTGATTCGATGCAGGTGATCCCCGAAGCTCCACTTACCGGAGATCACCTGCGTCAGTCGGTACGAGAGGCTTCCGTGTCGCCTCTCTAGCCAATCCTCCATGATGGGCCTTACCATGTATTAGGAACCTACCTATTAAATAGGCGTAATTTTGTATTAGATTAGAAACAATAAACAAATGCACACCAAGTATAATGCAAGAAGCAAGAAAACGTAAAACACTATGATTTCACTACTCTGAAGGTATTGAAATAAAACTATTTTTAACGGATTCTATCGCGGTTTATTTGATGTTATTTTGTATTTTACATTGAACCATTCACTTAATTGATTCATTTAATTGAGTCATTCACTTAATTAATTCCAAGAAAAAACAAAATACAACAAGACTTCATTACACTGTGAGCTCATTCTGCGTAAATAGTAACACCAACAATTCAACATAGTTCGGGTACTTTGAGATAACTTTCACTTCAAACTTCAAGACAACAACCATCTTTAGTCTCCCCGTGACCATGGCTGCTGAAAAGCAACCGAAACGTCGGGTTCAATGTAAAATATAAAATAACATCAAATAAACCGCGATAGAATCCGTTAAAAATAGTTTTATTTCAATGTGTAACATTCGCGTAAACTTTCGACAATATCATACTATGAAGGTAGCATATAAAATTTAAAAAAATATATAAGAGTGAAATAAAACTGTTTTCAACGGATTCTATCGAAATTTATTTTGTGTTATTAATACTATGTAATAATATACTACTACATAGACAAGCTGTCTATCTAATAAATAAAATGGATCTTCGAAATGTATGTACGCGCATAACTTCCAAACGACTGCACCAAATTGGATAATTCTTCTTTTCGTGTTCGTTATTGTCAGGACAAGGTTTGTATGAAAGAAAAAAATAGGAAAGTTCACGGATAAGGTGCTATTATTGCAGCGGGGCGAAGCCAGGAAGCTCAGCTAGTAATGTCACGGTTCCTGGATGAGGCGAGAATGAATTATGAATTGCGAATGTTGAACCAGAAACCAGATTAATGAGTTATTGACACCTATCTGTATAGGCATAGAGCGCTTTTGTAATATATTGGTATGAGAGAGCGAATATAAAATACACGAAGATGACACTACATAAATATCTAAATAATACACATTATTGTCTTATCATATCAGGTATAACCACAGAACATAAAAAACATACCTACATATAGAAGTAGCAAGAGGCATCTAGATTACCTTAACTGAAAGCAAATATTAAGTTTATTTCATCGGCTTTAAGGTTTCTTCTGCTATGAGTGTTAATGGAAATATATACTACAATATTAGGTAATTCTGTTATCGAAAATGTGGCCAATATTTCGCTCCAAAACGATTATAAATTCAACGTGTATATTTGTAAAATAGTAGATTATTAACCAAGGGGATAAAGCAGTGTCTTCTGTCGCGGGTGAGGATTTAAATCGCGAGCGTAACGAAGGACTCTAGGTTTACTCCCGAGCGTAGCGAGGGTGTTAAAAACTTAAATCACGAGCGAAGCGAGGAATTTAAGACGAGTCCTGAGTGTAGCAAGGGATTTAAGTTCACCCAAGACTAAGACAGCTTTATCACCGAGGAAAATACTCTACTTTTCGTACCATTTGCGAAAAAATTAACACAATAATGCGTATTCCTTTTTCAAACAATATTTATTATCAAACTTTTTCTATTTCATCACATAAAATAATGGCAGGTCACAAATAAAGAATTAAAACTTCTAATTTAAATTTCGCGCTCGGAAACCAATCAATCAATGTGTTTTTTAAACTGTTGGTTTATTAATTAAAATATTAAACGCGCGCGTAATTTTTTTAAAGGCAGCAGTCCATTTGCAAACAGCCTTTGCCCGCGAACGCCGCATATGATTCGAAGCGTGCAAATGGTCAAATGTATGTATAATGCTTTATATACAAACTCAATGGTGTAAACACAGATGTAGTTCAGTATAAATTTCGGTAAGTATTCCAAATTTAAATCACATTCGCCCAATAGCCTAGAGGTGTATGAAATTCAGTACAATTTTCTTTCCCTGTTTTTAACAGATTAAAAATGACTATTATGATCGCTTTTTGTGGCATAGAATGTCACTTTTTTGAGCAAATGGTACGAAAAAGTTTTTATTAAACAAAACATCCATCTCTGCAATAATAATAGTACATACAGTCATTTAAGATTAGATGTAAGCGTGAATTATTTGGTATGCACCATCGATTCCAAAAGGTTCACAACTCTTTTGCGGAACTTGGTGATTTTACAATAAAATTTCCGTAAACCATATGCCATTAAGATATATTATGATAGATTTTGTTATAAAGTGGTTATTATAGGAATGATGATTATTTGAAAAACAAAGAGACATTAGATAATTGCTAGCTCTATATTCATACAAATGTGTGGCAAATGTTGCCTCTTTTTATTCGTTTTCTTTTTATGTGTTGTCATTGTAATTAGTAACGATTAAAAAAGAATGCCTCACAGGCTTAACATACCTTATCTATTGCCTTGTGAATCTGACTGTAAATGTCAATGTTGAATCATTGATCTTGACGTTCATAAGTGTTACTTTATGAACTCAATGAATAAAGTCATTGATTTAGTTTATATTTTATTAAAGAGAAATGAAAATATTAACTATCTGTATGATAAATTATAGAACCTAAATATTTAGATCCTAAAAAAGGGTATGTACAAAGTAAAAAGTTTAGGTGTCAAAGAATTCATCCCCATCGATGTCGACTGGTAATGTACCCAAAAGGCTGGCCACGTTGGATGGCAATGCCAATTCTTTGCGCAAAAAAATCCGTTCCTGCAGAGGGAACGCACAGGTAGATTTCGTGAAGCAATTAATATTATTTTATATAGAGAACTACGGCCTTTAAACAGTTAAATTTTTTTTTCTCGAAAATACCGTTTTCGTGTGTTTTAGCGAAAAACTTTTCAGACATTTATTTTAGACTTAAAAATGGCCTATCGATTAAAAATGTTTCCGACTGCAAGAATGTTCACCGGTTAGAAGTTATGATTTTTTTCCCGAAAAATTTTGGTTTTTCCCCCCTCCACTTTTAGTTAAAGTTTTAATCTTATAGGTTTATAATTAAAAGTTGTTGGTATTCATGTATACTATGGAATAAAATTAGAACGGTTCGAATATCTTTCATGGAACGTGAAATTTTGAGGAAAAACTGATTTCACAAAAAGTGAGGCCCTACCGTCCCCTTAGGCCGGATTCCACCCGTTCACGAACTTAAACTAAGTTTACACCCAAGCAATTTTTGACCGCAGTTTGAAAGCGATCGGGGCAAAAATGCGACCGTGAGTGCCGCAAATTTTGGGAAGTGGAAACATACATACATATATGTAAACTTTTTGACCAGTGGTCGGACTCAGGGGGTCATAACTAGACCTCCTATGAAGATTTTTTTTTTAAATTCGACAGTAGTCAAGAAACCAATAGGTAGATCGATTTCATCGAAATCTACCTTTTTTTTTATTTTTTATTTTATCGTGCGGAAATCCCTTCGGATACCCCCCCGCGTGCCAGCGGGGGCGGTTATGTCGGGCTTGAACCGACTAAAACCGCACGCCGTCTCGGGTCTACAGACGCCGGGGTGTAAGGTTGCCCATAGAGCATATCCCTCGCACCCCGACTGACCCTGGGCCATCTCCGGTTTCGAGATGGCCCCCTCGGGTTTGGGAACCACGGTGTCCCCGTCTTGCCCCGGTTTGGGGGAGGGGCGCTAGTCGCCCCACCGTCCCGGCCTGCTTCTGCTGGGGTGACAGGTGGCCTCACCCGCCACCCCCAGGCCTGCGCTCATGGAGGACGGAGGTCGTTAAGCGACCTCCGGCGCCTGAGTTGCCTGCGACGCGCGGCGAGCAAGTTGCGGGCTCGGCGGACCGGGAGAGTTCTAAGTCTCTCCCGGGCGCGCTCCGCCACCTCCTTCGCGAGCATTACATGCTCGCAGAAGGAGGCGGCGGCGGCCCACGCGCTCGCGCTCCGCACCATTGCCGCAATCATGCTGCCGAGCGAGAGGACTCCCACCCCGATGGCTGCCACGAGGTCACGCCTCGGCGCCTCCCACGCCGGGCAGTCCGCCAGCGTGTGCAGCCCTGAGTCCTCACTCGCGTCGCAGTGATGACACTCAGGCGTTGGCTCCTTCCTGATCCGATGCAGGTGGTCCCCGAAGCACCCCTTCCCTGAGATCACCTGCGTCAGTCGGTAGGAGAGGCTTCCGTGTCGCCTCTCCAGCCAATCCTCCATGATGGGCCTTACCGCCGCTATTGCGGCGTGCCCTGCGCTTGGTTGCCCAAGTCGTTCCTTCCACTCCACCACGATGGCCTGGCGGAGCTGGGACTGCACGGCCTCGATTTCTCGAGGCTCGGGGTTCCATCCCTGCTCCCGCGCCTCCTTTCGCCACTGGTACAGTTGCGAAAGGGCTCTCGCTTCCAGGTCCCATGGCGGAGTTCCGGCAAGGAGACTCGCCGCCTCGAAGGAGATCGTGCGGTACCCTCGGATGACCCTGATGGCCAGAACCCGCTGCGGAGCGCGCAGCATCCGCACAGTTCTGGTCCTCAGGGCCTCCGCCCATATTGGGCACCCATACAGGGCCATGGACCGCACGATCCCCGCGTAAAGTCTCCTGCAGGAGTCATCGGGCCCCCTCATGTTGGGCAACAGCCGAGCCAGAGCAAGAGCTGTGCCCTTCAATTTGGGGGCCAGACTTCGGATGTGCTCTCCGAAGTCCCATCGGCCGTCGAGCACGAGCCCCAAATATTTCATTTGGGGCTTGATGCCGATGCGATTTCCTCCCACGATGAGACTGGATCCCTCGGGTGGCTTGCTCCGAGGCCCATGGAAGAACAGGGCCTCGGATTTATGCAGGGCCACCTCGAGACCCAGCCGCCGGATCCGCCTAACGACTTGGGCAACCGCGGTCGTGGCCTTTCGGGTCGCTTCGCGGTACGTCGCCCCGCACGCCGTCACGAGCGTGTTCATCGAAATCTACCTAAAAACAAGTCAAGTTTTTGGTCACGAGAAGCGTCGATTTTATTTCTTTATTCTTTTTTTATCCCCCTGGCTCTTATCACCGCCGGTGTTTCAGCCGTGCATGAACCTGCTGGTTTGGTTCACGACGATGGCAAGAGACCAGACGTTACGTCTTTGATGCCCTGGTAGTAGGGTAGGCCTTTGGTATGGGACGCAACTTGTGTCGACAGCCTCGCGCCTTCTCATCTTTCAAGTTCGACGGCCTGCGCTTGTGCTGCTGCGGCAACTGCAGAGACCCTCAAACGGCGCAAATATAATAATTTAGTCAGCAATTATATTTTTGAGCCGTTTGGGGTCGAAACACTAGGTTCGTGGGGCCCGAGTGCACGGTCGCTTTATAAAGAAATCGCTTAGCGACTGGTCGCTTCACGTGACCATAAAGATATTTGAATTTATCGTGAGAAAAAAGACGTATACAATACGACGGGACAAATAAGTAAAAATAGGTTTTCTTTCTTTCTGTAGTTATAATTAATATTCTTCCTTAGTTCTTTTTTTATAAAATCTTTCTCATGTATCACATATGTGTAATCTTCAATGTAAAATAATAAACGGTGTGTTTGTTTTCATGAAAATCTTGTAAATTGTAATCAATATATTTTTAGGTATATATTTTCAAAACATTTTGCATTATAGCTGGTATGGTGGTCTATTGTAAGCTATTATTTTATAAGAAATATGATACTTTACATAAAACGTTAACAGAGAAAATTTGCACTGGTGTGACGTTAACAACTTATTTAGAAATAATATTGAGAAAAAGAATATCAATATAGGTACATTACTGGTTGAGTAGCTCAAGTAACTGAGTTTCTGACATTTCTACATTTTTGACTTCAAGCTAGTTATATCCCTATTTTATAACTAGCTTGAACTCGATTCAACGCCATTTTTTACATCAAAATTTTAGACATCTATATCGTAGTCAAAGTGTTGCTATTAAACGTTAGATGGCGTATTATGGGTGATAAATCGATTAAGTACCCTATTCCAGATAGTTTCAACCAACTTCGAAAGGAGGTTCTATGTTCGTCTGTATCTATTTTTTTTTGTATGTTCTTAGTATAAAAGTTAAGCGTTTTATACTTTTTTATATTTTGTGTTAGAATATAAGAACTGACGGTACTCTATAAACATGATTGTACCTTAGTGATAACGTAGCAGTGCAGCGCGAGTGTGCGCGACACTCCTGGTGTTGCACACGTCAATAGGCCGCGGTAACCCCTTCCCAACAGGTGGGTCGTGAGCTTGTCTACCACCCGAGTGGTATAAAAAAACGTATATTTAATTCATGTTTAGTAAAATAAGGTGTGTATTTTGTACCTACTCTTTTATATTTTGTGGTAAGATGAGAAGTACCTGGCTCTGTATTTGTAAATGCAACTGTGTGATTTTGGTGTCACCGAATTGGGTATTTTTACTTAGATGCTAATTCTACTGTCTTTTTCTGTTCTGTGGCTTTAACTGTTGAGCTTAAACCTGATAAGGCACCATCTAATAACGGGTCAAAATGAAATAACAGGTCTGTATGAAAATATTATATTATCATACAATACATACATTGTGTACACATCACGCCTAGCATCTAGGCTTAGGTGCACTTTCGTAGGCAAAGGCTTCAAAACAACAACACCGATCTAGCCAAGCTACATACAGTACTTATTATGTACAACATGTACAATTTTATAACAAAATAGTAACAATTATAACAAGTCATAATATTTTTGCCGAATATAGTGATACGATACCATATTATCACAGAAATAGCCATTTCCTATACACATATATGGCCACATCTAGCAAAAAATTACAGTGGGTCTAAGTTTCAGTAATCAATCCAACCTGATATCCACAGATAAAAGCTCTACTGTTTATATTGGCAAGTTTGTACTGTTTGTCAAATCGGATAACATTTGAAATAACAGCGTAAGGACCACACGACACCATCTAGAGACGAATTTTATAACGCGAGTGTCTTAAACGCTTATGTCTCAAGCGCGATCTGTCGAGATCGGTTGTAATTTTTTTATATGGTAGATATTATCAGTTCATACCTTAGATTGATTGCCATAGTTTTGGTTTTAAAGCCCAACGGAATCCCGAAAAATTGAGAGCCTTACAGAAATGGGCGCAAAGGATCCCAATCAAAAAAACTAGAAATATAAAACGAATTAAAGGAAATGTAAAGGGAATGATGAATTTATTTATAAAGACCCAATTGGAAACAGGGCGAAATCAAAACTAAAAACTTACGTATCATCATCGACTATAAAGTTCTTTAAAATAATTGATTTATGATAGATAGTTTATTCATTCGAACCATTACCAATAATACTGCCACGTAGACTGTGGCTCGGAGAGCTCGTAAAGCAGTAAAAGTCGTAACATTTTTGGCAGTCGTTACTACCCGTAACGGTCTAAAAAGTCCGACAATTGGTCTAACTACAGAACTTCGATATCGCCAATGGGTTGCGGAGAGTCAGATGGCAGTCGCTTCACGGAAAATTTCGAAGTTCGGCCGCTTCGTAGTTAGATCGGAATGCAGATTCCAACTGAGTTGGAAACAGGCTCGATGACCAATAAGACTGTAACGTCTTCCGTTTAGGTTAGATTTCCTTCTTTGAAATATAAAAACAAAAAGTCTTAGTTACAAAAATTCACGAATATCAAAATTTGCGACCGTTTAACATAACTCCGAGTGAATTCACTACAGTGGCTCTATTATATTTTAGTTATGGAACTTGAAAGTGATGATTATGTACCTATATATATTTATATTATGTAATGTTCCTACACTATTGTATTGGATGTATGCCTGTAAAAATAATTTTAAATAAATAAAATAAACAAATATATTATAAATACCTACGCGGTTTCTGATTAAAAAGATGAGCTTCGCAGTTGTCGATACGGTTATTATTACCACCTAACGGGATTATTGTACCTGTTAACTATTATTACAATTAATTTCAGTGCACCAATGTTGTCGCATACCCAGTAATGAACATTTTTAACAAATCCTACTACACATAGCAACAACTAACACAATAAAAAACTTTTTCATGTCAATATTTATTTTTAAATTATAACGTATTCATGTTTAAACATCCATCACTGGTTCATGGCAGCCTAACATTGTCCAAACTAGTGCACTTACATAATAAATTAAATACTTATTAAAATGCAATTTCAAGATAGGGAACAAATGAGACAGCACAATATCGCATAAGTTTCCAAACCCACAAAGAGTTTAATCACTATAGACCGACCGAAACCGCTTTACCGCGCCCTGAGTATGTTTGCGACGAGACCGGGGGGGGGGGGCTATTTCGGCCGTCAGTAGAGATGAGAGTTCCCGTAAATTTTTGTCATCGATGCTCACCGATATCGCACTAACAGCATCCGTTGTTTTTAGCAACGGTGCTGTCCAGCGTAAAAACAATAAGGCTTATGATGTGAAGACGGAACCCTTAAACCACTTCATTGTCCGTCTGTCCGTCCGTATACTCATTTAACTAATTTCCTATCCAATTTAAAATTTATTACATGTGGACTGTTACGACCTGGCGTATAAAACCAAAATTATCAAATAGGGAATTTTATCTAATAAAGTATTAGAGTTAACGGGATATTTACCATGTGTTTCCAAGAGTGTCCGATATTTCGGCACTGTTGCAAGCGCCATGATCACAGAGGAACTAACAGTGCCGAAATATCGGACACTCTTAGAAACACATGGTAAATATCCCGTTAACTCTAATACTTATGTTAGTGACCATGATAGTTTAAATATTTATCTAATAATGTCAGGCTATAAAACTGTTAAATGATATCGTAAGATCTGTCCGACAATATCGATATTTCGATCTCATCGACTCATGCTCTTTCTAACCCAGTTCCCTACCACGCCGCGCGTTTTTATTGAGCGGTACAGCGGTACCGGTCGGTCTATAATAATGTGGACGTATACGAAGTCTAAGTAATCCACCATTCTCTCCTGTTCAGGTAATTAAAAAGTCAGAGGAGATTCAAGAATTGTAACGTGACATCTTTCTCTAGAACGCTACACATTGCTACTTTGCTGAATGCTCAGCGATTTCACAAACCCCCATGTTTGGAATCCTAACATGGAATCGATTCCTCATTATTCGATAATTTTGGAACATAGATGTAAGAATAGGATATTCTGCATCGAATCATTAAAAAAATATTGGTGTAAATTCTGTTGTTACCAAAATTTAACTAAGCTAGTTTCACAGGACTGAAATATCGGCCCGTCCTAGTTCTTCGGCAGAAAAAGGGATCGGGATACTAGTTTTTAGTAGTAGATTACAGTAGTTCTGTCAAACTAGTTTAGTTAAGATTTTGTATGTTTTTTTATGGTAAATATGAGACTCAATGCAGACTCACTACCACTGTGCCCAGAGTAGTCAATTTACCAATGTATAGAAATGATCAGATTTCTATAAACTAGTAAATTGGCCTAACTATAAGGTAAGTTTTTACAGTTACTTGTATTGCAAAAAGAATTGCTTGGTTAAATTAATAAAATATCTGACTCCAAAAGAATAATAGCGATATTGTGAGACAATTTACGTGAAACGGAGCATTGAGTGTAGCCCAGAAAAAATATTATTTCAATTATTCTAAGTCATTATGCTGATGAACTTACTAAAAATACCTAAATGACATCGCGTGTACTTCAGAAGTATTTTTTAAAATATATTCCCACACTTGTAACTATATCTGGTCAAACAACATGATCACAAGCATAAAATTAGTCAAGATTATAAAAAACACTCAAAAAAAGTTTCCTATATTAATAATAAAAATTCCAAATGCTACCTAGAAAATAAATTAAATGCTTGAACGCTGGACGATCTCTGCCAATTGGGGACATATTTTCAAGATCGAAATTATTGCTTTCATTCAGTTTAGAAGCTCCAGCCTCGTAGCGCAGTTTCTTGAACACGCGGATTACTTATCCGTCTAAATTGGTGTAGTGATCGATCTTCTCCCATTTGGTGAATTTTCAATTTTTTCGAATCAAATGTCAGACGAGAGAGAATCCTTGTGTTTGTTGAATTGCTTGTATCAAATGGTATTTGAGCCGTTCCTTTGTTTTATAGCGTGGGAGATCTAAGAGGTTGAAGCACGTGTGTGCAACTGGAAAGTACCTGTCGTCGGCGACCGCCTGAATTCTTATCTGCAACAGAAGAAAAACAAAGTATGTGAGAATATTGAATGAAAGTGTGAGCCATTAACTATAAAAGTGAGATAAATGTAAACCAAAAAAATGCCCAAAGTTTTTCACCTTAGCAGATAAAAAATGTATAGGTAATATTATTCAAAGTCACGCGATAAGTGAGCAACTTTTTGCGCTAACTCGTGTGTCTGCCTGTTTATTTTTTTAATGGCGTGACTCCCGCGCTACCCTTATAATTTTTGAACCACAGACCGACTAACTTCTGAGTGATCAGAATCGAAATCGGTGATGGAGGCCCCGCCAGAATATGTCACACGCGAAAGTCGACAATTAGTCATGCTGCAAGCAGAAATGGCAGTCACCTCTGTGTAAGCCGAAGTCAGCTGATAACCCAGAATATTATCGGTCTTATTACAAAAAACGGAATAAAGCTGGTTTAAACCCGAACTATAAAGTCTAGGCTTAATCTCGAGACCATGGTTTAAACTTCTTCTTATTACAAAAACTGAATAAACCGTAGACTAGGTACTTAGTACCATGATTTAAACCTTGGCTTCAATAAAAAACACAGATAGCTACAAGTATTGTTCGTTCATTAAGACACCATTCGATCGCAACGTTCCATATCCTCCAAAAGCCAAAGTTTTCTGAAGTCATTAATAAATAATATTTACTAAGATTGGTGAAAAATATATTTACAACATATATTTTCATTAAATTTAACTTCATGGAAAATAGTTATTCTTTATTTAGTAATAAAATATCCCTATAATGCCTTTATTTAGCAATCTTTTTTTTTTAATATTGGAAGATCTATGGATGTTAAACGGAACGAAGTTTTCCCGCTTTGTTCGAAACGAATTACGAAACTTTATACCTACTGTAAGTTGTATGTTGCATAGTAAAATTAATTATAAAATGGAAAAAGAAAAGAAAAGGAGATACCGGGTATCCCCGAGGATCCTGAGCCAATTCATCCCTAATTAAATCAATAACTCTCATAGCAAAACGTTTGGAAAATCTATACTGCCTAAAAGCTGCCTCAGATAGTTCCACAAAGGGGTTCACTCTAATACGAAGTCTGGTAGGTAAGCGTGGTATGTCCAATATCTTTGATATCCATTTCATCAACTGCGTTAATATTCATTTCAAAAATATGTACGAATAATAACAACCTAAATAAGAGAATTCTTAAATGACAACTTCGACGTATGTGATTATTGTGATTACACTTTAAACCAACGTTAAACTAGGGGTCACGCAGGTTTATCTTTAGACCAAAGATAATCTATGGTTTGCTACTAAAACGCTTTTTGTAATATGACTTCATTTAGACCATGGTCTAATGACGATTTAAACCTGGTTTTACAATTAGACCGTGTTTTGTAATAAGATCGTATGAGTTTTTATAGCATCTAGCGATAAATCAACAGACTTCAGCACACCTCTCAAGATATCGGCAGTTCACATAACGCTTTTTCTATACGACGAAGAATGAGGAAGTCATACGGAATTAATCTTTGTGCTAAAATGGGCCGACGGTAAAATGGGTTATAATTTGAAGTAATGCACTGTAGTTAGAAGGTATTAACATAAAATTACTTACTTTGATGTCTCTCATTCCTTGTATAGGCACTCGATCGGTACCGGTTAAGAACAGCAGGAATTTTTTCTTGTCTTCCAGAGGGAGTTCGTGAAATGTCTCCCAAAACCATCTGAAAATATTGTCAAAATCAAATATCTTTATTCATTTAGGCCACAACGTAGCACCTTTCATAAAATCAATGCTTCAAGTTCTTATCTAATGTCGAAAATCGTCGTATAATCATATTGTTACAACGAGCGTCGATATCTGGAAAACTACTGATCGAATCTTCAGGAAATTAAAATGCATTACTAATGTCGAAGTACTCTACCGATTAGTGTAGAAAAATCTAGAATTGCCAACACAAAGTCGCATCTACCTCGAATACCTATACCTACTTTACCTACAATCTTGAATACAAGGTTATTCACCTTGAATGTTGGCGCGTCTGTACCATTTTTTTTTTTTTTTTTTTATCGTGCGGAAATCCCTTCGGTAACCCCCCGCCGGCCAGCGGGGGCGGTTATGTCGGGCTTGCACCGACTAAAACCGCACGCCGTCTCGGGTCTTCAGACGCCGGGGTGTAAGGTTACCCATAGAGCATATCCCTCGCACCCCGGCTGACCCTGGGCCATCTCACCACTAACAGCATCGCTCATCCTGTCTCCTCTGAAAGCAGAGGAGTACGGAGAGCGATGTGTTCCCGCCACGTTGGGTATTGGCCGACGATCAATGCCAACCCTATGAAGGGGTGAAGGGGAAGCCATTGACCGCCGCCCAGGGTGTACCGGCCGCTCCGATTCCGTTCCCCCCGGACTGCAGCGGGATCGGAATCGGAGCGACACTCGAGGAGGTTACCCAACACACACCCCGGCGCGTCTGTACCTACTACTGTTGTAGGTACCTTCCTCGAACGCTCTACTTATAACGTGCCTTATCTCTAGATGATTCTGGAACATTCTACCCTCCTAATTAAGAGCTATAAAAGGCGCCCGGATATCGACGCGCAGTCAGTTAATTTTCGGAAGCGAAAGTGAACACATCATACCGAAGCGATTCAAGAGGATTATACCCGCGATATAAGCAACGACTGTGGACTACTGTGTACTGTGTGTGCTAATTATTTAGTTATCTAGTTTGTGGAGAGCAAATAAACCTCTTCGTGGTATAAACGGCATTTAATTGTACCCCGCGCACATAGCAATATTTATCATCCAATGCCACTGTTGTCTAGTGGCGAAAAGTAAAATTATTCATATTATAGCTGGGTACAAGTTTATGGGTGAAATGGTCTACTCAGGTAAGCTTAATAACCCGCCCGGTTACCGGCATCCCCATTGGGTAAAAGTTTGCCCAAGCTTACATTTACAGAGTAAGATAGGGAGCTTTTCCCAGCACGAACACTTGATATATTATACTAAATATTAACCTTTGATAGCAGTACGGTAAATGAAAATAGTAATATTTATATATATCTCTATTACACACCAAGGACTTACATGAGTACAGTATAAACATCTTTTTTTAAAGATTATTATGATTCTTACAATTTTAAACAATCTTCCTTTTCCTTTTACCATTCGCCTCTTTTCCAACCGCCTTTCATGCTGCACGTGGCAAAAATATAATGACACCTCTCACTCACTCCAATATTGTACTATTAAACTAAACTAATAAGATCCACCTGTCAATGTACTGAACTTACGCTATATATTTACCTGATCTGTGGATCGGTAGCAGTGTAACCACTTTTGTATTCACAATTGCTTTCCAGTACGTCCCAGTCATATTCCTCATTGCCCATTACAACCGACATTAGTTCATGTGACCTAAATAATTTAATAATTCTACCACCACACACCTATAAATACACAATTGTAATTAGGCATATTTACGTATAAATATGGTTGATTCATTCTTATAATATAAAATAAATTTAGAGTTATAGGAACTCTAGTCCACATCTTCAAGTACATAGGTTTTATTCCCATTTTACAATACATAACTTAACCCAAATTAATAAAAAACAATTAGTACTATGATCAGAGAAACTATGTGGTTTGTTACTACCTTAATAAAAAGAAAACAAAGAACTAAAAAAAAATATTTTACCTTCTGAAACCCTTGATTGAAAGCTTTAAACTGATTTTCAACTGATTTGTTCATCAGGAAGTCAACGTACAACTCGACGTACTCCTCTTTGTTTTCATGAGTAACAGGGAGGTTTTCGCCGTTTTCTTTTAAAGGATGCACTTGAATTTCGCCGAAAACTTCTGTGTTTACCGCAAAGCATAGGCTAAATACCTGTGAAATATTTTGTTACTAGCAGGGAAATGGGTATAATACTAAAATAATATACGGACACATAAGCGCACAATAACGTATCAAAGTGAATCTCAATCATATGAAGTACTAGCTGTTGCCCGCGGCTTCACCCAAGGTTTCGCCCACGTGGATGCGTGGATGTCGGTTATTGCGACCACTATTTCATCCCCACGTAGGTCGATATTTTAAAAACACTAAGGCATATTTATTTACAGCTCACCTGATCCGGCTTCGCGCAAATTAATATGATAAGTTGGCAAAGATTTATCGCAATCCCTTCGCTGGCGAGGGTATATGGATATATTAAATTTAGGGTCGTAGTTTAAGTAGTCAAAAAAGTTAAATGGTAAGAATGTAAAAAGGGATTGCCTTTGCTCTGTAGTACACATACATACTAATAATAATTAAGATTGTATTTTTTCTCAATTAATTGTATAGTGACTACATTGGTTGAATTAATATTTGTTTTACACAGGTCTCCTGATATATAACGATGTAGCTCAAATACGCCTTTTAACTAACTAAAAATTCATTTCATACATTGACAGTTTTACCGACCAACGACGCTTAAGTTTATTATATATTACTTTATGTTTTAAAATAATGGCTCAAATGAAATGAAACTATTAGGTAGTTGTCCTAATCACAGTCGGTAGTTTTAATTACTGCAGTCCCTTTTGTTTCGTGCGGAAATCCCCTCGGATACCCTCCCGCCGGCCAGCGGGGCGGTTATGTCGGACTTGAACCGACTAAAACCGCACGCCATCTAGGGTCTTCAGACGCCGGGGTGTAAGGTTGCCCATAAAGCATTTCCCTCGCACCCCGAACTGCAGTACCTCTTTGTAAACAGCTCATGTACATTTATTTCTAACCAGAAGCAGCTATATGAAATTTCGTAACGAACTTTCCGTATAACCTTTCATCGCATATTTGCCCCCTTACGGGTGAATTTTTCAAGAAATTTTTGAAGGAAGAACACGTATACGTTCATTTCTAACCAGAAACAACTATATGAAATTTCGTGCTACTTTGACGGTGACGGACTTTCCATACACCCATTCATCACCTATTTTACCCCCTTATTAGCTAAATTTTGAAAAACGCTGATACACGTGTTCGTTTATTCCTAACCAAAAGTAGGTATATTAATTGTCCACCTCCTTCTGCGAGCATGTAATGCTCGCGAAGGAGATGGCGGAGCGCGCCGGGAGAGATTTAAAAGTCTCCCGGCCCGCCGAGCCCGCAACATGCTCGCCGCGCGTCGCAGGCGACTCAGGCGCCGGAGGTCACTTAACGACCTCCGTCCTCCATGAGCGCAGGGCCTGGGGTGGCAGGTGAGGCCGCCTGTCACCCCAGCAGAAGCAGGCCGGGACGGCGGGGCGACTAGCGCCCTTCCCCCAAACCGGGGCAAGACGGGTTCCCAAACCCGAGGGGACCATCTCGAAACCGGAGATGGCACAGGGTCAGTCGGGGTGCGAGGGATATGCTCTATGGGCAACCTTACACCCCGTCTGCGTCTTTAGACCCGAGACGGCGTGCGGTTTTAGTCGGTTCAAGCCCGACATAACATGAACCATGACATAAAATAGCCGGGGGGGGGGGGGGGATATCCGAAGGGATTTCCGCACGAAAAAGAAAAAAAGATATATTAATTGTCATGCTTCAAACTAGACGAACTTTCCATATAAACTTTCAAACCTTACTTCACCAATTTTTTTTTAAAACGTTGATGCACGTGCATTCATTTCTAACCAAAAGCAGGTGAATCTTTGAAAATGACGGATTTTCATACAAATGTTCATCCGTTATTTTGCCACCTTAGATATGAAATTTCCAAAAATCGTTTCTTAGTGGATGCCTTCAACATTAAAAGGCATCTACTGCCAAAATTTCAAGTTTCCAGCGGTTTAGGCTCTGCGCTGATGAATTAGTCAGTCAATCAATCAGTCCGTCAGTCAGTCGGGACAAGTAATTATATACGTATAGATAATGTATATGAATAAACGAAAAAGTAAAGCAATTACGAAGGTTAAGATGTAATCATACATACATGTACACACATGTCAAGCTAATGGATAAACAATAAAAAATATTACACAGACGTAGACACAACGCAAGTTTAAAAAAAAAGGTCACTCATAAATCAACGCAGGTACGTTACGTTCCTCCATGAGCGCAGGCCTGGGGGGTGGCAGGTGAGGCCGCCTGTCACCCCAGCAGAAGAAGGCCGGGACGGTGGGGCGCTAAGACGGGGACACCGTGGTTCCCAAACCCATGACCGAAACCGGAGATGGCCCAGGGTCAGTCGGGGTGCGAGGGATATGCTCTATGGGCAACCTTACACCCCGGCGTCTGTAGACCCGAGACGGCGTGCGGTTTTAGTCGGTACAAGCCCGACATAACCGCCCCCCGCTGGCCGGCGGGGGGGTATCCGAAGGGATTTCCGCACGAAAAAAAAAAAGGTACGTGTGCAACAGGATATACACCAGTCGCAGTACACTTTTGACATCGCGATAGTATTGAGTAGTTTAATTTAGATCATTGAATGAAAGTGTTTGTGTTTCGGAGGGTATGTGCTTGTGTTTGTGTGTAACATCCGTCAAGTTATGCTAATAAAAGCAACCATACTTACATCTTCAACATCTTCATCCGGATAATCAAGTAAACTCTTTAAGCTATTTGCGAGCGTTGGATAGAGGTCCGACAGATCGTCTAACATCACAGCCTCTTCTAATAGTTTCTTGTATAGCACCAATGGAAAAGGAACGTAGATTATGATTGAATTGTAAATAGCTAGACCATATATGGCTCCTGCAATAAAAAAACATTACCAAGGTTGAAAAAATATTATGGTTATGTACCTTTTTTTTATGGTTATGTACCTATGAAACATAACCAAGAGGCTTCTTGATAAACATCAAGCATGGTACTTTAGAGTCTACTGTCAAACATTCTTAAAATATTTCCTGCTACTATCAACGCGCGAGTGAAACGTCTCTCGGTTACAAGATAGAAACCTTCGTAATTACGCTACCATGTTTGCTAGTAACACTTTACATCAGTAAAAGCTACTCTACCGACCAGTCCAACCAAAATATGCTGATCGTGTCATGAATTGGATACCCAAGTTATGATACAAAAACAAGGGACCTACCCTACATCTGTAATGTTAATTGTGTGTTAATTTAACAGTAGGACTTACAATGAATTATTCATTTAGCGAAACTTACCAATTAAATAATACATTACGTCATCTTCAAAAGGGTTGTTTGAGAACCAGATCATGTTAGTGTCTTCAGATTGTTTGAACATACCATAGACAGGGTCGAATATTTCTCTCAACAATAACATAAAGAACTCCTTCTTGACACCGCCCGCGTCTTCAGCTTCCTCGCCGATAAATTCTACCTGAACAAACAGTCATCTCTTACTAAAAGTTGGTTTCGCTAAACATTACCAGTAATACTATTTCACAAGAGATTATTACCGAAAATGGTACGAGGAAACCGTAAAACATATTTTGATTATTTTAAATATACTGATGATAATATAAAATGCTTACTATTGATTAATAAGCAAGTCAATTGCTCTGTCTATATGACGACCTCTGTGGCGTAGCGGTTGAGTGTTCGACTGCTAAGTCAGCGGTCGCGGGTTCGATTCACGCTCAGTTTAAATATTTGTATGCATGAATATGTATATTTGCATTGGTCTGGGCGTTGCCCCTCCTGATCAGAAGGTCTAAGTAGCTGAATGACCAACATCGCGAAACGTCTAAGGAGCATTAAGTCTAACTAGCATAATGTCCATATAGCAAAACGTCCAACTATCAGATGGTCTATATAGCAGAATGGCTATTTAGCAAATCGTCAGTTACTCGAAACGACTGGACACTTAGGCACAAAATTCAACACTCACATTGCATCATCGCTATAATATAATGAAATAATATTTAATAATAATAACATAATAATATTTTGAAATAGATATGATGGCCATTAAATGCGATTATGAAATGGCGCTTATCAATGGAATTAAATAAGTTTTTCCGAACACACAAATAACGGGCTGCTATTATCATCTAAATAAAGCCGTTTTGAAAAAAGCGTCAGCATTGGGTCTCCCTGAAAACAGAGAGTGCAGAAATATTGTTAGAGTATGTTCCAATTTACCTCTACTACCTTCTCCATACATTACATTACCGCATGCTGGGCTACCATTGTTCAAAAGGCCTCGAAAATCGAAGAAATGGTGGATTTCTTAAATTACTTTCAAACGCAATGGCTACAGTCTCTGGCAGACATAATAACCTGCCCAACCGAATATAATTCTCGCACAAATAATGCCCTCGAAGGTTGGCACAGGCGGCTAAACGGAAATATTAAATCAAAGCCAACCCTGCTGCTATTCCTCAAGGGTCTTAAGAAAGAAGCGCTTTGGCAAGACCGCAAATACAAAAATAGGCTCTTTGAAGGGAATAAGAGAAGAAAGATAGACATAATGTTTAATATGAAATACAAACGAGGGCTGCAAAAACTTGAGAGCCAAAAAGTTAGTCCTTTTGAATTTTTGACAAACCTTGGCCATATCAGAAGGATATTAGGTCAATAAATGCAGACGAATTTGTGCCTAATATGTTAATAATATTTAAGAGGCTACTAAGCTCTACTTCGGTAGTAGCCGAGTCGAAACCTTTGAATGATAAGGAGCGAGTTCGATCCTGACCGGCAGTATGAATGTGGATTTCGCTTTGTGGAATCAATATGCACTTATCAAATGATTTATTATGACCCTGGGCCATCTCCGGTTTCGAAATGGCCCCCTCAGGTTTGGGAACCACGGTGTCCCCGTCTTGCCCCGGTTTGGGGGAGGGGCGCTAGTCGCCCCACCGTCCCGGCCTGCTTCTGCTGGGGTGACAGGCGGCCTCACCTGCCACCCCCAGGCCTGCGCTCATGGAGGACGGAGGTCGTTGAGCGACCTCCGGCGCCTGAGTCGCCTGCGATGCGCGGCGAGCATGTTGCGGGCTCGGTGGGCCGGGAGAGTTCTGAGCCTCTCCCGGGCGCGCTCCGCCATCGCCTTCGCGAGCATCACATGCTCGCAGAAGGAGGTGGCGGCGGCCCACGCGCTCGAAATTTAATGTACCTAATTTACAAATGACTTTTACTTTTTAGCATGAGTGTACACATTTCATAACTGACTATTCGCTAATTAGACGTTCTGCTATATAGACCATCTGAGAGTTGGACGTTTTGCTACATGGACCTTTTGCTAGTTAGACTTAATGCTCCTTAGACGTTTCGCGATGTTGGACATTCAGCTACTTAGACCTTCTGATCAGGAAGAAAATGCATGTATTCACAAAAAGAAAATTCGAGGTATGTTTATCCACATTCTAGAACTCATAACATAACTTTCAAGTAGATAAGCCAGAAATGTATGAATTCTATCCATTATTACATTGAAATGTCCATAGTTTCACTTAAAAGAAAATTACTGCAAATTTTTTCTGACCATTTTATTTCTATTTACCCCTTGATATCTTTTCACTCCAGTTTACCAATACTTACTTTACCCAGGTGTAGATAACGTTGTGTAGAATGACCTAGGATATTCATAATTATTTATTAGACGAAGTTAACAACGACATTATTACTTACTCGAAGCGGTTTCTTGAGCTGCGTAGTCTCATGGTTACTAATCTGCGTCACAGTATCCCTCACTATATGTTCTCTAGATACAGTTAGATTCAGGAACTGGTCTCTCTGATACTCATAATTGGGATCCATGAACAGTCTAGTGAACATCTGAGTTGCCGCACGACTGATAGCGATCTGCATTTGTAGCTGTTGATCTATCCTTAGTAGTAATGATTTACATTGAACATCGAACAGGAACGCGTAATTACACATATGTGGCTGGTTTGACTGTAATATAAATATTTTTTTTAATCTACGTATTTCTTCCATGCTACGAACCTGAGATATTATATCTTTCACCGCAGATATATTTTTTCCAGATATCGATAGTCGCGTATGGATATGAGTTATTTTAAATATGTAAAAAAATATAAAAATCTGTACAGGATACAGGAGCGCTAACATACCACTCTCACTCTCTCACACATTCGTTCAATTGAAATCAAATTTTTAGAGGTATACTTGCGTATGATGACACAGTTTGAAGTTGGCAATGGGAACACCCAAGCTAAACTAAACATATCTAGTTTGGGCTCATTTGTTTTGTTGTTGGCGCTCTGGTGCTACCATGATAAAAATAAATGTTAGTTTATTGCCAAATAGAAAATACAATATTGTGCGTTGTACTGTGGCCCCGCACTAGACAAGCCTGTCCTGTAGGTGCCAGATACGATTTATACTTAGTGATGCTATACTTAGTGTCACAAAATTAGGTCTCTTAATTTGGTGAGATGACTTGGTATCGACAAAATATGTATTTGAAACAAAAAAAATAATATCGGGTAAAAAAAAAAAAAAAAAGAATATAAAAAAAATAATAAAGAAATGAAAAAAACACCACCAGCGACGAGCACACGTGACGCTGGTCGCGATTTAGGTATTTCCCAGCCAGGTGGGATGACGATCTGCGAAAGACTGCGGGCAGATGCTGGATGCGGCAAGCTGAAGACAGGGCGCTATGGCGCTCATTAGGGAAGACCTATGTCCAGCAGTGGACTAGAATAGGTTGATGATGATCACACATCCGCTTGGAGAATACTGCGAGGATACTATCCGCGATACTAAATCGCGACCAGCGTCACGTGTGCTCGTCGCGTCACGTGACACTGGTCGCTGGTGTTTTTTTTTTTTTTTTTTAATTTGTTTAAATTTTTTTTTAATATTTTTTATTTTTATTTAAGCCGATATTATTTTTTTTGTTTCAAATACATATTTTGTCGATACCAAGTCATCTCACCAAATTCAGAGACCTCATTTTGTGACATCTTATATTAGCAGCTATACATATAATATATATATATATATATATATACATATATATTTATATATACACTACATATAAAACAATTTACTGGACAATCAAAAAAGACTAAAACTACAACATCTATGATAAATGAACAAATACACTTTCGGTTAAGTGGTAGGACAATGAAAGCAGCCATGTTGTGACTTGCTTTTGCTTCTTTCACGGAACACAGTTTTATGTCGCAAACATTATTCGTCTGATTACATATATAAATGTATTTAAATGGACTAAAGCGTCTGGCAAAGCTTGAATTAACTTTAGGCAATGTTAATCTGTACACACGTCGTTCAGATAGATTTGTGTAGTCTTCAGAATTTGGTATTTTTTTATGAACGCCAACAACTGTTTTCAAAATATACATTTAATAATTTACTTTCACTGTAGAGGGTTCTAGTAGGATACCTAAAAGGTTTTTTGAGCATAAGTGTTTAAATCTGCTCTCGGAGCTCTTTCTACTTATATCATCATTGACTTAGTAGCACTTCCCCAACAAGTGATACAATGTGTTATCAGTGACTAACACAGGACAAAATACACACACTTTAAAATATCTGCTGGAACCGATGATATGATAAATAATATGCCTTTTTTCTATTTTTTTTAAATAAATGTCCAGAGTCGGAAGGCGGTAGGTGGTCATGGTTATTTTATATAAATAATTTTATTTATAATAATGTTTCTTCTTGAAAGTTTCATACTTACAGCATGATCAGAAAGCCAGTTGATATAATCTGTTGCGATGTCAACATGGTTACACAAATCTTCTATGTAGAAACATTCAGCCGGTATCTTCGGTTTCTTTGGATTGGCAAAATTTATTTTGTTCAATGATGATAGAGCATTAAGAATTTGTATCAGACTATGGCTGAAGTAAATCCTCTGAAAACAAACATAATATTCAAAATATGGAAGCTCAGTTTGTAACATCTATATGAGACAGCGAATATTCTTCGGCGTTGCCAAAAAAATCTATAGAGAGAACGCTCCACAAAAAATCCGTTCCCGCAGGGGGAACGCACAAGTAGATTTTTTAACATGTTTAATTTTTTTTTCTCGAAAACGGTAACTTTTAGCGAAAAGCTTTTCAGACATTTATTTTAGACTTAAAAATGGCCTATCGATTAAAAATGTTTCCGACTGCAAGAATGTTCACCGGTTAGAAGTTATGATTATTTTTCCCGAAAAATTTTGGTTTTTCCCCCCTCCACTTTTAGTTAAAGTTTTAATCTTATAGGTTTATAATTAAAAGTTGTTGGTATTCATGTATACTATGGGATAAAATAGAACGGTTCGAATATCTTTCATGGAACGTGAAATTTTGAGGAAAAACTGATTTCACAAAAAGTGAGGCCCTACCGTCCCCTTAGGCCGGATTCCACCCGTTCACGAACTTAAACTAAGTTTACACCCAAGCAATTTTTGACCGCAGTTTGAAAGCGATCGGGGCAAAAATGCGACCGAGAGAGTGCCGCAAATTTTGGGAAGTGGAACCATACATACATATAAATATATTTATATAAACTTTTTGACCAGTGGTCATTTCGGACTCAGGGGGTCATAACTAGACCTCTTATGAAGATTTTTTTTTTTAATTCGACAGTAGTCAAGAAACCAATAGGTAGATCGATTTCATCGAAATCTACCTAAAACCGAAACAAAACGATCCTAAGCGGACTCTCACTCATCTTCCCGGCGTGCAAAAAGCCGAGTACTGTAATTAGTATTTTTAATTATCAAGCTTAGTACAGGCTTTAGTACGAGCCATTTATGATCAATAAAGTTGATATAATAAGAAAGTACCCTATTTGCAATCACTGCTGGTTGCCTTAGTTCAAATACAATAACACTTTTGAAGATATCAACGAGCATTTCAAAATATTCCGCAGTTTGGGCTTCCCACCATAAATTCACTAACCGCTGCGCTTGCGCCGTCAGGTTGTTGAAAGCTTCTGCAAAGGGTCCCTGGGAATTAAACGGCTCAATTAAGTGGAGCATAGTCAATAAATGTTGTAAATAAAATAAAAATGAAAGTAAAAACAAAAGTAAATTGTAGAATGATGATGCATGGCCATTCCTTTCCTCAAATACACATGAATATATTTTTATACTAATTTTAATAACGAACTAGTGGTTTTTTCTATAAAATAGTATTCTGAATACATTAGAAGATTGTTTATGGCTTAAATAGGCCATATTCTAGGCAAAGTAGAAATACGTAGTGAATATATATATATATATAATCTCTGTGAGAATAAGGTGTGATGGTAAGCATTATATTATTCCTAACGTTAGGTCATATTAGTAGTAGTCTCGCTAACTCTCCAAATAAATTGAATGTCTGTGTCGAGGTCAGAGTGTCACAGAGTTTACAAGTAAGTTAAGCTATCCTTACTTTGGATCTAAATTCTCTAGATAGTGCTGTATAGAATGTATTATAATATTACATTTTGGCAGTAAAGATACTACGTTAATAAATGGCGAGTCAATTGTCGTCCACGTTAGGCAGCCAAGCCACGCCTAGAAGATACAAATGTGGATATTATTTAAAAAAAATTGTTGTGTTGAAAAAAAATTCTCTATGACTCTGTCCGTGTTTACTTTTTTAAACTATTGGGTATAAATTAAAAGTGTACCTGTAATTCAACATGTCTTCTTGGATTTCGCATTTCATGATACAGTGGCAAGATGAGGAACATTCTTAGTGCTTCTGCATCCGGGGGAGACACTTTCATCTTCTTTATTATATTGTCTGTTAGGTTACTGAATATCTGAAAATAAATATATTATGATACGACTATTTGGAAGCAAAATTTTCGTCTTGTGGTTTTTATTGGTAAGGGGTAATGCGTATGGGTTTCAAAATATATTGGAAAAGTGATACTTGAACCGGTTTTTGAATTCTCTTCTTATAGTTCATATAGTGATCCATAAGTTACAAATGGAAGACATTGGTAGACTACAGACATACTCCAATAAACCAAATATGGTTTCGGCTACAATAAAATAAATAATAGACTGGAACCGATTCCAATAAACTAATATAAGTCTCGGGAATAACTCCAATTAACCAAATATGATTATGGACAGATGAGAGGCCGACTTAAATAAATAAGGAACGTTTAGATTATTTACCCAAAAATGATTTACTAAACTTACTAGTTCCTTAATTGTAGAATTTTCAAATCTGCTAACGAATGTAAAAGCCTCCTCAGCCTTCTTTAAATCCACACCGGGAATTTTAGTATTACAACCATAATGCGCGTTATTGGCCGCTAGAAATGAACCGTTCAGGCACGCTAAAGATGCAAACGCAGTCTCGAGGTAGGCCAACAAATCCTGTAACAAATGTTACATCTATCAGTTCACTGCTGGACCACGGTCTCTTTCAATGTACTTGATAGCAACCATTCAGAGTAACAAATATAAAATATACATGTTAAGCGATTATACATTAATACCCTTTATAAATTACAAATTTCACATTAATTTATATAGGTAGGTACTAAAATAAGCTAGTACAGAATCAATCTGCAATGCTTCGAACAGTTTTCAACTCTACAAACATTTCCATAAGTTATTCTAAAACTTGAAATGCTCGTGGACTTTGAATAGAGAAGATGATCTAAATCTTGTAACTGTGTTCATATACGATTGTAAAATACCAGTAGTGCTTAATGTCAACATTTATTCGTGATAAGAAAATACATGCTAGCCTGGCCAAAAGGGCCAAAGCACACATGATACATTTTTTAAGTAGCAGGTATTATAACTTGGTCTTCAATATAAAAACTGACCTGGTTAACCACATCATTATCTTTAAATACTTCACAAGCTGCCAGCTTGGCTACCGTTAACGTTAAGACTTGTTTGGTATGATCTGGTTGCCGGAAATCACAGGGACTGGACCTTTCCGATGTTACTAAGAAACTGTGATCACCTCCCGCGAACACCTTTATAGGGCCCTTGAATATGTCAGGTGAAAACTGTAAGTAAAAAATTACATTTATGTAATTTACCAGTACTGAAATAACAGTCTGTACAGCGAGTGCTGATAAATATTAAGAGATATCCACGATTAGCTAGAAATATCGTTCTAGCTAAATTGCATATTACCCGATATAAGGATATTTCTAGATAAGGAGGCGAAAGTGTTAAGCCGTTATAGTAAGACCGAAATGACAAAAAGGAATTCACTGAGAGGCAAAACGTATGCCTACGGTGATTACCCAATATTGCGTAACTGGTATTGGTACATACCGTGTACCACACTCACCAAAATTTTAAAGAGCTAGAAAATAGATCATGTATCTTTAAGTTTAATGTGCTACATTGGATATAGCCAAAGAAGGAGGGTCGCTTATTTCGAATCAATATTAATTATCACATTAACATAAAGTATACAAACCCTCAACTTTTTTAGCTTTCAAATATATTTAATTGGTATTGTAAATTAATATTAAAAAAAAATTGTTTGTATTTTATGCACTGCTCTACCGTACGTTACCTACTTGATTCGATTGCGATCAAACTTTGTCGACTTATAGCTTGCGCGAATGTTATAGGTGTAGTTTAAACTGGTGCAATCGGATCATAGGATCTTCCCGCGCGAAGCCGAGACGGGTGAGCTAGATCTCAAAAAATAAATAATTATTATATATATTTCAACCTCTTCTAAGTTATTCGGGGTGTAGCACATATGCGATATTCATAAATGCTAATGCCACGATATTGCGATATCACTAACTATATTTTTTAACACTCGCTGAATAGACATTGACAAATAAGGACTACGGCGGTGAACGGAACTAACACTGATTTTTATATTTTTATCATAGTCAGAATTAAGCTAAAGAAAACTACCAACACACAAACAGAAACTACAATATTAATTTCGAATAGCATGAGTGAATAAAATTATAAACAAGCAGTACAGATTTCATTTATGATTGCGGGATAAGAATTTATTCATAATTATGTTATCATACATGTATATATACAACGAATATTAAGATACTTTCAAAAATACAGATGACTCAACATTTATTTTGGAACTGCCCATGACACTCGTGCGACCAAACGTCGTCGAGCTCTCCACCTTCGGTTTCTTCTTCGGCTAAAGAAGAATTGATCAAATTAATAAAGTAAATAGCTATATTTATACTTAACATAAATGTTTGAGCCAAAATCAATATAAATAAAAACCGAAACACACTCGTATTTTCTATCACTAAATAGTATAATTATTTTAACAAAACAAAACGATAGCCAACTGGTCTCTCTACTATGATTTTGATTGTGAAACTTCATTCTAATTGGCATCGAATTAAATTCAGCCTTCAAGAAGATAAAATGAAATGCTTATTTGAATGTAGGTATACTTTGTTGTTTAGGTCGTTTATGCAGGACCAAACAATATTTTAGCTATTTTTAGCCTAGTTCGTAGTTTTGTACCAGCAGAATCGGCACTATTATGTAACTAATAATCGTAACTTAGCAACAGAATATAAGTGTGTTTGAAACATTTTTACAACAAGAGGAACAACTTAAGGAATGTAAATAAGCATAATACAAAAATAACAACTTAAGTAGGTATGAAGTCTACAAAATCAAATAAAATTCAATTCTACTGTATGGGTGACATTGCCGTCTATTCCGTTGTGTTGACTATTAGTTCGATTAATTGAACAGTATGGAAAGAATATTCTGTTCTGTTAGATTAATTTTTTGTCAGATCATGGTCTAAATCCGGAAATTTAGTTACACTGATAGTTCGATTAGTCAAACAAAACCAATGGAATATTCATTTGGTCCTTTTAGATTATTTATGGAACGAAGTTCCTTATCGCGCGTTACGAAAGGGGGCTAGACGGAAAAAATGAAGACTGTAACGACACTTTTTGCTTTTGTAACTTCTGCGCACCGATCCGCGCATTGTTGTCACGGTACTATGGAAACGTATGGTGTCATTGTCAATATTTTGTTTGATTTACATCATAACTTCTTTCACGCCTGTATCCCCGAAGGGGTAGGCAGAGGTGTATTACACACCCACTATTCGCCAGTTATGTTTAGGTCCCAATGTAATAGGGGGCGAGCCTATTGCCATCAGCTACCGGGCACAATATTAAGCGAGCGATAATTACCATTCATTAATGCACACATAACTACGAAAACTCAGAGGTGTGTGCCCGGGGCGACTGGGGATCGAACTCGAGACCTCGTCTCAGTAGTCCGTTACGTACGCCACTGGGCTATCGCCGCTTTTACGATTTGATTTAATATTTAATGTTTCCTTGAGGCGTAAAAGTGGTGACCCTGACGTGATGGATATCATTTGTGAATTCGCTAATGAATAGGAGTTGATGAGTACGAGGAGTTTCAGTTTCTGAAGAACTTTCCATCCGGGTGTCTATTGACACCTCTCAAGGTTTTTTGTTGGATTCATTGTCTAACAAATGGGCAGATACTGTTTTTTTTTCTTAGTCGAATTATACGGAGTAACCATTCCGTTATGTTAGATTATTATTTGGTAAGCCGTAAGTTCAAATATGTCTAAGAATCCGGAACAAAAAATTGTATGATTTAAAACAATAATTTATTTTATCTACACCCATGCTTTAAATCCTCTATAAAAGATTCTGAAACAGTTAGCTTATTGCCAACATTAATACATCCAATGTCCTAATAACCATAATATCATCCGAACGGGTGTTATAATGTTGTATGAAATTTCATAATAACACTCCTTTCGCTTTTTCAATCTCTTCCGCGCAAAGGGTTACTCATCAGACAGCCAAATTCTTACCACTCGATGCGTGGAATCTGTATGAGTTTCAAAAAAAGAACTGTCATTCACGCGCTTTGCATTGCACTACCACAGCGGCGCGGCGGCGCGCCGTAAAAAAAAATTAAAGCTTATTCGTTGGAATTCGAATTCCCGCTATTTTTCTTCGCTATTATTTTTGCAAATTGTTTTGTTTACTTACGAAAATGAGCGATTCAAGTTTTGATAACACACCTCCAGACATTTCGAATGCAGCAAAGGACATTTCTAACAAATTACTACCGGAAAAATCTAGAAAACAGTATGAAAAGGCGTACCAAGATTTCATGAATTGGAAAATATCAAATATTCATCATTCTCTGAAGATGTATTATTAGTTTATCATGGGTGTAGATAAAGTCTTGTATGCAACTGTATAATTAGGTATTAAAACACTCATGTGATACTATTATCACACTCAGCTTCGCTTCGTGTGATAAACCCACATTCATGTTTTAATACCCCTCATTATACCACAGTTGCATAAATAACTATTATGTCCACAAATAATGTATTTTGTTTAGTTAGTAGTTGACTTCATCTACTATGACCATTCATGTAGTTTGAGTAACCGCACGGTGCCCTAAAAAGGATATCCCTGAGCGAAATATGTTAGGGTTGCAGTAGCAAAAGCGATGGCCGTCAGAGTCATCAGGGGGTATCGCACGATCTCCGTCGAGGTGGCATGTCTCCTAGCTGGGACCCCTCCATGGGACCTGGAAGCGAGAGCCCTTGCGCTGTTGTACCAATGGCGCAAAGAGACGCTTGAGCGGGGCCATAGGCCGTACCCCCAAGAAATCAGGGCTCAGCGGTCCCAGCTCCGCCGGGAACTCATGGAGACATGGAGAGTGCGACTTGAGCACCCAAGGTTGGGGGAATCCACCATTGCGGCGGTGAGACCGATCATGAAGGAGTGGTTGGAGAGGCACCACGGTGACCTTTCCTACCAGATGCGCCAGATATTTACCGGACACTGCTTCGGTGAGTATCTATGGCGCATCCACCGGGAGACAACGCCGCAGTGCCAGCACTGCGAGGATCCTGGCGAAGACACGGCCCTCCACGCGTTGATGGAGTGCCCTGCGTGGGCGAGTCCACGCCGGAATCTCGTTGCAATCCTGGGCGTGGACGTTCTCTCGTTGGAGACCATGGTGAGGGCCGTGGTCTCCGACGGTAGCAAGTGGCACGCCGCCGCCTCTTTCTGCGAATAGGTAATGCGCGCAAAAGAGACGGCGGAAAGAGAGCGGGAGAGAACCCTGCCCCCCAAGTTCCGCTGTCTGCGGCGAGGACGCCGCAGACTCGTCTACGCCCGGGACTACCGACCTCCATGATCGGGGCCTGAGGCTGGCAGTTGGCCGACTCACCGTCCTTACAGAAGCAGGCCGTGGCGGAGGCTTGTCGTGTGTGTCCTACACACGCCTGCCAACTCACCGACGCGGGATAAAACCCGACCCCACCAGGCGAAGCAGTGGTGGCGGCCAAAGTCCGCCGGTAACCCTGGGGTCATCCTTTCGAGGGCGTACCCGGGACGCCCGGCAATGGACACTTGGGGAGGACACCGTGTGGTTTTAGTCGGTCCGATTGCGACACGCCCACCCCATCATCGGCACCGATGGGTTGCAGCCCGTGGGGGTTTTCAGACGTAAAAAAAAGAAGGGTAGCAGTAGTATCCTTTTTGGGGCATCACCGTGCGGTATTATTGTATATAGGTATTGTAGAAGCCTATACAGACTTCCCGTCACCAAAATATTTGCTTATATAATATTTGTATCGACCTCTACCTTTTTTTTTTTTTTTTCGTGCGGATTTCCCTTCGGATACCCCCCGCCGGCCAGCGGGGGCGGTTATGTCGGGCTTGCACCGACTAAAACCGCACGCCGTCTCGGGTCTTAAGACGCTGGGGTGTAAGGTTACCCATAGAGCATATCCCTCGCACCCCGACTGACCCTGGGCCATCCCCGGTTTCGAGATGGCCCCCTTACTTGCTCTCCACTGTGCCATCTGCTAGTCAGAGGGACACGTGGAAAGCTTCCGAACAGCCCTCAACAGGGCCGTCCTCGCCTCGGTCGGAGTTGGCCGTAGGCGGCAGCGTCTCTCCCACCCTAGGAGAGAGGCGCTGCCGTCTCCGTTGCCCAGGGTGCACCGCGTGGAGGTCCCCAACCAAGCACCCCTGTATGGTGATATGTATAGGTGTATCGACCTCTACCTATACATATTTAATCACCATCTATCATATTAGTTACTAGCTGTTGCCCGCGACTTCGTCCGCGTTAAGTTCGGAATAGTAGAAGATATTCGTCAGGGATTTCACTTTTTCTCAGCAATTGCAAACTTTGGGAACTGATATCTTTTTATATTATTTTTCATTATTATTACTTCATTTTGGTAATTGATTTACACGGTTAATCAACTTTTATAGCAGAAAAAAAATCTCAAAGTCTGCTCTGCAAAAACAGAGAGTTTCGTTTTACACACAAACGACATTGTTTTAAACGTCTAAATTTTCTGTACCGACCATGTCTCATTACCCTCTTCGAAATGGAAATTGGATTTAACAGGATTAGCAATAGTTTTTGTTTTAAACGAGAAATACTGTTTTGGCGCTTACGACTTTGCGACAAGTGTCGCAGCGAGGTGCTGGCCGTTCGCAGTGAGTTTCGCGCGCCAAAGGGTACAAAAATAAGAACATTTACGTAAGCTTTTGTGTTATTGTGGTGTCAATAAAAATAATTAACAATTAACAACTTATTACTTTATATTATTTACCATGTTGATATCGCAACAGAATATATCAACTGACTTTCTGATCATGCTGCAGGTAAGTATGAAACTTTCAAGAAACATTATTTTAAATAAAATTATTTATATAAAATAACCATGACCACCTACTGCCTTCCGACTCGTAGCCATTTATTCAAAAAAAAAAAATAAACACGGGTCAGCAACTGCACAGCCGGGGATGAGGAGACAGACGGAGCAGCAGGAATGGGACCAGTGGAGTATTGGTGGACTCGAGTGTGGTCATGGTGTGAGTCAACCCGCCGGACAGGGAGACGCGTAGAAACGGTGGTGCCGCTGGCCGCCCGCGGCATAGTACAGGGGCCCGACTAGGACTAACCCCCCCGGAAGGCTGCCCCACCAGGTCGCGCATAATCTCGATGTGGCTCGTCGTGCCGGTCGGTGACCGGACGGTGGACCCGGCGTCCACATTCGGGAGGTTACGGGGGCCCTTCCGTTCGGCGGGTTGGCTACCACCATGCTGCATATTCACCGACGCAACCAAACCCCCTTGTCACACACTGCTGCGGCGTCTGTCACCACTTTTTCACGCCTTCCCTTCTTATCACACTATGGCAGCGCAAAGAATAAGTACCCGATGTACAGCGGCATACCCCTCTCCCACCAACTCAACACCATTTGAGGTTGAGTTCACGAACATTCGTAGTCCACCATCACCTAGAGGCCGTACGGCCAGCTTTGCTTTTCCACACATATACGCCGCCCTGATGACTCGTCTTACTTGCTCTACCCCGGCTATGTGATAGAGGAAAACTTCCTGGGAAAAGCCGGGGTATGTGTGTTTGTCAGGGCGGATGTTTGTTGTCGCCGCTTGCGGAGGACCCATCCTTTTCTACTCTCGCTATACGTGGACCATGGCTCGTCTGGCCAGGTCTACGTGTGCGTATACCGCTCCCATAAAGGAGGAGATACGGAGACGACTCGACTCTTTGACCACCTGAGTCAGGCGGCAGACGTTGCGCAGGAGCGGTTCCCGTCCGCAGGATTGGTATTTTTGGGAGATTTTAATGCCCACCACAAGAGGATTGGCTGGGATCTCTCAGAACTGACCATGCGGGTCGGACCGCCCACGCATTCGCTCTCACGCATGACTTGACACAACTGGTACTCCAGACCACCAGGATACCAGACATAGAGGGTCACGCGCCCGCTTTGCTAGACCTTCTGCTGACGACCCACCCAGCCCAGTACAGTGTTTCTGTGCGAGCCCCATTGCGTTCGTCCGACCACAGTCTGGTGCCACGTGCCAGTCGCTGTTCCTCCGCAACCTGTGGAGGTAAAGCGGTGATTATGGCACTATTCGTCAGCAGATTGGGACGGACTACGTGACTACTTCGCATCCGTTTCGTGGACTCAGCGCTGCTTTGATGGTATGGACCCATCAGATTGCGCTTCTGCCGTCACTGGTGAAATCAGTTTGGGTATGGAGTATTATATCCCATACACTGAAGTCACCCGTGCCTGCAGAGCCCGCCCCTGGTTCGGGCGTGAGTACGGTGACGCTGTTTAACAAAAACAGTCGGCGTTCCGCGCCTGGGTCAGGACACGCGCAATGCGCGATCCAAATGTGCATCACCTCAAGGCGGCGTATAACAGAGCCACAAAGGACTGCAAGAGGGCATACATTAGAGCGGATGCTCAGCGCATAGCACGGCTTGGGTCAACAACTTATGTCGCATCCCGCAAGCAGCCGTGGCTATTGGCGATTGGCCAAAGCCGTGCAATCCAACTTCTGCCAGCCTTCGCTACCTCCGCTACGGTACCCTGATGGTTCACTGGCTCACGAGCCGCAAGAGCAAGCAGACATGCTGGTTAACCTCTTCGCGGCTAATTCCCGTGTCGATGACTGTGGATTACAGCCACCAACGCTACCCAGCTGCGACCACTCAATGCCTTATATTCGTATCAGGCAATGCGACGTTCGAACAACCCTACAGTCACTCGACGTCCGGAAAGCCAGTGGACCTGACGGTATTCCTGCGTTGGTCCTGAAAAAATGTGCAGCGGAGTTGTCTCCAACACTAACGCGGCTGTACCGCCTGTCCTATTCCTCAGGAAAATTCCCGCGGACTTGGAAGGAGGCGAACATACAACCGGTCCCTAAAAAGGGGGATCGTTCGGACCCGGGCAACTATCGACCCATAGCTGTCACCTCAGTCCTCTGCAAAGTGTTTGAGCATATCATAAATACACAGCTCATGCGTTACCTAGAAGATTACTCTTTAATTAATGACCGGCAATATGGCTTTAGACCGAAGCGGTCAACGGGTGATCTTCTAGCGTACGTCACACATCTCTGGGGTGAGGCTATGGACAGGCATGGCGAGTCGTTGGCTATTAGTTTTGATATCGCCAAAGTCTTCGATAGTCTGGCACAGCTCGCTTCATTCCAAGCTTCCGGCCTACGATCTGCCTACTCGATTGTGCAATTGGGTTGCCAGCTTCCTGCATGAGCGCAGCATCCGAGTTCTCTGCGACGGCCGGGCTTCAGAGTTCATGCAGGTTAATGCTGGCGTGCCTCAGGGGTCTGTCCCACTCACCCACTCTCATTCTTCTGCATATCAATTACATGCTGGCAGCATCCATTGCTATGCAGATGATAGCACTCTGCATGGGGGATGCTACGGACACCCTGCGGCCAAGAAGACCGACAATGAGGAAAATAGACGACAACTTGTCACTGAGCTCGACCGGGTCCTGACCCGCATTTCCCAATGGGGATCTGAGAATTTGGTCGAGTTCAATGCCAAGAAAACACAAGCGTGCGCATTTACAGCTAAGTTATCCTCATTCCTTCCTCTCCCAACTCTTCAGAACACACCGCTACCACTACAGAACCACATTAACATGCTCGGAATGGACGTTGGCTGCAAACTGATCAATAAAAACTACATCGAAAGCGTCATCAAAACAGCTTCACGAAAACTCGGAGTTCTGAACAGGGTGAGACGGTTTTTCACGCCGGGGCAGCGGTGTCTTTTTTGGGTATGTAGTATTATATCCCATACACTGAAGTCACCAGTGCCCGCAGAGCCCGCCCCTGGTCCGGGTGTGAGTGCGGTGACGCTGTTCACCAAAAACAGTCGGCGTTCCGCGCCTGGGTCTGGGCAGTACAAGACACAAATTCGCCCCTGCGTGGAATACTGCTCTCATCTCTGGGATGGCTCCGCACAGTACTTATTAGACGCTCTCGACAGATTGCAGCGGCGTGCCATCCGTATCAGTGGGAGTCCTGAGATTACCAACAGCTTAGGACCTCTGCAGCTGCGTAGAGACATTGCCTCTCTGGCTGTATTCTACCGTCTCTACCAGGGCGAGTGTTCTAAGGAGCTCTTTCAACTAATCCCACCTTCTCAATTTCGATCCAGAACAACACGTGCTTCGGTGCTTCCTTTCTTTGTCGCACGATAAAGAGCTGGAATGCTCTGCCCGCGCACGTGTTCCCTTCTTACAATCCCGGGTTCTTCAAGCGGGGCGTGAAAAAGCATCTTTTGAAGCCTTCAAGGTAGGGGCTACCATTTTAGGATCGTCAGCATCTGGGATGGTGGCCCATATCTTCTGGACTTCGCCCCAGCTTCTCACCATCCAGCGGGGTGCAGTCAATTGACGGAACAAATATTTAAAAAAAAGGCAATGTAATGTTTTAAAAGTTTATCCAAATCATACAATTTATTCTTTGTTTTATTTAAATGTATCTTACTTTTGAGGTTTGCAAACGCCGTAGTTCTACACCGTGGCACAATCACGTCGAGGATATTCTATATAAATCGAATATTTGTACAAAAGAAATGTTATATGGACAGCAAAATGAGCATGTAGCAAAAACTATGTTCATGCAACAATATAATAAAAATGTCAGGCCCTCAGCTCAGTGGCGGGAACACATCGCTGTGGCGGGAACACATCGCTCTCCGTACTCCTCTGCTTTCAGAGGAGACAGGATGAGCGATGCTGTTAGTGGTGAGATGGCCCAGGGTCAGCCGGGGTGCGAGGGATATGCTCTATGGGTAACCTTACACCCCGGCGTCTGAAGACCCGAGACGGCGTGCGGTTTTAGTCGGTGCAAGCCCGACATAACCGCCCCCGCTGGCCGGCGGGGGGGGTATCCGAAGGGATTTCCGCACGATAAAAAAAAAAAAAAAAAAAAAAAAGGCCCTCAGGTCTTTTTATTGATGCAGAATTCGGATTTTTAGCTGGCAGTCCGGATGGTAAGTTATTCTTTATCAATCTTCTATTGTATCTTTGGCAAATAGGAAAATTATAACACTAGTTATAATCGGGAAATCGGGAGGGGCCAAGGATTACGAGCTCGTTAGGCGATTGGATTTCTTGTATCAAATCTCATAAAGAGATGGAGCTCTTTATGAGATTTGATATTCATTGTTTTATTTCATTGTTTTGAGATTCATTGTTGTATATTTTGTGTCAATTTGTTCTAGGTGTGATGGAAGATGAGAGAGCCGTTATTGAAATCAAGTTTTTTCCATCATTGGTGAGGAAAAACCAAAGTCTAGAAGCAGCTGCACTAGAAAAGAAAAACTTTGCACTAAAATTGGATAATAATGTGCTAGTTATGAATAAGAAGCATGATTATTACTATCAAGTAAATTGATAATTCTATTGCGTGCTCATTTTATAATTTATTTCAGCAAGTTTACTCTTATATATAATATTATTTCAGGTTCAAGAGCAAATGCGTGTCAGCAATATGGATAAGTGCTACTTCATATGTTTTATTTCAGTCAATGTTCCTTTGACTGTTTTAGAAGTTTGTCGAGATAATGAATTTATCAGCAATATGATGCCAAAGCTGATATACTTTTTTTTAAACTGTATTCTGCCTGAAATATTAATAATTTTGAGAAGTGTTCAAAAAATGCGAAATGTGTGTATTTCAATGGTACACTTAGTTATTACTTCGTTATTCAGTTTATAATTAGCATCAATTTCAATGTCCAAGATAAAAAAAAATCTAGTGGAAATCGTCCTTCAACATCCACATCAAATGTTGGAAACATTCCTAATTCAAGTGTGTAGGATCATATTAGATCAGCTTCGAAGATTAATGGTAAGTAAATAACATTTTGAAATGAATGGGAGAATAATAGTTTCTCAAATGCAATAACTATGCTAAGTTCAGTTATTTTCTTTCGCAGCAGCTGTGTGACGGTATTTCCTGGCAAGAAGACTCCATGGCTAACATTTTGGAATGAATGGGAGATTAATAGTTTACCAAATGTAATAAATATATTTAGTTCAGTTATTTTCTTTCGCAGCAGCTGTGTAGCGGTATTTCCAGGCAAGAAGACTCCAGGGCAGAGGGCGAAATCAACGAGACGATTGATTTTTGTTTTTTGTACTTTTGTAGTAGTTTGTTTAGAATCTTACGTTATTGTTAAAACCTTATTTGTTGAATACCACAAACCGAAAAAGGGGTCAGTTCACCATGAGTAATGGATGGATTTTTTTTCGCGTATTCAGGATTGGTTCATGGTAAAAGTTGTTCATAACGATGAGCGCAATGACCTCTTTTCAGAGTACCAAAAAAAAACCTGTTGTTTTCTATTTATGTTCTTGTCTTGTAAAAAAATCTATCGAATGGTCTGTAAATATTGTAATAATTATAAAGTATTATCATAATTATTATCATTGTACACTGTAGATGTAGGAATAAATAAAAGACATAAATTATAAATATTGATTTCTTTTGCGTGAATGTTGCTTCAAATATCCCAGTAATATAATAAAATGCGACAGTTCGGATGGATAGATGTTTGTTACTCTTTCACGCAAAAACGGGTGAACGGATCTGGCTTCTAATATCATAATGTGAAAGTTTGGATGGATGGATGTTTGTAATAAATGTTTATAAAATTAATAATGGCGAAGAGGTCAAGTCTCAGGCTTCAATCTATCCACAATCGATTTGTAGACAGACACCCAACAGTAAACGACAGCTGTCAAAATGCACTTCTTAGGTGGTTTCAACTGTAATAACTGTAATACAGACAACCTGTCTAAGTAAAAACGACGGTAACGAAGGTAAACAAAATTCAATGTTAATCTATTGCACTATGGAGTTTTAATATTAATTTCGAATAAAATCTGTTGAAAAATATTTTGAAACCACCGTTCATCATCTTTTTAACACGTGTTTAGTTAAATCTTTCAAAGAATATAAATGCCAAATTTGCAGCTGATTGGACCAAGAAAACACGTTGTTCCATACAAACTTCGCAACCCCCTTTTTCCCACATTAGGGTTCGAATTTTCAAAAATCCTTTCTTAATGCACAACTACGTTATTTAAGTAATATTTCTGTAAAATTGTATGGTTCTAGCGTTTACAGCTGTCGGTTGATCGATCAGTCAGTCAGTATTTGCTTTTATATACATATACAATAGATAGATAAGAATTATGATCGTTAAGATTTAGATGAAGCAATAAAATTCAATTGACTGGGAAAAATATTTTCTTATTCTAATATGTCACATATATACTCGTATAAATATACACACATATATATATATACTATGTTACCGGAGCACTGTGTGGGATTTATCATAGCTGCTGACATCTTCATTTTATGTTTATTTTAATGAATTTAATCTGTTCGATTTATCAAACTAACAGCCTAACATAACGGAATAGATGGACTTTACCACTTAACAAGTTTCGTTTAATATTTACCTTACGCTGACCTTCCTTTTCAGTCTGAATCGAAAACAAAAACCAATGTTATTGTAGAATTTATATATTAATATGCAGCGGTTGTCGTCTCGTTCATATTCAAGAGAGTTCATATTCATATTCTATCCCTATTCATTTCATATTGTACACATACATTTTTTGATACATAAAACAAACGGATATTCAGGCATCTCGCGTATCACGATGATACATATATAGGTGTTATCGTACTACAATATTTTTTCGCAGATTTTTCGTCATCGCGATATTGTCTGACGGTTACTTACTTTACGTTAAAAATATTGTGTTTAACAATGTTAAGTAGGTTTGCGTACACATCAAAAACTAAAGAGTTCTGCATCGATTAAGATCAAATTTTGACACGATATACAGAGTGGTCCCATAAGTCCTTAGAAATGAAGATTTCGAATAAAATGCAGAGGGCGCGCGTGAGCACCGCACGCGTTCCTGGAGGAGTACCAACGGCCTTGGAAATTCGGTTACCATGGAGCGTTTCACCGGTGCCGACCATATTTTTTTTTGCGCGAGTTTTATCAAAACAAATTATTCGGCTACCATTCATTATCATCATCATCATCAACCTATGCTAGTCCACTGCTGGACATAGGTCTCCCCTAATGAGCGCTATAGCGCCCTGTCTTTAGCTTGCCGCATCCAGCATCTGCCCGCAGTCTTTCTTCAGTTCGGCTACCATAGCGCGGCGTAAATTTCGAAAACATTACAATTTACGCAACTTTAACGACGCTCCAAGTATTCAAACGATTAAGAACTATGTTATTAAGTTCAGGGTGGTTTGAAGTTGGATAAACAGCGGTCAGGTCGACCAATGACATCATGGGCTGAAGAAAACATCGACGTAGTGACACAGTCAGTTCGAGAAAACTCTGCTTAGTCGACTCGTAAGCGTTCCAGTGCATTAAACTTAACCAAGACTTTTCACACCAGAGTTGCAGAATTTTCAATGTGGACCTGATTTCAACAGAATGGAGAAACTGCCCATACCCCAACAATAGCCCAACACCGCTATGCCCATCGTCCGTCAACTTCTCCCTAACAAAGTGATCTCCCAAAGAGGAGACATTCCCTGGCCCCACGTAGTCCGGATCTGACCGCTTTTTTTTTTGCGGAATCCCCTCGGATACCAATGCCAGCGGGGGCGGTTATGTCGGGCTTGAACCGACTAAAACCGCACACCGTCTCGGGTCTACAGACACCGGGGTGTAAGGTTGCCCATAGAGCATATCCCTCGCACCCCGACTGATCCTGGGTCATCTCCGGTGTCGAGATGGCCCCCTCGGGTTTGGGAACCACGGTGTCCCCGTCTTGCCCCGGTTTGGGGTAGTCGCCCCACCGTCCCGGCCTGCGTCTGCTAGGGTGACAGGACCTCACCTGCCACCACCAGGCCTGTGCTCATGGACGACGGAGGTCGTTAAACGACCTCCGGTACCTAAGTCGCCTGCGACGCGCGGCGAGCATGTTGCGAGCTCGGCGGGCCGATAGAGTTCGGCCAACGCGCTCGCGCTCCGCACCATTGCCGCAATCATGCTGCCGAGCGAGAGGACTCCCACCCCGATGGCTGTCACGACGTCACGCCGGGCAGTCCACCAACGTGTGCAGCCCCGAGTCCTCGCTCGCGTCGCAGTGCTGGCACTTAGGCGTTGGCTCCTTCCTGATCCGATGCAGGTGGTCCCCGAAGCTCTCCTTACCGGAGATCACCTGCGTCAGTCAGGCTTCCGTGTCGCCTCTCTAGCCAATCCTCCATGATGGGCCGTACCGGATCCGTAGTCCGGATCTGACCTCTATGAACTTTTTCTTATGAGGTTATCTTAAGAGTAAAGTGTACAAAACCAACCCCCGGTCAATTGATTTCCTGAAAAAAAATCGCACGAGAAATGTAAAGCTATTGCAGAGCTTGCTAGCCGCGCAGTCATGGATAAACGGATTAAAAATCTATGGTGTAATTTTAAAAAAAAATCCCTTTTAGTGTTGCTTCCACACGATACAATGATTGTCAATCTAGTCAGATTTTTCATAAAATTGTATCGTGTGGAAGTCGCTTAACAAGGATTACTATAAAATAAAATCCTTTTCCATAATCTAATTCGGCCTTTTTTTCATGGATTATGAGCCCATCCGGTATAAACCATTTCAAAAATGGTTGTTGTCTATTTTTCGCGTCGCTAATTGGCGCTGCATTCGGTTTATAGTATTTTTAACTAATTTATTCCCAGGTAACGCGGAGCCCCAGACCGCTAGTATATTATAGGTATATATCGTCTTAAAAGCCAATTGATATAAAATCGACTGCAAAATAAAACACTTAAGTGCTCTAAACCTGTACGTACATCACATCTATATCTGGCAGTATGAATTTTAATAATGGGAATGAAACAGCACAAAAATATACACAAGCAGATTTGGCAGCTTACACAAAACAGTGGACAGGTCTTTAACAGATGTTAGGGATAAACTTTTTGACATACAAAACCTTTATACACAGGAAAGCTTGATTTTCGAATTTTATTTACTTTAGTTGTACAAATAACTAATGTTTATAAAATTCAAAAATCTAATTTCAAATTCTTAGAGACACGGCGTCGTTTAAATTTCGATTGTAGGTCAAAAATTCATTAGCAATGCATATGAAACATGAATAGTTGAAATTTCTGTGGAATTAGATTTTTTATAAAAATCCAGTAAGTCACATATGGCGTATTTTACGGTTAAATGAAACAGGTTGAATAAAATGACTGGCTTACCGGCGACTCATCATTGGGGGTGAATGGCACTGGCGTCGGTACAAGCGAGAAGGCCATATGCGGACATCCGAGCTGACCGCGCGCGCCATATCCACAGGCAAGAATGCGTTCTCCGACCCGACACAACATGTGCCGGCGGCCGCAAGCGATTTGCGTGACGGTACTACCCATTAGTTCCATTATCTGCGGAGCAAAAGCTAAGGGTCTTTATAACAATTATAAATAACACTATTCTTGACAGACTCCTCCCCCACTGTGACGAAGCCAAAACTGGAAGGTAATGACTCTGACCTAGGTATATGTCTCCGACTGCAGTTCCAACTCAGAATATTGAAGGACTTAGGGGCTCCAGCTGAAGGCAACAGTTGTAGAAAACAGAGACATATTTTGCTCTTTTGCCGGCGGGTTTTTTAATTTTTGTAAACATTTTGTTTGTAATATTAACTTATGCATATATCTTTTAACCTACCAACATAATATTGATATAAATATAGGCAAAGAAATTTACATTCGCCTACCGACTATGCCAAAGGTGATCGTATTGGGAAGCGACAACGGGTCCTCCCTTTATCTGGTTTCTTTTTTACAAACGATTTTGTTACATGCACAGATCGTGTTTTTTTTTTAATTATTTTATGAAAGATTTAAGACCTTAGGTGATCGGTTACTTAAATAGATATAGCATTATACATTTATGTACTCATATACACTAACTGTACGTATTGCATAATAGGCTACTAGTACTATTAGTCTACTATTCCAAATCAGTCTTTTATTACAACCATTCGGGCACCTTTGTACAATTTTATTGTTGTGCACAAAGTTTAAATTCATGTCCTAGGAGACTTCTGAGGGCGAATGTACATGGTTGGTTTAAACATTCAAATACGTAAATAAACTGTTTGAACTGTTTGAAAAATTTACTGGTAATAATTTGATGACACAAATTTGTCACAAAATTCGACCGGGTGGGTACCACCGTGCACGATTGCGAAAAACCCTCCATAGTAATCCAATTTCAGCTTGATTGCGTTCAGGGGTCTGCAAGTGCATAGCCGGGCAGGGGGATTGTGGTCGCAGCACTAGTGGGACCGGTGGGTGTCACGCGGTGCTGCGACGACAATCCTCTTCTGATGAGGCCGTCAAGCTGAGTGCCACCATTGTTAACATGGTATATATGTATGGTATATGGTGTATGTAATGGTGACCCTCTTTCCTGAGACTTTACCTTCAGCTTACCATCAGGCGAAGTGAAGTCAAATTGACGTGTCCTAAACATAAAAAAATAAAACTATCAGGTTTTGCCCTACCTTTCTAGGTGCCAGCTCATCTTTCGTGGCACCATGACCTGTCTGTCCATATTCCCCAGTTCCACAGGTGAACACGCCGCCATCTAGCGTCAGAAACACAGTGAAATCTTCTCCGCACGATATATGACATACCTGGAAAATAACTCCAGTTTATATGTAATATCTGGCTGATCGAGGCTTGCACAGTTTCTTTTTTTCGACGTTTTCTAAAAATGAAACCTAGCTAGATCGATTTATTGCCCCCGGAACCCTCCGTATACTAAATTTCATCGAAATCGTTGGAGCCGTTTCCGAGATTAAAATTATATCTAATACCTTTAAACGAGCAATTCTTGTATATATATGTATCATTATAACAATATATATATGTAAAATATTTACCATTTTTTAACTTATTAGTTTTTATTTTTTTGTCCGTTTCAACTCATCATACTAGCGAATAAACTGTGCCATAATAAATGTATAGGAACCACAAAAGTACAAATCGTGAACACATGACGATATACATTTTTAACATTTCTTAATTATTATTTTTTTCTTTTTTAATATTTATATTATTTTTATTTTGAACATATTTACTTATCAAACTAGTGAATAAACCGGGCCGTAATAAATGTATGAGAAGTGTAAAAGTACAAATCGTGAACACATTCAATTTTTTTTAATGTCATTTTATCGGTAAAGTAGTGCAGATTTCATATCAGTTTAAAGTTTTGCTTCCCATCATGTGGGCCGTGTACTTGTCTGAATTATACATATATAATTTTTATATAAAAACATATATGTACAAGAATTACTCGTTTAAAGGTATTAGAAATTATACCTACAGACAAGTACATATAATATTTGAACTACTGAAATGAGCAATAATAGATGTGCTTATTAAAACGCTTTTTAATAACAGTGAATTTAATACAATTAGCATAATTATACTGAAAGCCGACTTTTTTAAATAATAGTCACGACAATATCACTTCACCTCGCCTCATGGTATTTTACTGATCTAAAATGACTTCATTCCGTTTAATTGTGTTCTTTATTCTCTATTTTTGAAGATTCCAGTATTATACATTCCATTCCATTCCACCCCACCAGCTCTAAATTGCTTGTGTTAGAAGTGAGTTCACGTCGGTCGTGTCATGGTCAGGATAAATAAATAAATATTCTACAACATTCTACACAGCGCTTTCTAGACCCAAAGTAAGCATAGTATAACTAGCTTGTGTTATCGGTTCCAGAATGCGGACAAACATACTGAAATACTTTTTTTTGTAAATACATACATATTATACATAAAAGCACCCAGACCAATGCAAATAGACATATTCATGCATAAAAATATTTGCACTGAGTGGGAATCGAACCCGCGTCCCCTGTCGTTGCAATCGAATTTACTACCGCTACGCCGACGCCGTAACAGGGTAAAAAAGTTATTACAAAAGAACTGCAAGAACTATTGTGCCTATACAATTTGCAATGGGCAGTCTAATTTACATTCATTTGTTTCATCCATTCTGATAAACTCTCGAAGCTATATAATGTAAGATCGAGATACACGTGATGTATTTTATCAGACACTAGCTGACGCCCGGGCGGAGGTTGGTTAACGTGTTCATTTATTTCTAACCAAAAGCAGGTGTATGAAATTTAGTATTTTCTACCTTTAAAAATGACGGTCTTCCATACAAACGTTCATCTCTTATTTTTCCACCTTAGGTGTGAAATTTCCGAAAATCCTTTCTTAGTGGATGCCTGCATCAGAAAAAGTATCTACTGCCGAAAATTCAAGTTTGTAGGTCCAGCGGTTTAGGCTCTGCGTTGATGAATCAGTCTGTCAATCAGTCGGGACAAGTAATATCTATACGTATATATAGATACGTAGTGATAGATCGTCAACTGCACGGATTGCACATATAATGATACGGGTTCCATAATAGACCAGGCTACAATAAATTCAAGCATGGACAATAGCGACATACCGTGGAGTGGGTCTTGTGTTAAGTAGCAGTACCATGAGTTTGCATCGAAAAATAACTGGCTATCGTCATGCTCGCTAGCGTCATAACGTGTTTCAAATAGATTTCAATAATGCTTGTACCATGAGTGTTGGGTGGCAATACGAAGGCGCTAGCGTGAGCTCGATAGGTTTTAGATTACTGTCTAACTTCACTGTGATGTTTTATTTGTTTCTTTCATAGTACTAAAGAGAGAGAAGGGATCATAATAGTCAAAGTTCAGTTCTAACCTCATGCAAAAGAACTCAGTGTTTATCTCAGTAACTGTAAGTCAAGTGTATCGTTATTTTTTTCGATTGTACATGGGAGTTTTTTAATTAAATTAAGTGTAGTTTTTATTAAATACCTAGAACGAGAACGAGTTCACAGAAAGGTATGTTATAGTTAAATATATATACCTAAAATAAAATTGAATAGATATCCAAATTGTTGCCCCTAAACAACGCAGGTAGACAAGCTAGTCACCTGAAACGTTGAAAGTGAGCCTAAAAATACTTCGGATACCCCCCCGCCGGCCAGCGGGGGCGGTTATGTCGGGCTTGAACCGACTAAAACCGCACGCCGTCTCGAGTCTACAGACGCCGAGGTGTAAGGTTGCCCATAGAGCATATCCCTCGCACCCCGACTGACCCTGGGCCATCTCCGGTTTCGAGATGGCCCCCTCGGGGTTGGGAACCACGGTGTCCCCGTCTTGCCCCGGTTTGGAGGAGGGGCGCAAGTCACCCCACCGTTCCGGCCTGCTTCTGCTGGGGTGACAGGCGGCCTCACCTGCCACCCCCAGGCCTGCGCTCATGGAGGACGAAGGTCGTTAAGCGACCTCCAGCGCCTGAGTCGCCTGCGACGCGCGGCGAGCAAGTGATGACACTCAGGCTTTGGCTCCTTCCTGATCCGATGCAGGTGGTCCCCGAAGCACCCCTTCCCGGAGATCACCTGCGTCAGTCGGTACGAGAGGCTTCCGTGTCGCCTCTCTAGCCAATCCTCCATGATGGGCCTTACCGCCGCTATTGCGGTGTGCCCTGCGCTTGGTCGCCCAAGTCGTTCCTTCCACTCCACCAAGATGGCCAGGCGGAGCTGGGACTGCACGGCCTCGATTTCACGAGGCTCGGGGTTCCGTCCCTGCTCCCGTACCTCCTTTCGCCACTGGTACAGTTGCGAAAGGGCTCTCGCCTCCAGGTCCCATGGCGGAGTTCCGGCAAGGAGACTCGCCGCCTCGAAGGAGATCGTGCGGTACCCGCGGATGACCCTGATGGCCATAACTCGCTGCGGAGCGCGCAGCATCCGCACTGTTCTGGTCCTCAGGGCCTCCACCCATATTGGGCACCCATACAGGGCCATGGACCGCACGTTCCCCGCGTAGAGTCTCCTGCAGGAGTCATCGGGCCCCCTCATGTTGGGCAACAGCCGAGCCAGAGCGAGAGCTGTGCCCTTCAATTTGGGGTCAGACTTCGGATGTGCTCTCCGAAGTCCCATCGGTCGTCGAGCACGAGCCCCAAATATTTCATTTGGGGCTTGATGCCGATGCGATTTCCTCCCACGATGAGACTGGATCCCTCGGGTGGCTTGCTCCGAGGCCCATGAAAAAACAGGGCTTCGGTTTTATGCAGAGCCACCTCGAGACCCAGCAGCCGGATCCGCTCAACGACTTGAGCAACCGCGGTCGTGGCCTTCAGGGTCGCTTCGCGGTACGTCGCCCCGCACGCCGTCACGAGCGTGTCGTCCGCGTAGCACGTGACGGCGGCACCGCCTACGAGCTCACCGCGAAGCACCCAGTCGTATCCGATGTTCCACAGGAGCGGCCCCAGGACCGATCCCTGTGGAACACCGCACGACATTTCACGCCGACCGAGACCGGTCACGGTTGGGTAGATGACGGCTCTCTCCGTCAAATACGCCCCGACTATGCGGCGGAGGTCGAGAGGCACTTCGCGATACACGAGCGCCTCCCTAATGCAACTCCAGGGCAAGGTGTTGAACGCGTTGGCGTTGTCCAGGGACACCGCCAACATCACCTCACCCCGGGCTACTGCATCCTCCGCCAGAGACCTCACGCGCATGATGGCATCCACGGTGGAGCGCCTTTGGCGGAAGCCATATTGGCCATCCGCCAGGTCCGGCCCCAATCTTGAGAGGTGCTCGACGAGGCGCTTCGCAATTACTCTTTCAAAGAGCTTGCACACCTCGTCGAGCAACACTATGGGCCGGTAGGCGGACGGCGAGTCCGCCGGGCCTTTCGGATGAGGACCAGTTTCCCCGTCTTCCACAATATTGGAAACTGGCCCCGCTCCAAACATGCGCTGAGAAGCCCTCTCAGTCGGGGCTCGAGAGCGTCGTCGACTAGAGCTATGACCCACGCTCGGCCTGGAATGCCGTCGGGTCCCGGGGCGGTGTGTTTGGCTCTTAGCCTTCTCACCGCCAGCTCTAGTTCTACCCAAGTGACCTCAGGCACATCGTCGTCATCCACATCGGGCGCCATGGGCGACAGAGGCGGAGTCATTTGCGGTGGAACATGTTCCACCGCCCGCGCTGGGAAGAGGGAGCCAATAACTCCTCTGAGCAGATCCAGCTGGAGACACCGGGTTAACGGCGGGGCCTTGGGGCGCAGCTTGCCCCTCACCATCCGGTAGGGCCGCCCCCAAGGGTCCCGCTCCAGCGTCTCCAGCAGCTCGCGGAAGGCGGCCTGTTTGGCCCACCTTATCTACGCTCGGAGGGCTCCTCTGGCCTCCCTGTATCCCTCGTACAACTCCGCCTCTCGGGCCTCCGCATCTGCGGGGCGGCGACGCCTCCTACGGAATCGGGCCCACCGGCGGTGCGTGATCACGCAGGCCCGTCTGAGCTGCGCGATCTCCGACGACCACCAGTAGACCTGACCCCTCGGATTATAGGGCGGAGCCCTAGGCATCGCCGCGTCACAGACACGAGTCATGGCCTCCCGGAACCACTCCGCCTTCTCGAGCATTATATGCTCGCAGAAGGAGGCGGCGGCGGCCCACGCGCTCGAGCTCCGCACCATTGCCGCAATCATGCTGCCTCGAGGTCACGCATAGCACCCTCCCACGCCGGGCAGTCCTCTAGCGTGTGCAGCTCCGAGTCCTCGCTCGCGTCGTTGTAGAGATGGAGCCTAAAAATACCTCGATTGGCTTATTACTACTCGTCTGTGAGCTAGTAACGTGACCGACACTTAAAAATGGAATTAATTATAATATCAACAAATGTTTAACACTTCAAAATGCTAGTGAGTTACGGATAAACAATCGAAATAGAAACCCTCGATAGCGTCTGCCAAATTAATGAGTCATGGTGCCGTTTTGTGCGGCGACAAATGAAAAACGCTACTAGACATGGAATAGATTTCGATAGGTTTTTACCTATATATATTACATAAACATAACTTCACGCCTGTATCTCCGAAGGGGTAGGCAGAGGTATATTACACACCCACGATTCGCCAGTTATGTTTGGGTCCCAATGTAAAAGGGGGGGGGGCGAGCCTATCGCCATCTACCGGGCACATTACACATTATATACATACTGTCAAAAAAGTACCGGGAATTGATCATTTAGAAACTCTGCTTGAAGTGGTCGTAGAAGATCTTATTTTCGCTAAGTGAGCGCACTGTCCACTATGACCAGACGGCGTTTGAGCGTTACTAGTCATTTAGTTTGTTTAATGTGCGCCATTTAGTAAGTTCATCTCAAGTGTGTTTTGCGATTTTCACAATGGACAAAAATTTCGTACATTGTATCCTTCTTAAATTTTTCCTTGCAAATGGATTATTTTGTTTCAGAGTGCTGAAAATGATAAACATAACATGGCTTACGGTGAACCGATTTAATTTACAAAAAAAACTGTCTATGTGTGGACCAGCAAATTTAAATACGAAAGAGGTGTTGTGGAAGATTTGCCTCACTCTAGTCAGTCGTAAAAAACTTGTGGACCAGCAAATTTAAATACGAACGAGATGTTGTGTAAGATTTGCCTCACTCTAGTCAGTCGTCATCGTTTTCAACTGAAGTAGATTCGATACCGCGATGCAGATGCGATGTCGTGCACTCGGAATTTCTGTCAGAAGGTGAGACAGTAAATAAAAAATATCATCTGAGCATTATAACGCGTTTGAGAGAGCTAATTCGTCGGAAAAGGCCAAACTTGCGAGAAGAAAATACATGAATTTTGCACCGCGATAACGCACCATATCGCAAAGCTATCATTGTGAACGAATTTCTGGTCAAAAGCTCTACCAATCATATCGAACAGCCACCGTATTTCTCTGATATTTCTCCGGTTGACATTTTTCTTTTTCGAAACCCAAATTACTACTTTAGATGTCATTTAAAAAATCGCGGCGAACATTGAAGCCGACTCCAAAAAATACGTTTAAAAAATGGTTTGATGATTGAGTACTTCGTTGGTGTATGAGAATTATTTCGACAGGGGACTCTTTTGAAAGTGATACATAAAATTTGGACGAATAATACATATTTTAAGTTTTATTGACTAATTCCCGATACTTTCTTACAGAGTAGTACCTACATAGCGCTCATGATACAAAGTTTAATTCTTTCCCTGACCGCCAGGGATGCTGTACAAAATTTCATGCAAATGATTTACGACGACGCTAGCTAGAAATGACTGTAAACTCATGGTTGAGACAAAGGACATACATTCGACAACAATAATGATTGCATTTCGATAGTAACTGAAATTGTAGCCCTAACCGATTCAAACGTCTACATGGTTTTCTATTAATTAACTTGTAGCAAATGCACCCAGATCTTACCTCAATGTTATGGTACAGACTACAGAGATAAAATCTGAAACTATAAGTGTCCACAGATAACAAATCATGCGACCATGCATTCTTATAAATAAACGGTCAACTTACAGATCAAATCGACTGTACCTTAACATTTCTTAAAGTTTTCAAATGATACGGAAAGCATTTATTTTCTCTGTCGGGCAGTCCCAGTTGGCCATGTGAATTTTTACCCCATCCGAATACAGCACCAGATCTGCAAGCAGACAAACAGGTCAGGACGCTCTATTCCTTAATTAAGGATCCTTAATTATATAGTCCGAAACCAGTCGGGCTTTCATGAAGTACATTCGTGAGAACAATCGTAGTTTGAGTAATTAAGAATATCACTCACGACTCTGCCGTAATGTTAAGGGTAACCAACGGAACCCCATCACTTAGACTCCGTTGTAGGTCTGTTTGTCAGAGGAATCTAATAAACAGCAATAGTTAAAAAGCCGAAACGGATGGACCGATTTTAATACAACTTTTTTTATTCAAGTGTTGTTGTGTCGGGGTAGGTACTTCGGAGCGTTCCGATAACATTTCTGACTGTTGTACCAGTTCGGGATCCCGACACGACGATGCTTGAATCAATATATTACTAGGCACATTAAAGTTAAAGGGCTAACCAACACGTTTTAATTTATACTTCTTGGAGGTTTATTTTTTGCGTCGCACATTGGGGGTGAATAAATTTTTAATGAAAGAGAGTTTACGCAAAAATGAATTATCCCAAATACTTTTTACGACAAAAAGGGCCTAATGGTTCTTAAAACAGTTTCCTTGTATTTTCTTATGTTTTCAATGTCCCATACTTTTTTTTTTTATTTTTTTTTTTATCGTGCGGAAATCCCTTCGGATACCCCCCCGCCAGCCAGCGGGGGCGGTTATGTCGGGCTTGCACTGACTAAAACCGCACGCCGTCTCGGGTCTTCCCGGGGTCGGTCAGCCGGGGTGTAAGGTTACCCATAGAGCATATCCCTCGCACCTCGACTGACCCTGGGCCATCTCACCACTAACAGCATCGCTCATCCTGTCTCCTCTGAAAGCAGGGGAGTACGGAGAGCGATGTGTTCCCGCCACGTTGGGTATTGGCCGACGATCAATGCCAACCCTATGAAGGGGTGAAGGGGAAGCCATTGACCGCCGCCCAGGGTGTACCGGCCGCTCCGTCAATGTCCCATACCTCAAACTATCCCAGTAAAAAAATTGCAAGAGCGACGCGTTCTGTTTAAATAAAATACGAATTAATTTGTGGAGGAACGGAGTGTAATGTTCCTCCAACACAAAGGGAGGATCCTCCGACCAGGCAAAGTGATCACGCCTGGCACGCCGCGGCCCAACGGTTGTCATTGGGATGTTGTATATAAGGTGTCACAAAATTAGGTCTCTGAATTTTGTGAGATGACTTGGTATCGACAAAATATGTATTTGAAACAAAACAAAAATATCGGGTGAAATAAAAAAAAAAAATATATATATATGAAAATAAAACATATCAAAATGAAAAAAATAACCACTAGCGACCAGCGTCACGTGACGCGACGAGCCCGTGACGCACGTGGTAGGCGTGCAGTCCTTCTCCTCGCAGTATTCTCCAAGCCGATGTGTGGGAAATACCTAAATCGCGACCAGCGTCACGTGTGCTCGTCGCGTCACGTGCCGCTGGTCGCTGGTGGTATTTTTTTTTTCATTTTTTTATTGTTTTTTTTACCCGATCTTTTTTTTTCTTTCAAATACATATTTTGTCGATACCAAGTCATCTCACGAAATTCAGAGACCTAATTTGGGACACCTTATATATGTTATACCAGCGCGCGCGCACTTCACTTTCGCGATTCAGGATTGGTAGTGACGTAGTGGTATCGAAGTAGTTCAACTTGTTGTCACTAGATGGCGCTGGGTATATGTGGTATCGTATCATCACTCCCTTCTAAGACCGGAGGTTCATTGCGATGAGTCAGCTGTCTTAGCTTTCTTGTGGAGCGTGCCAGAGCCAGTCTCGTTTAGTTTCGTCGGAACTAGACGCCGTTGGTTCCTTTGGTGGAACAGGCTTCCTCGCTAGTCCTCGTTAATTAGGACTAACCGCTGGTCCCGAAGATGCGGGGCTGAGTGCGGTGATGCGGTGCTGCGGTGAAGTGCCCAGAGAGACGGGGCTCGAAGCGTCGAGGTGAGTCTTTGGTGAGCCCTCGGTGAGGCGAGGCGAATCCTCAGTGAGATGATGTGAGTCCTCGGCAGTGACACGGGGCGAATCCTCTTGAGTCGAACGGAGGGGCGAATGTTGCGTAGACAGGACAGATGTGCTCTTCATATGTGGACCGTATATGCCCTAGGGCAATGACTGCGACGTAGACAGGAGAGAGGTGCTCTTCTTACGTGGACCATATGTGCAGTGTGCTGTGCCTTAGAGGCTGATATGGCCGTAGGGTAACGAGGCTGCAGCGGTCTCTGCATGCTGTGGTATCCCAGTTGATGCCGAAGCTGCTGGATAGCGACGACGTAATTACCGCTCATGCGGAAGAAGTGAGTAGTATGGTGGCGATAGGAATGCTGCTGATATGTTCAGCGAAGGTTACGTGATCAGATCATGTCAGGGTCACCACTGTGGAGGAACAGGGTTTGATTTTCCTCCAACACAAAGGGAGGATCCTCCAACCAGGCAAGGTGATCACGCCTGGCGGTCCGCGGCCCAATTGTTGTCGTTGGGATGTTGTATATATGTTATACCAGCGCGCGAGCTTCACTTTCGTGATTCAGGATTGGTAGTGACGTAGTAATATCGAAGTAGTTCAACTTGTTGTCGCTAGATGGCGCTTGATATATTTGGTATCGCCACAAATTCAAAGACCATCTATTTTAAGTTGTCTCCCGACGATCTGAGCCCTCTGTCTACTTACTATCAGTCTGTTGATTTCGGTCATCATCATTCTCAATACATTTATGCAGTCCAGATTATATGATAGGTTATGGTTTTTGAAATTTTAGGGCTAGACGTACGGCACTATATACTGAAGGTCCCTGGGACTTATCATTTCACTCTCCTCATAAAGTAAATATTAATATCATTGCAACGACTTGTAAAACCCCATAACATATATTGCTTACGTAAAGTTCTCTGCTAAGTATAAAATTTTAGACTAAAGTCATCACACATTGAGTTTAAAAGTAGTAATATGGATTAATGTTCCCACATTGGTACGTAAATAATATGATAGATACTGCTTAATAATAATTTAACACTTAAAACAGTAACGAGATAATAAAATATAATACGAAAGCAATGTATTATTATCGATAGATATGATGGGAAATTAAGTTTATCGAACCGCACATTGTGACAGTCATTTATTTGAAGATAAGAACTAATAAGGCCGTGAACATACTTATAAGCGACCAGAATTATAGTGTAAGATCCCGGGCTTCCCAGCCCTCACTTATTTTTACAAGGATAAAATGTATAGGATTATGTAGTGTAGGTATGTACCTTGAGGGTATGCATATTTGCTTGTCCCGGCGGCGGTTACTTGCCAGTAATCTGGAGCTAAATGTAAGTTAGGTGAGGTGCTAAAGGTAGGTAGGATTTTTTGTAAAAAATGAGATATTTCCTTAAGTTCGCCGTACGTTATTACTTCCCAGAATTCGTTCCTTATTAGCGGCCCTATCGAATGGTGCAATAATACAGGGGGTATTTTTTTCAAAGTTAACAGGTTTGATTCCTGGCTAGGAATACTGATTTTCCAAAATCCAAATGATGCAGCTTTAGTTTTATCAAAATCGGGCTCGCCAGGAATTAAACCAGTTGATTTTGAAAAAAAAACACACCTGTATTATTACATCAATCGATAGTGCCGCTGATAAGAAATGAATTTTGGGAAGCAATAACTTACGGCAAACTTGGTATGGTATGGTATGGTATCACGGGCTGGTATCCGCAACTCCACGACAAGGCGCGGTTTTTGCGTGAGGGTGGGCATCCTATTCGATCCACCCCAGCTCATTGAAGAACGCTAGCAAGCTATTCACGCTGCCGGCGATCTCCCGGAGCGTACCTGTGTTTCCGAAGTACTTAACCCTGTATGTGGCGGTTGCAGGGCAGTGTAGGAGCACGTGTGCCGCTGTTTCTTCCTCACTCATGCAGGCTCTGCAGAGAGGGCTGTCGGTGATTCCTAAAATAAAAAGGTGTTTATTGAAGGAGCCATGCCCCGTGATTGCAGCTGTGGCTGTGCGCAGTTGCCGTTTGGTCAGTTGTCGAAGACGCCTGGTCAGTCTATTTTCAAGCACAGGGAGTGCTTCCCTCGCCTGTCTGCAAACTTCCAGATTTATCCAATAGCTGTTGTGTTGATCTCTCGTTCGTTTGTTTACTATGGTTCGTAGGTATGCAAAGGGGATCGGTATTATGGGCTCAGGTCCCATTATCACCATGTCAGATCCTCTCCTGGCAAGCTCATCTGCCGCATCATTGCCGCGCGAGCCGCTGTGGCCCTTGATCCATTGCAGGGTTATGTTGTTGAAGTGGCCTATTTGGTTCAATTTAAGATAGCACTCCAGTATTAGTCCCGAGTTTTTAGTGTGGCTGTTTAAAGCTTGCAGCACCGCCATGCTGTCGGAGAGCATGCGTATTGAGTGGCCTTCCACTCTCCTGGCCATTACCACTGAAGCTGCCAGGGTAATCCCCATGCATTCAGCTTGAAATACTGTGTTATGGGTCCCCAGCGGTGTTGAGATGGATATATTAAGGTCCTCCGAGAAGACGCCAGCCCCGGTGCCTGTACCAGTTTTTGATCCATCTGTGAAGATGCGTAGTTCCGTTGGGCGTAAAGCCTCACAGCGGTGGTCCTCATGAAGTTGGATCTTGTATTTTTTATCAAATACGTGTTGTTTGGGTACACGATCATTTATTGCTCCTATCATAGGTATCTCCTTTGTGAGATCTGTGAGCAGTGAGGTGTGTCGTGTGTTTCTCTCGCTCCATAGGTTGAGTGCCCTTAGGCGTATAGCCGCAGCTGTTGCTTCTTGGCGGATGAACAGATCCAAGGGTGGGAGCCCGAGCATGGCTTCCATTGCCGCAGTGGGGGTAGTTTTCATGCATCCAGTGGTTGCCATGCAGGCTTGTCTTTGGGTCCGTTGTAGATTAGCCGCTATTGTGCTGTTTTCGGTCCTTGGCCACCAGACGATAGCGCCATACGCTATCATGGGGCGGATTACTGTTTCCTAAAGCCACAGGATGATTTTCGGTGCTAGCCCCCATTTTTTACCAATCATTCTTCTGCACTGCCAGAAGGTAATCCCGGCCTTTTGTAATTTATTGTCTAGGTGGCTACTCCATTTTAATTTGCTGTCAAGAATAACGCAAAGGTATTTGACCTCTTTTGACAGTTGGAGTTCCGTGTCAAAGAGTTTGGGCAATCGGTATTCGCCTAATACGGCAAACTTAAGAAAAGATCTAATTTTCAACAAAATACTTTTTGGGAGCTTCCAGTGTTCTGGCAAAAGTAATCGGCGACAGAACGATTTTGGAAATGTTTATAATGAATTCTTAACAATATTTTCTAACACATACGTAAAAGTCAGCACAGCAGAACGGTGTACTATTCTTACCTACCCCTTTAGGTCCTGATTACTGCCAAATGGCCGCCGGGACAAGCTAGCAAATATGTGTATATTCAAGTGCAGATATGTATACCTACAACACTACATTATCCCATACATTTTATACTTATAAAAATAATTGAGGTCTGTGAAGCCCGGGATCTTGGACTTCATGAAATCTTGGTAAGCCTTTTCATACTGTTTTCTAGATTTTTCCGGTAGTAATTTGTTAGAAATGTCCTTTGCTGCTTTTGAAATGTCTGGAGGTGTGTTATCAAAACTTGAATCATTCGTAAGTAAACAAAACAATTTGCAAAAATAATAACGAAGAAAATTAGCGGGAATTCGAATTCGAACGAATAAGCTTTAATTTTTTTTTTACGGCGCTACGCCGCTGTGGTAGTGCAATGCAACGCGCGTGAATGACAGTTCTTTTTTTGAAACTCATACAGATTCCACGCATCGAGCGGTAAGAATTTGGCTGTCTGATGAGTAATCCTTTGCGCGGAAGAGATTGAAAAAGCGAAAGGAGTGTTATGAAATTCCATACAACATAATAACACCCGTTCGGTTGATATTATGGTTATTAGGACATTGGATGGCAATAAACTAACTGTTTCAGAATCTTTTATAGAGAATTTAAAGCATGGGTGTAGATAAAACTTATTATAGTATCGCCAACTGTATCATAAAACTCATTAGGTATAGTACCGCTATCTTTTTTTATTCATTAAACTAGTCTAAGGTTTTAGGCTGAATATGAAAAAAATGGCGTCCTTGTAACCTACCTACTTTAATTTCTATTTTTCCTATCAGTGAAGATAAAGTAGTGTATGGAACTGCATATAACTTAGGTATTAAAACACTCGAGTCAACCTATTATAAACAGACTCTCGTGTTTTAATACCCCTTCTTATATGACAGTTGCATAAACTACTATTACTTCTTTTATCTACTTTACGTTATGAGTATTAAAAAAATTATTTAACTAAAAATATGTAAGAAAAAATTAACTAAATAAATGTTCCATATTTCAAAAACAAATGTGTAAATAAATCCTAATAATAAATCTAGTGGGGCGGAAATCACACAGTGATTGTCAAACTTCGGGCCAAACTTAGATTTTTTAGGGACAATTTGTATGGTAGGTATCCGAAACCTTGAACGTACAAACCCCAAAATCTAATCAGTTCTTCCCATTAACCAAACAAGATGATTGACGAAAGAATTTTTTAAATCGGATAAGTGGTTCTTGAGTTATTGCGTAAACAGACATCCAGACATCCAGACATCCAGACATCCAGACCAACAGACAGACCGACACAAAAAAATTTCTTGCTTAATTAGACTTAGAATCATGTGAAACGTCGAGAAAAGTGATAAAAAGTGGGTGTAAGATTTTGATTTTTTTTTGCGTGATTTTAAGACTTCGGTGTCCACCTGGTTGGTGGCCCGAAGTAATAAATCATGCAACCGAGACACGCGTGTTATTCACACGGGAATTATCTGCAGCAACGTTTCCCAAAGTGGGCGATAACGCCCCCTTGTGGGCGCTGCAGGCCTAAAGGGGGGCGGTAAGAGACCCAGAAAAAAAATGGGGGCGTTGTGTAGGCTTCGGGGGGCGATATGTAATTTCATCTAGCTAGGAGGACTCTTAGACACCGACAGAGCTCTCGACTCTCGGCTACAACTTGTGAACATCAACTAATATTAATTAAGAGATTGCTCAAACTCGATTCGATATTTCTCTCCGCGTAGTTCATGTATCTGTCCTGTTTTACTCAATAAATAGAAGAAAAATCATGTCAATCGGTCGTTCCGTTTCGAAATGAAAGTAGACACAAACAAACAAATAAAAAGGCAATAGACACACTTTCGCATTTTAATAGTTATTAGTATTCCTAGATAGGTAATTTTCGTAGATAATAGACCGCGGGCAATCATGTTTTAACAAGTTTTTGTAAAATAACCCGATTTGTGCATTCCTGTATCAATCGGCTGATTCATAGAATAGGTACTTGTTCTTACTTGTTGAGTACAATTGAGCGTCGAATGAGATAAACGAGTTAATGCATGTTTGTCTCACTCCTGTCGGTGCGTGCTGCTTATGCAATCCTATATAAACAACGGAATATTTATTTTATTTTCATTTGCGGTTTCGCGCGTAATAGATAAGCAGTACTTAAGTTCAACACTTACTTACGTATTTCTTAAAACAAAACAATGTTGGAAGTAAAAAAGAAGAGACGGCAATACTCTGTGGAATATACTAAATTCGGATTCATTGAAAATCCCACAAACCCATCGTCCGTCGCCTCAGTTAATTACTACTCTATACGAATAAAACAAAAAATATGTGAAGAACTATTGTTTGCTAGAAATTTAGAGACCGATACAAAAGGCGAAACCATATTCAATACATTGGAAAAGTTTTGTGATGAGAAAGAGATTCCCTTCAAAAATATTATATCAGTTGCTACGGATGGCGCTCCGGCTATGACAGGGTGCCATAAAGGCTTCATAGCGTACTTAAAAAATAAAATTCCAGATGTACTTGCTGTACATTGCGTTATTCATAGACAACATTTGGTTGCTAGAAACTTAAGTGAACGACTATTTCAATCACTGCAATATGTCATCAAAGCAGTCAATAAAATCCGTACCAGCTCTTTAAATGATAGATTATTTCATCAGCTTTGTGTTACTAATGACGAAGATTCCAACCGTTTGTTGCTTCATACTGAGGTTCGTTGGCTATCAAAAGGCAATTGTCTGACTTTTACAACCTGTTTGACTCTGTGATAGAGTTCTTGGAAACTAAAGATACAGAATTGCGCAAAAAGCTCATTACATCAAAAAATTATATAGCTTACATGACAGACTTGTATAACATTGTTCAACGACATGAATTTCCAACTGCAAGGCGATGAACTAAATTTAATTAAAACAAAAAATGTTGCTGCTTTCGCAGCCAAACTGCTTCTCACAAAAAGAATATGGGCAGACGTGAGTTTCACAATTTTCCGAATTTATCAGTATCCTGCAGTAACGACGACTTGTTTGCCTACTGCCAACATTTGGAAAACCACATTGACTTCACCGAACGATACCAGGACATTTTGAACTTGGAAATACCAGGCTGGGTGTTAGATCCGTTTTCAAATGTCAACACAGCAATCTCACCTCAGCTGGAAGAAGAACTTATAGAGTTGACAACAAACGAGGAAATAAAAATCAAGTTCAAAAATGGCATCAAGAATTTTGGCTACAAAAACCGATCCCGCAATTGGATTGTGGTCAATCGTTCAACGATTCTTGATAGCATTCCCATCGTCATATTTGTGTGAACGTGGACTTAGTGCTGTGGCAACGCTGCTTACTAAAACGAGAAATCGTATGCATGTTACCGAACGTGGCGACTTGCGGCTGTTCTTGAGTAAATTGGAACCTGATATCAAGAAACTTATTAAACAGCATCAGATTCATCCTTCACATTAGTTTTTATATAAGAATCGATTATGTTTGTTTTATTTTAAATAAAAGATACTCTGTCTGACTACTATAAAGTTGCGTTTCAATAATCATTCTCATTGGCAGGTGTAGCCCGTAAGAGTTAACTTGAGACCTGAGCGTCGTTATGTACAGTCAGCGTCAATAGTAGCTGATCAAAAACTGAGTTCCAAAAGTATTGACTCTATAATTTTTTTTAATAACCTGACTTACTTCTTTTTAATATTAATCACTCGCGTTAAGGTTTCAAAATAATCAAAAAAACTATTTTCAAAATAAGCTGATTCAATTTTTTTTCAATACTCATAACTATATTGTGTTTTTAAAGTGACTGATATTTAATTGAATCAAAATAGTCAGACAAAAGGGGAAGTGGTATTATTCAATTATTAGCAGCAGTGTCGGCAGCTCGAGTGTGATGCCCCTGGTGTTGTACATGTCTATAGGCCACGGTAACCACTTTCCATCAGGTAGGCCGTGCGCTTGACTGCCATCTAAGTGGTATAAAAAAGTGCTATTCTCTAACTTTTTACTAGTCGACGAGCCCGCAGCAATCGACCAATCACATCATATAACAAGGTTGTGCTCGTCGACGATTCTATGATGGGATTGGTCGATTGCTCTACGACGAGCCAGCAGCGCTGTGTCCGTCGACGAGTGAAAGTTAGAGAATAGCACTGCTGTTCGATGTAGTGGGACCACGGGCCCTTAATGGATTAATTATTTGAGAATTAAAAAGAAAGTAATTAATTTTCGCAATCGATGCTTTATTGTAAATAAAAACAAACTTTAAAATTAACATACCACTTATCTACTAAAAAACGTTTACATTGTAGCTAAAAAAAATTTACACTTGCATACTTGCATAATTAAAGTTAAGGTTTTCAGTGGCGTTTTTAGAATCGGGTATGGCCTCCTGCATTATCTATAATACACTGAAGACGTTCCCGCATGGACATGACCATGTTCTGACATGTATACATTCCTCTATAGTGTTCCCATAACTCGAATACATGATTACAAATAGCGGTTGCAGTGCGAGGAGTTGACGGATCCCAGTTTTACACCATCAATCCCCACATGTTTTCAATTGGATTTATGTCCGGACTTTTAGGTGGAAATGGCAAAGCAATAATTTCGTCGTTGTGCTCTCTAAACCATGCTCTGGTCAATCTTGCAGTGTGTACGGGTGAATTGTCGTAAACAAAATAAACGGATCGATGCCTGGATAACAATTTCTAACAGTTGGTATCAAAACGTCTTCCATAATATCAACGTAACCTTGAGCATTCAATCGTCCACCAATTTCTATTAATTCTCCAGGCCCAGCAGACGACATTCAGCCCCAAAATCCAAGGTTTATTCTGCCGCTTGCATGAACATTGACAATATTTCTTTCAAAATACCTTGTGTTATTAATTCGCCACAAGGTGACCCTTCCACTTTCATCTGATGTAAAAGTTTTTTCATCACTGAATATGACATTCTCGAAATTGAAGTCTAGATAGTCTCGTGCAAATCTCAATCGTTCTTCCTTGTGTATTGCAGTCAGAGCAAGCTTCCTGGCCGGTTTGCGGTGATGTACTCCTGCTTTATGCAATACACGTCGGACTGTTGACCGTGATATATTAAACTCAGTAGCCAAGTTTGAGACTGGAGTGAACCCATTGTATCTTGTCCTTCTAACAATTTCGTTACGTGTAGAAGCAGATGTAACAGTCGGTCGTCCTGTTTTTCGAATTTGATTAACACGTCCTTCGATTTCCCATCTATTGATCCAAAGAGTAACGGTATTTCGAGCAACACCAACACATCTTGCGATGTCACCAATTGGTAAGCCATCTTCATGAAGCGTTACTATACGATGTCTTTCATGATCTCATAGATAATGCGACATATCGATGATAAAGGAATTAAGGAAATTTACTAATTTGTAGTGCTATTTAATCAAATTATGACTTCCTAGAAATATATAGGTGCCTAACCTACTTAGGAATAATCAGTAATAGATTATATTCAGTTCATTTCTTGGTTTATATAGCCACTTCAAGTGACAATTCTTGACAATGCCATAAAACAAAAGGCAGAACACAATATTTAAATCAAAATATACATCAGCATTCTAAAAAGGTTTATGTTCGACGAAAGTTTTATTCTTAATTCAGGTACTTTTGAAACTTTTCATAGAACCATTGTGTGAAAAACTTTTGAAAATTTCTGATACTGCTTTACTTTTGATGGATAGTTTTTTTTGCATTATGAAAATATTAATGTACCAAACACTTTTGCGACGCGATTTTGTCAGACTATTGTGATATATCTTGCAATGCATTTCTTTTGGACAATTCAGATACTACGCTACTATTGATGTTGACTGTACTACCTACTGTGCTCAGGTCTCAAGTTAACTCTTGCGGATTATAGTAAAAGTCTATTTTAGAATGAATGTTTAATCTCCGGTAATATAGCTCACAACAATTAATTAATTTAATTTGAAGTTATAGTGGTTTTTAAGTAGGTGAAAAAATGGGGGCGCTAAAAATTAATTTAGTCTCAAAGTAGGCAGTAGACAAAATAAGTTTGGGAAACTCTGATCTACAGCGTTAAATCAACATTCTAGGTCAATATATGGGTAAAAATATATGACTCAAAGAATATACTACAGCTTTGCGTCGCGTTTCGCAAGGAATGAAAATATAAAAAAGTACTTATTTCAATAATCTATGTGAGAATGCGATTACTTTTATACTTTCCTACAATATCTAACATAAAAAAAACTCGTGTCATTGTGTGTTGTGGTCGAACTCCTCCGAAACGGCTCGACCGATTTTAATGTTTTTTTTTGTATATTCGGTAAGTATGAGAATTGGTAGTACAGCATTTTTCACCGTCCTACCCTCACTCCCCATTATCTAATCACGATTTTAGTATTTATTATGAACAATATAATTTTACCGTTGTTTATTGGAGTGATGTCGTTTACACGAAGAGTCGCGCCACTTTGAATTTCATTCTGCATTTTTATTTCTTTAATAATTTATATGATAGAACAACGTTTGACGAGTTTGAGTATACAGAATGAATTTTTCAATTGGGCATGGATGGCCAAATCCGGAACTTTGAGGAATAGAGAAAAATACTTAGTCTCGAAGCCGGTTTAGACGAAAAATAAAACTGCATCATTGGATTTAAAAATAAACAATTACCCTAGTCAGGAATCGAAGCTATTGATTTTGAAAAATAAAACACTCCATTCGATAGTGCCGCTCATAAGGAACGAATCGTGGTAAGTAATAACATATGGCAAACTTAAGGAAAGATCTCATTTTTAGTATTTTAACAAAATATTTTTGACCTCAGATTTTACTTGGATTATTTCTCTGGTGGCATGCAATCATCTAACATTATTTCCTGTAGGATCTGAAACTTTCACCTCAGAGCCCGGGGCCCGGTTACTCTTGCTCCTCTTTTTGATTTGGCTTTTATCCCATAAACTATGCTAAAGATGCCACCTTTATTTAGGTTTGCCATATGTTATTATTTCACAGATTTCGTTGCTGTAATAATGTAATGTGTACAGGGGTGTTTTTTTTTAATCAATAGGTTCGATTAGGAGAATTGCTTTTTTTTTTAAATCCAATTGCGCAGTTTTAGTTGTCATCAATATTAGGCTCGAGAATTCTTTGGAAATGTTTCGCTATTCCTCGTATTTTCGGGTTTGGCCATTACGCCCACTTGCAAAATTCACCCTGTATAATTGTTTTTGTATCAGTATTTTAATAATATCATCAAAAATTGATTCATTTTATAAATGTAATGATAAATAAAGCTTACTTAGATAAGGCAAATGTGTGGTTACTGCCGCACGCAATCAGTGCAATGGGAACTCCGACTAGCGAGGTGATTGCTTGCGGTACCATTTCTTTGTTCGACATTGTTCCCAACCCACACTGTCCATAGCTATTTGCACCCCATGCATATAAGTCTCCATCTAAAATAAAAAATAATATATTGTGTAAAAAGCGATGTGCTGTTGTGGTTGGACAATATTCCTTTAATCTGTAGGTAAAATAAAACCTAAATCTTATAATTATCTTCATAGGAGGATCTTTAGCAATAATTAGCTAGTACCAGTTTACTGGATTTTGCAGGATTTGTAGGAGTACTAGAGGTCTCATTTCGCTTTGTTTTCCTCTTGTCCCTCTCCTTACAGCAGCGGCCTCAGTATGACGGGAAAGACTAGCGTCTCTCGTGTCACTTCCACCAATGAAATAGCAGAAACGTGACAAAACCTACTGCTCACATTAATCAAAGAGACCCGAGAGACACGAATCTACAGCGGTGTGCTACTGGAGGAATAGTATTCTGTGATGTACTACTGCGCTATAGCCCAAATTCGGCCGTCCAGGGCTTAGGTCGACCACTGAAAGCGCGCTGAGCCAACTGTTACCATGCAAATAAATCAGAAAGTGTTCCATGGCAAGCATAGTACTTCTGCAAGGCAGGAATTTCAAACATTTTTTTTTCAAATTGAACCTAAGTAACAGGTTGAAGTATACTGGTTTTACAGTACCTTTTGTATATTGTATAGCTAGTTTATTTTCTTGATTCCAAACACTTACAACATTATCTATAATATTTTCGAATGCAAAAAATCAACAGCTATTGTTTGATGGGCTGACAAGCCTTTGATCCCCACTTACATATAAAATATGTAAGCCCTTAAAGTTATACGGTGACTAACAATACTCACTATTTGTCAAAGCTATTGAGTGATAAGCTCCACACGCCACCTGTATTACATTTTTTGTTGCGAGGCCTTTGACGAACTTCGGTTTATCTTGAGCATGAGTCCCTAGATTACTGCCCAATTGTCCCATACTGTCAGAGCCCCAACTGAAGAGCTGCCCCCATTCATCAAGGGCTACTGAATGCTGCATACCACATGCAACTGATGATATTGTACAGTCTTTGAATGCATCAACTAGGGCTGAAAAGTGTTCAAGAAATTAAGCAAAAAGAATTAAATATAATGTATATTTGAATTTGTTGTATAATTGATATATTGTAATTTTTTTTAAACTATCAGTAACCGTATCTGCCAGTCGTCATATCTTACGGATTGTTGAAATTTTTTTGTATAATACCTACCCAGCTCTCTCACACTTCAAAGAAAGAATGTTTTTACATGCAAATTTTTAAACATGCTGTACCACTATTTTTACCTATCATAAATATAGTCATATAATCAGACCTCCCCCAGAGGTAACAAGTAAGCAGATTAAAGGACTAACCATGCAGAGGTAACAACCTTGCTTTAACATTTATCTACACTGTGGTAAGCGCTTAGTATTTAATTGCAAAAAAATACTGACATGACTTTTTTCCTAGGCAAATTTTATGACTCTGGGTCAAGAACTACCCTTGAGAATTGGTCTGCAGCTCTTTTCACGTCATCCCTTGTGTACCCCAGTATCCTCCTTTCCATACTTCTGTGGCTAGTCACAAGTTATTGATTTGTGACTTGCTTAGTGGTCCAAGTTTCCCACCCCAAGTCACCCAGGAAAGGTAGGATGCAGGTGTTGAATATGCTCCTTTTGATCCTTAGTAGGTATTCTTTGTTCTATGGATATGTTTTAGAGACCAGAATCTTTTCCAGGCATTTGAGATTATTCTATTTCCTGCTGGGACTGTTCTGTCATAGAGATAAGTTGTCCTAAATATATAAGTTGTGACATATTTTAGTCTTTAGTTGTTGTTGATATTTTCTGGTGTCCTATTTGTCATAGCTTTTGTTTTGTGTATTGTTAAGTGTACTTCTTTGCTTTTTATTACCAGTTCTTTAATCATGAGTTGTAGCATACCCAGGTTATCAGTTATGAGCACAATGTTGTCTGCAAATGTTAAATAGTTAACCCTTTCTTCATCTATATTGATGCCCTAGTCTTTCCAGTTGAGTTTCGAGAATAGGTTGTTGTTCGTTACGGATTTTCGCAAAAACTTTATACACGTGACATAAGAATGATAGGGCGATAGTTACTGAGGTCTTCTTTGTCTCCATTTTTATGGATTAGGATTATTGTGCTGTGTGCCCAAACAATATTGAAGAACCTATGTTAATGGTTTTCACATGATATAATGACAACTTAGTCCCTAAACAACACAACGTCACATTTCGATGTTTTTCATTAATGTACAAGAATTCATAACATACTACATAGGCTAAAATAATCGACAAAAATGCAAATAAGTGTAAATGATTACTTCCAAATCATTAATTTGCAGCAAACACATTCGTTCCCAACACTTGTTATAACATTTAACAGGTAAAATGTACCTTTTTTTTTTATTTTTTATCGTGCGGAAATCCCTTCGGATACCCCCCCGCCGGCCAGCGGGGGCGGTTATGTCGGGCTTGCACCGACTAAAACCGCACGCCGTCTCGGGTCTTCAGACGCCGGGGTGTAAGGTTACCCATAGAGCATATCCCTCGCACCCCGGCTGACCCTGGGCCATCTCACCACTAACAGCATCGCTCATCCTGTCTCCTCTGAAAGCAGAGGAGTACGGAGAGCGATGTGTTCCCGCCACGTTGGGTATTGGCCGACGATCAATGCCAACCCTATGAAGGGGTGAAGGGGAAGCCATTGACCGCCGCCCAGGTGTACCGGCCGCTCCGATTCCGTTCCCCCCGCACTGCAGCGGGATCGGAATCGGAGCGACACTCGAGGAGGTTACCCAACACACACCCCAGGTAAAATGTACCTGTTTTGTTATGCCAGTGAATTATTGTGTCTGCATTATAATTTTACTGAGTTATTTAAAGCATTTTAGTACATTTTTAATGGCGGATGGACTCCAGTGGCATTCCGGTCTGCTATACAGATGGTTCAAGAAAGGAATTGACAAAGACCTCTGGATCTGGTGTGTGTAAACAAGTCAATACCTATACATAGGAATATTTGCAAATGTCTTTCAAGAAGAGATGTATGCCATAAAGAAATGCACGGAAACAGTGGAACTTCTAGCATGGAAAAGTGACCATCTACAGCGACAGCCAGGCCCCGCTGAAAGCACTTACCAATTTGGAGACAACATCAGCAATAGTCAAGGAATATACAAAGTCATTGGACTGGCTAGCCTGGCGATTGCCAGGCTTCGCGAACACGAGGGAAAAGCGGGCATCGAGGTGGCGGAGGAATTAGCCAAGAAAGGCACTGACGGAAACTTTGTGAGACCGGAACCCCTGCTGCCTTACATGCACAAAATTACCAATCAGTCAGAGTATCAAAGCAGAAACCAACTGAAGATGGCCTGGGCTGACCAACTGAAAATCTACATCAAGGGCATAGACACGACAAAGATGAGTTACATCATAAAACTCCCAAGAGGAAAGATGAAGCTCGCCATAGAGGCAATAATGAGACTCTGTCGATTAAATAGACATCTGGCAGTGATAGGAGTAATAACCAACCCCAAATGCACAGAGGGCATGGTCAGGGAAGTAATAATAATAGTAATAAATATATTTGATATTGTCGGAAGTTTACGCGAATGTTACACATTGAAATAAAACTATTTTTAACGGATTCTATCGCGGTTTATTTGATGTTATTTTATATTTTACATTGAACCCGACGTTTCGGTTGCTTTTCAGCAGCCATGGTCACGGGGAGACTAAAGATGGTTGTTGTCTTAAAGTTTGAAGTGAAAGTTATCTCAAAGTACCCGAACTATGTTGAATTGTTGGTGTTACTATTTACGCAGAATGAGCTCACAGTGTCATGAAGTCTTGTTGTATTTTGTTTTTTCTTGGAATTAATTAAGTGAATGACTGGGTCCCAAGCTGGTGGTACATTCCAACCATCTTCTCTATTAAAATTAGGATGTTTTTTAATTTCAATAGCTTCTAAAGAAAATCCCTAAAAACAAATAAATATATTTGTTTTTAGGGATTTTCTTTAGAAAAGCCCTATTGCTATCGAGGTGTCGTCGACGTCGTCGTCGTTGCCAATTTTCTGTCACGGTTTTGGGTATGAAGGAGATGAGCTATCGAGTTGCAGTTTTCGGTAATAGATTCGTGCTGGGGTGAACCATTGCAAGATAAAGAAAAAATCGCAAAAATCGCAAAAAAAAAACGCAAAATCGAAAATCCCTTGTATTCGGCTGAGCTCGTCTCAGGAATCCAACTTGTTTTATTTATTTAGAATGTATTTAAAAATATAATTTATATGTATTTAAAGTTTAATAATAGAAATAATCTTTTTTATTTTTAACAAGTTTCCACCTGCTGGCTGATTGCCCCATGTACTCACTAATTAGATGGGAGCTCCTGGGGTTGGACAGACTGAACTGGGAAGACCTAAGCAATCTGAAGGTGGAACAGATGATCAGATTTATCAAAGATACAAGTAAGTTTGACAGGGTGTCGTGAGAAAACCGGTTCAACCACACTCTCCCCAAGCATCGCAAGTGGATCGTCTGGCCGGCTGCCAGCGTCCCCATTGGAAATAATAATAATGTGTTTTTAATTGGTTACAACTAGGGTAGATACATATGATTAGGCAGATTACATATTTTTTTGAGAAAATCGGGATCTATATTACAAATAATGTAACAGTTACATTCTGAAGTCACTGCTAACAAAAGTTAAATGGTTGGAGTATAATATTGCAATTCTAGCATTCAATCTAACATATTTATATTTGTTTCACAGTACCTGGAAATTTTCCATCTGTTTTTTCAGTGTGACGACCTAACTGTCCCACTTCATTGCTTCCACATGAATACAGATTGCCAGTACTAGTCAAATACATTGTGTGGAACTCTCCAGCCGCTACTGCTTTCATATGATGACTTTCTTTCCATTTTGCTAGTGTGGGTTTTATAACCTGAACGGGAAATGTAACTAAGTTTAGAAAAAAAAAAGATTAATTTATCTACTTAATATGCACTGCAGTTTATGATAACAAATCCTATGTCAATACTAAATTTTAGCAGACATTAAGAAACCGTCACTGAACAGTTATAATTATAAATTATCAGGTACTTCTTTCAGCATATCCGTCTAAGCGCTTATTGAGCTCTAATCTTTCACACAGAAATGATAATATAATACTGATTTAGTAAACAAAATGTAGTATAAATCTAATTTGTAGAATATGTGTATAATGAATAAACACTTACCAAATCTAAGGTATCTGGACCTTCTATACACAGTTCGTGATGAGTCGCATTACCCCAACAAAACATTTTGTGTATTAAATATTTCGACGAATGACTTTTAAAATTTAACAAATATTTAATGTGACCTCTACTTCCGATCCAGATCAGTCTGATTAAAAGAGGTAGTTAGGATTTTGATAGATCTAAACCATGAAATTTACACAGCAAATTTTATTTGCAACATTGTGGATAAAAATAATAAAAAAGCATTTCAAAAAATCGAGAACAATCTTTCAACTTTGAGTTGTCTTGTCAGTTATGTCACTTTGATTGTCAAATGTCAAGCGATCTGCACAGAGTATAGAAGAAATAAACTGTCAATAGTGTCAGTGCCGAAGACGCCGCTGTTAGAAAACGGGAAAGGTATGTGGCGTTTACGGAGCCATAATTATTCATTTGCTCCGTTTGCGGTCGAGACGATGGGCAGTTGGGGTGCCAACGCTAAAAATTTAGTGGGTGAATTGGGGCGTCGGTTGAAGAACAAAACGGGTGACTCCCACGCCGGCTCGTATCTGATGCAAAGGTTAGCCATCGCTATTCAACGGGGCAATGCAGCCAGCGTAATGGGCACCTTTGCACCGGGTACGGTGATGGGTTGGTTAATTTAATTATTTATTTTAAAAGTGAATTTCTTGACTTATTTAAGTAGATTATTTAATTATCTAACATCAATATTTCTAATAAATATAATAGTTTCAATAATTCCAAATTATTTTAGACGACTCATGTATTTCGTTAAATCATCTTCTTCTCCCAAACGGCTGAACCGATTGTAATGAAATTTCGCACAAGCAAGGATGTTACTGATGGAAAGGACATAGGCTATGTAATTAAAAATTCATGTGTACCACGGAGGAATAATCACCGACCAGAATTTTCAAAATCTGATTCCGCAATGATGGTCAAGGTTAGATACACAGTTTTGGCACCAAAATGCGTAACTTTTAAAGTGAAGGCGATCAAAAAAGAAATTTTGAACAAAATTTTCAAATCAGTCGGGGAGCTTCGCACAATTTTTGCAACAGTAGAATGTATTGCAGATCTAGTTACATTTATACTTGGAATATACAACATAACATAACACATACACACTGGTGGTAGAAATTTGATGACACAAATTTGTCACAAAATTCGGCCGGGTGGGTACTACCGTGCACGATTGCGAAAAATCCTCCAAAGTAATCCAATTTCGGTTTGATTGCGTTCAGGGGTCAGCCAGTGCATAGCCGGGCAGGGGGATTGTGGTCGCAGCACTAGTGGGACCTGTTGGTGTCACGCGGTGCTGCGACGACAATCCTCTTCTGATGAGGCCGTCAAGCTGTGTGCCACCATTGTTAACATGGTACGTGTATGTGATGGTGACCCTCTTTCCTGAGACTTTACCTTCAGCTTACCATCAGGCGAGGTGAAGTCAAATTGACGTGTCCTAAATATAAAAAAAAACATAACATAACTTCACACCAGTATCCCCGAAGGGGCAGGCAAAGGTGTATTACACACCCACGATTCGCCAGTCATGTTTAGGTCACAATGTAATAGCGGGCGAACCTATTGCCATCTACCGGGCATATTACTAAGCGAGCGATACTTATACACATAACTACGAAAAGTCAGTGGTTAGTGACTGGGGCGACTGGAGATCAAACTCGAGACCTCGTCTCGGCAGTCCGTTACGTACGCCACTGGGCTGTCGCCCCTTAATTAATACTAAACAGAGACATTTAAAGCATTTGAGTGTTTAATAATGGGTAATAAATATGGTAGATACTTATGATTAAAAAAAATAAAAAAATATTGTAGGACAAATACACAATGCCATCTAGACCCAAACTAAGCTTGTCATTTGTCATATGGGTTATATATATTTCTTCAGCCACGCATTTTCAAGTTTACTTTTACCATACAGATCAATGCTATCCATTCTTTTTGATTATGCGACCCCTAAATTATAGGTAGAAAAATTCTGGTTGAGATCTCTGGGGGTAAAAAGCAAGTTCCTTTTTCACTATTTATATAACTTAGCTTCTGTCTCTTTCATTTTGTCCATAATTGATATGTTTTATGTTTGGAATAGATTTGAAAGACTGTATAATATTGAAGCCTTAGATTATTAATATGTCATTGAAGCCGATTATCTTGGTCTATACTAAAACTGTCCAAAATTGTCTACCTTTTTAAAGTTATTATTAAATCTGATGACAAATACTCGTAGAACAAAATTACAGAAGTCCAATAAAGTTATAACTGGCCTTGTTCATGTAATATTCCCTTACCAATTTTTGTATTTATAATAAAATACCATAAAATAATATTACAACTGTATTAGTTTAGTTAGATGAGCAATAGAATCAGCGCCATTGTGTGAATTCAATAGCAAGTGAAAGATTTATTTCATAGTTCTAGGTTGTTCTTTTTCCTTATTCTCGCGCAATTTGGAACATCATGAGGATTTTGTACTCATTATCAACTTTTGGAAATTTGTCGCAATACTTTTGACGCTCTGTAGCATCACCTACGTGTGGTACCTGGATATGATCATCAACTTTTAAAGCTGATTGTACATTGTGGTGGCCTACTTTTTTTATGGATGATAGGCTCACGTTTGACCTCTATCTCACCTGATCGTAAGTGACGATGTGGTCTACGATGGATCACGTTTGCCTAGAAGGAACCTATTCACTATAGCTTTCCGGAAACACAGACTCAGGCAGGCAATTCCGCTCCTTAGCTGTACGCATAATAAATGTGTCACCGAAACGTTTCGTGCGTATGAATGGAATATCTACCATGTAGCGGTGGTGCGTCGCTGTGCGTCTGGTCGTTCGTTGGTGGAAAGGGCTTGGTGGTATCAGGTTGTGCAATTCCAGCGCACACTCTCCAAAATGCATCCGGTAAAAAACCGATAGGCCTGCGAATTTGCGTCGATGTTCAAGGCTCTGAAGCCTTTTCTCGACGAGTGCATCGTTATTGATGAGCCTCTTGGCCCGTCTGTCTATTGTCTCAAGCGCTTCCAGGTGGTATTTAGCTGAGCCATCACACAGCAACGAGCAATACTCCATACAAGATCGAACCTGCGCTTGGTACAAATTGAGCAACTGTTCCGGTGTGAAGTACTGTCGCACCTTCGACAGAATACTCAGCTTTTTAGCAGCCACTTGAGCTTTAGCCTCAAATTAAGACCTAAAATTAACAAAAGTATTTTATCAAAATGAGGTCACCTATCTTAGGCGGATTTGTTTTGTCCACTTAACGCGCTGCTGCAGAGTGTGCAAATATTCTAAGTGCCAACGTTTCCAGAAACTCTGAGTGAGTTGCTGCAACAATTGAAAGCGTGACAAGCGATTACAAGAAACATCCAAAAACGGATACTCTGGCAGGGCGGTAAGCGGCTGTCCTAAGTCCTAAGAAATGACCTGGCGTCAATATTTCCAAATCATTTGGATCGGATGTCAAAGGGCATAACGGTCGTGAATTGAGCACCGCCTCAATTTTAATAAACACGGTCGCGAGTTCTTCAAACGAGAGTATAGTCTCACCAATACCACGACGCAAATGCGTTTTCGCGGATTTAACAACGGCTGCAAATATACCGCCCCAATGTGGGCAAACCGGAGGGCTAAATTTCCAAGTGATACCCCGGAGAGCCATCTCGCGACCCAACGCGCCCTTTTGACTATCAAGCAATCCGTAAACCTCTTTTAAATAATTGTTTGTGCCGTGAAAGTTGGTCCCATTGTCGGATCGGAACAAAGTCGGGACTCCCCGTCGGGACACAAATCGGCTTAGGGCCGCTACAAATGCTTCTGTAGTGAGCGCGGACACCACTTCCAAGTGAACAGCCTTAGTGGCCAAATAAACGAACACACAGACTTAGAATTAAGAAGCTGCGAAGCTTTAACCCAAAACGGACCAGCGAAGTCCGTGCCAACTGAAGCAAAAGGACGAGATTTAGTTACTCGGTCAGTTGGTAAGTCACCCATCTGAGGCTGCATAGTAGAAGCCTTCAAACGATAACATGGCAAACAACGGAAAACAACTCCCCTAACAAGACGTCTGGCTGACAAGATCTAAAGGTCAACTGGACCAGGCGTATGAAAAGAAGAGTCCGCTAATTCAAAACTATTAGTCAAACTTACAACAGAAGCGGAGAGAGTTACTCTAGGATGATCCCCCAAAATGGTTTTTAAAACCATAGCCGAAGTCTGAATACGGCGTGAGTTAAACGGCAAAGGAGAGAATTCAACCGATGTGCGACCAACATGGCCATCAACAGGCACATCACCAACACCAAAAATCGAGAACGAAGATAGACCAACCCGAATACCCAATTGGCTCGCCAACCAAGCTGAAACAATATACCCCTGGGCACCCGAATCCAAAAGGGCACGAACAACAATAGAATTACCCTTCGGGCCCCATACCCTAACAGAAACAGTAGGCAATAAAACTATTTCCGGGGTGTCAGTGGGGCGAGCCGAAATTTTCTATTGTGCATAAGGAGAACGTGAATAATCATAAGCCGAGTGAGCCGGCGGTTGATAGCTGACAAAGAGTTGGCTACTTCTTACCCCTTGATTCAAATGAGGAGGGGTCTTATTGACGGGTTCTCCTCGAGACAAACGTGACGGGTGACGTTCCAAACGCGATCGCTCCATGAGTGGGGGAGAAAACCGCTAGCGCGAGCCATGAGCGTGCTCCAAATAGGGGGGAGACCTGTGTCCGCCCCCGCCCGTGCGGGAATCCAAATCAGGGGGAGACCTACGTCCGCCCCCGCCCGAACAAATATGAGCATAGCTATTGCGAGGCGAAGACCTACCTGCGGGTGGCACATGATCCCGAGGGGACGATCATCCAATGTCACCACCCGGCTCCGAGCCCGATCCGTGCTGGTTAGCACACAAAATAGAGTGATGACTGCCACCGCAATGTCCGCAGGGTCTGGGTCTAGGAGAATCCCTAGAAAAGTGGTCGCCCAAACAATAGAAACACAATCGCCGATCCTTGGTGATTTGACGACGAGCTACAACAGGCTTTACAGTGAATTTAGGACAACGAGTTATAGAGTGGTCCGACTGCTTATAAAAGGTACAAAGTGAAAACCCTTACTTGACATTGAGCGTATGAAGTCGGAGTAGCCATATTGTTCAAAGACAAACAAACAAAAGACAACAAACAAAAACAACAAAAAATGAAGAATAAAAACGACCGATGACCAGTAGATCAGAACCACGCTCTGCTACCAGAAATTGTACGCGAACGTAGCCAGAGCAATGATTCCGAAGCAGCTCTGCTACCAGCCCCTTCACTAAGGAGGAAGCAAATGCGAAAAATGCGACTACGAGTAGGTAGTTTTCAAACCGTAGCCCCAGTAGTCGCTTTCGCGCTCGGAAACCGCGTTACGAAGCACCGATATCGTCGTAAGTCAACGAAATTAACTTAAGTCTAAAAAATCGCGTAGTGTTAAAGTGCGTAAAACTTAATCATTAATTTATCAACCGTGTCTAGTAAAATCCGATGCCAAACTAGGCCCGCAAAATCAGCACAAACAATTATAACTAGGTTATACGTTTATAGCAAGTAAACACAGATAAATATCTATACAGACCTCCCGGCGGGTCCGATTAAACACATAAAAATACACCAAATCAAACTTAAACAGATTTTAGCACGTACTTGTTTCAATAATCAAATTAAACCGCAATTGACACCCGATCGAAATCGACCAGTAAATATTTTAATTTTACGAGAGTGAAAATATTCAAATTCAATTGCACCAAAAGGCAAAATCGAAATGGTAAATTAACAATCAACATGGCGGACTTGAACCGCGTGTTGAGTTTCAAATGGCAAACCAAAATGAAACCCATCCATTAATTATCATGAACAATCCACAAACTATATTAAGAAATGGGTCACTGACCTTCAATGGACCGGGATTCAGCCGGGAAAGTAGCAAAGATTGGAAAGTGTGCCTATTTAGTGTATCTAACTATATGTGACATGGATGTACGTGTAATTGAATATACAATAAACTAATTATACAGTAAAATCCAAATTGAGTATTACTTCCCTTATTGATGTGTTTTCCACCGCAGCAATGGTTCCAAGTCCAACGAACGCGATGGGCGTATTCACTTTATTTTACAAAGAGATAACTATCTCGATAATTAATTTTCACCAATTAATCAACATTCAACAAACAAAATCAAAACAATGTTCATTCAAAGCGCGTGGCTAGGCCAACCAAAAACGCACGAACACAGCGTCTACCAACGAGCTAACCTTAACCAAGCAACGTCGCGCTCAACTCCGTTGTACCGGCGTCATAGTTCCCGTATAATAATGCGCGGGTGCGTAAAGAAAAAATAATATACAAACACCGACATGTTAATACGCGGTACAAATCTCAAACTATAATTATTTAACAATTAAAACTAAACAGATAGTTCGCTACGCTTTTTGAAATATAGAATACTAGCGACCTGCCCCGGCTTCGCACGGGTGCAATGGATGTTATTATACATATAAACCTTCCTCTTCAATCACTCGGTCTATTAAAAAAAATCGCATCAAAATCCGTTGCGTAGTTTTAAAGATTTAAGCATACATAGGGACAGAGAAAGCGACTTTGTTTTATACTATGTAGTGATAAATCTGTTCATCATATTTGTATGCAATCCAGTTTGTTTTCATGTGCTGTATAGCTTAAACTTTCAGTAATGTGTAATCGTTCTTGGTAGGTATGCTCTTTTATAGTATTTTCATTTATAGCTAACACATCAAGCATTGAAAAATTAGGGTGAGGAGGAATTTTATAACCAGACCCTTTTGTAAGCCTATGTATGATTACTTTTTCATACGAATGTAATTTTCCCCGGTTACTGCAATGTCATCAAAATATATTGCGTTGTTAGGTATGCCTTCTAATAGGTTTTCAAGGTATTCTTGAAATATTGAGGTGCCGTGGTTATCCCAACTGGCATTCTGTTGTACCGGAAATAACCTTTGTGCGTCGATACTGTAAAATATTTTTTTGACTCGGGTGATAATTGAAATGCATCCTTTAAATCAATTTTTGAAAATTTCACTTCATTAGCAAGACGTTTTCTTCACTGATCAAAATGTGGTACCTATTGGATAAGTGTGTGAGATTAGAATTAGGTTCAGTGTCGTGCGAAAATCTTCACATATTCTTATTTGTCCTTTTGGTTTGACAACGTCCACTGTTTGTATCACCCACTCTTTTGGTGTTTCATTAGAGTCAATTCTCTCAATTTTACTTTCCTTAACCGGACGTACCACCTCAAGGTCCACATTCTGCCTTATGTCCAATGTAATTGGTCTAGCCGGTAAATATTTTGGTTTAGCTCCAGGTTTCATATGTATATTTACTTCATAGTTCTTTTCCCAATATATTATTGTAAAGAACAATAATTTTGTTAATGATTTGTTTCAAAGACATTGTTTGGTATGTTATTGAGTAAACAAGGGTAGGAAATGGCATGTTGAAAATTTCGCTCCATTGTAATGCTCTTTTCATTACAATGACCAGCAAGATCTTTTGTTTCTTCTGTACTTCAACTGTGACATCAGCGAGACCTTTTGGTTTGAGTTTGTGGTAACCATAGGTACGTAGTTTGGTTTCTTCCACTAATGGAAGAAACTAACCTACGTACGTATGGAGATAAATTGGGTCACCAGAACTAATTCTGGTGACCCAATTTTCTTCCAAAATGTAGTGCTAATGGTTGAATAAACGAAGCCTGGATCGCAATCTATGGTGCATTGGAAACCATTGATTGTTGCATCATTTTTGTTGCACCCCATATTGGTAGTATTAATGCTATAGACATTTGCTTCGTCATCACTTTCTTTAGAAGACATACTTCTAGTTGACGCGCTCTTCTCAAATTTTTGCCTTTTGTTCAATATGCATTTTAATTTTCTTGCCGTTGTTTGGATTTTGTGTATCTTATCTAAATTATATGTAAGCCCTTCCTGACTTAATGTGTTGTATTTTACAGGTGTTATCATTTTCTGCTAGTTCTCTTGACTGTGCGATATCAAATATTGTTGAAATGTAATTTCTGTAATTTTTCCAGCCACGTCTTTATGTTGAAGATCAGGCCATTTTTATATCAGATCAATTTCCAGCATTTCATGATTAAGATCTGTCGCTAAACAGTCGCGTAATTACCATTAGAGTAAGTCTCCTTCATAACTACGTTCCTCACAGTGATCTTTTAATTTTTTGGCATAAGTTTCCATAGATTCGTCATCATTTCTAATGCAGTTCTAGGATTCTGTCAAAGCTCTGTATCGAGTCGTTCTTTTGTGATAGATCTGCTTTCTTTTACTTTCACGTATGTTCGTGACGGAAGAGTGTTAACAAAGCCAGTTTTAATTTCACGGAAGACATCGGGTGGTAGACATGTTATGAGAAAATCTTGTTGTATTTCTTTGTATTCAATGCCATAAATGTTGCATTTTGTTTCCAAATATTCTATAAAAATTTCCACGGATGTTATATCCGGGTAAAATTTTCCGTGGCTAAAGTTCTTTACTATTTTATTTACATTAATTTCATCCGACTGTGTTACCGTTGCTGTTGGTTCTGCAGCTTGAGCCGTTAAGAGTAGCAAGAGTTCAGTAAGTTGTTGTCGCTGAGTCTGTAGTACCCGTAGAACACCAGCAAATTGCTATGCATTCATTTAATTTTATTTTCCTCATCGTCAATTATTTTAAACGCGGCGATAGCCCAGTGGCGTACGTAACGGACTGCTGAGACGAGGTCTCGAGTTCGATCCCCAGTCGCCCCGGGCACACACCTCTGACTTTTCGTAGTTATGTGTGCATTAATAAATGTTAATTACCGCTCGCTTAATAATGTGCCCGGTAGATGGCAATAGGCTCGCCCCCTATTACATTGGGACTTTAACATATCTGGCAAATCGTGGGTGTGTAATTCACCTCTGCCTACCCCTTCGGGGATACAGGAGGCGTGAAGTTATGTTATTTTAAATAAACATATTTTTCGATTATATGACAAAACAAAACAATGACATTCGTATAAAAAGTAATCATATATAGACTTACAAAAGAGTCTGGTTCTAACAACATGGGTTCGCTTTATTAAAATGTCCTTTGTCCAAGAGGAAAGGGGCATTATTCTGTTTGACAGCGAGTTGTAATAGCATGTAGTAACACAGAGTACTATGGTACTATATGAAATGTAGTAACATAGGAAGTCGATGGATTTCAATTGGTTAACATAGAAGAAAGAACTAGTAGTTCAGTCAGGGGGGTGTCACTCCGCCGATCTGCGAGAAATTATAAGTACATGCCGGCGGAATCCCCGGGGTTGCTTATTCAGTGGTTGCCCCGCCGTGGGCCGCGACACTCGCGCGCGTGTCTCCCGCATACCAACGTCGCAAGCGCATATTGTATACGATGTATAAAATAAGGGCAATGAAATATTGCATTGCTGCGGGTTGCAGAAACAATGATCAAAATTCGGATTAAGTATACGTTTTTAATAGATGAAATTTCAAATGATTTAATAGATGAAATTTCAAGATCAGTTGCAGGCTTAGACGAGACTAATCGATTTACTAGATACAAAGCATTCAACAACCAATCTAGTATTTATGGCAGCTTAAAAATGCCACCAAAAGATTTTATAGAGTATGTACAAAATTTTGAAACCACTTTCATAGAAAATTTTGAAAATTGTGTTCAAAGTAATCCAGGCAGCAAACTTATAGAACTTTTTAGAAATATACCTCCACAATCACCATGTGCATGTTTCCCAGTGGAATATGTATTAAAATTGTTTTGTAGGTTTCGCATATATGCAACAATTAAATTTAACAACCGGCAATTTAAAGATGGTAAAAAAAAGTATATAAAAGTAAGGCATTTGCAGTTAAGTAAGCAATAAATACAGGTCACGCCCGCGTTACCTTTAGTATTTACTTACGTAAACCAATAAAAAGTAATTAGTAAGTAAATATATTGTTTTTTTTTTAATGAATTTGGTTGCTAGCTCCTAGACTATAAAACGCTTATCAGCCGGTCTAAACCAACTGTGACACGTGACTCTTTCTCGAGCGAGAAATTATATTGAGACGGCGTGCGGTTTTAGTCGGTTCAAGCCCGACATAACCGCCCCTGCTGACCGGCGGGGGGGTATCCGAAGGGATTTCCGCACGATAAAAAAAAAGGTACATATCTCTTGGGGTGTGACTAGTTGGATCACCTCCAAGTTTGGTGCAACGTGGGCGATGACGCATCATTGATTGCTCCTCTGGAGTAGCTAGCGTCAACGTTCTGGCCAAGAGTCTGACCAACCGGCCCTCTTCAGGGCCAGCTGACCCCATTGCACGAGGGGGTCGGGGTATGGCGGGCCTTCAAGGCCCGCGGGAGTGGTCGCTCCAGGTACCCCTCTGCTGTTATCAGAGGGGACACTGCGAATGGCACAGGGTCAGTCGGGGTGCGAGGGATATGCTCTATGGGTAACCTTACACCCCGGCGTCTGTAGACCCGAGACGGCGTGCGGTTTTAGTCGGTTCAAGCCCGACATAACCGCCCCCGCTGGCCGGCGGGGGGGGGGGGGGTATCCGAAGGGATTTCCGCACATAATCTCTTTTTGTGCACTACTGTGAAAAAGTGACGGGTGTCGTTATGTCCTGCAACGAGAGTTGCCAAGCAATAAGCATAGTTGTGCTAGACGGGTACCTTATTCTGGCATAGTGGATGCTTGCGCCACAGAATAGACAATAGTGCAAAGCTACCGTATCCGCTTACGATCAGGCGGACCGTACGCTCGTTTGCCACCGACGAAGTTTCAAAAAATGACAACCCTATCTACGGCAAGGTGCGGAGTAATGTCGACCTTCGCGCCGGGCAATAGAACTCAATGACGGCGCGGCTGGCGTGCGGTCCGTTGCTAATAATAATTAATAGGCACGTAAAAAGGCGGCATTCGTGAACATCAAAACAGAGGGTCTTCTGTACTTGTACTATTATTTATTCTGTGGTTCAGTCGACAGGTTGGATAAAGTAAGGTTAAGTGGAAAAAGGTAAAAATTTAATGAAACTTCGAGATGTTGTTAAAGGATGGTTAATTAACATTTTCTCAAGTTTTGGACCTCGTGGACCCTGTGCGAAAAGAGGAGGGGGGGAGGGGGGGATTAACTGCAAAAATTTCGACCTTACTCCGGTTTTTCCTGAATAACATTTTTCCCTTACACACTAAGGCAAAAGTACTTCAGTACTTATTGTAGATTGTTAAATTTCCTTTAATTTTGAAAATCCAAACATGTTTGTATGTCAATTCGTTACCGAGATACAAGGTTTAGAAAAAAAAAACATAATTTTTTGAATTTGCTAAAAAATGCCTAAAAATGCTGAACTCCACCTTAGTTCTTCTGTTATACCTGAATTATGATGACATTTTGTTGTAATTATACTTCTTGGTTGCAATCACCAACTTTGGGAACCCCCCGCTCCCCTCTCCCCCCACCCAACCCGATTCCAAAAGCTGATTGTCTTCTCTGATAAAAACCAACCATTTTCACATCATGTTGGTATTGATATTAGTTACTTTTCGGAGCGATATCCTATCGATACCCCAGGGCTGGTAAAAAAAAGACGTAGTCATTTCGTTGAAAATATTATGTAATTGACAATATTAAGGTAATAATATTAACACAAGACATATATTATAGAGAATAGGGATATTATTGTTGAAAGGTACTCATATATACATGTACATATCATAGTAGGTAGTGTCATTCGTAATAATTATAGTTCTTTTCGGGATTTCTTAGCCAGTGTTTCTGCTTCTAACAGCTCGTCGTCCTCCGGAGTGATCAGACAGTCAAAGACGTCCTCGCCGTCGTCGTATTCATCGACAATGCTTGGTGAGTCATCCTAGTTTAAATAAGTTGCGGGGGCATTTTCGCAGGAGCCTGTGCAGTGCTTGCACATTGCTGAGCACCTAAGGCCTGCTTTCCTGCAGCTGCAAGCTCCGGTGATACAACCTTTGCTACACTTGCAGAAAACAATCTGGAGGATGTTATCCGGCGCAGCATTTCTGGTTGTTTGGAGTAGCGCTTTGTGTTAGAAAAGGAGCCACTGCTGCAGAGAGGGAGGTATTCTTCATGTAAGTGCTGCAAATTTTGTTCTTCCCCAATCCATACGGTGCTGTCGTGGTATCACAACCACTCACTGCGTGGAGGAAAAGTATGTCCTTGGGGAGAAAGGAGCAGGAACTTGGCGAGTAGAGGACACTGGGACCACTGCCTCTTCCACTTTTCTGAAGGTAAATGTTCTTTGTAGACACACCTAATGCTGTCAACAGAATAAGTATGTCCAAATCTTCAGCAATAATGATGACACTGTCGAATTCACTGGCCTTGGATATGGCGGTGTTGACGATCATCACGTCGGCGTCCTCATATGCCTGCTTCACTTGGATGCTAGCATCCACCATTTTCGTCATCAACATCAAAATGAATGCGCTCTTATTGTGATCGTTTGCCAAGAACTTTTCTTGTGCTATTGTCACCATGGTAGATGAGGAGAACACGACTTTGGTTGGTGATTGTAATGCAGACCGGCGAGCGCGTTCTGCGGCTTTGGTGCTTTGATAGCCGGCGCTAGTGGGGTATCCATCAAATACAACAATCACATTGCTACCAAAGTGTTTCTGCACGTAGTTGATGTACATAGAGCACAGCATCTCGAACGTAGTTGTGGGAGTTTTGTTCCACAGCACTTTATGTAAAAGGTATCCTCCATCAATCACGTTACATTTCCAATTGCCAAGGTTGACTTCATCTACGAGAGTGAAGAGGACATTGCAGACTTTGTTCCCTTGCGCATTCCCTCCTCAGTAAATAGTGACATAGGGAAGGGTGCGAGTTCAAACTTGAAGAATTCTTTCAGATCTTCTTCAGATTTTTTGGCAATGCAGACATGCTGGAAGACAGTGAGAGGATTGACAGTAAATTTTTTGCCAGCAATGTTTAACGTGCAGGAAATGGAAGCCAGAGTCACGACCTTATCCTTCCGTTTCAGTTTCAATTCTTGAAAATTTCCCCCCACCACTTTCTTCATGCATGCTCGTGCTAAGTGACAGTTAACTTCGCCATGACCAATGATTCCTGTGTTTAGAGAAACTATCGCCTGGATGTGAAGGAATGGAGGGTGTTCAGTGAACCATGTGCGCAGTTTCCCAATGTCCATGTTGTCTCTCACTACTCGGGTTGGTCTCATGTCCACATGCTGTTCAGATGTCTCTGAGCGAACATCAGGGAACAATTCTATTTGTTCACAAATGCTTTCAAGGCACAGCATGCCCAATGTCCACCTAGCAAGCACGGAATCGCTTACACCGCGTCCACGAGTGTGTCCACCATAGCTCTACATAGCCCGCATGAGAACCTGCTCAATACTCATGTCGGACCAGATGCCCGACCAAAATTTTTCACAAATTCATTTCTTTTTTTTTTGACAAAATGTCATCATAATTCAGGTATAACAGAAGAACTAAGGCGGGATTCAGCATTTTTAGGCATTTTTTAGCAAATTCTAATAAAATTGTTTTTTTTTCTAAACCTTGTATCTCGGTAACGAATTGACATACAAACATGTTTATATGATCAAAATTATAGGAAATTTAACGATCTACAAAAAGTATTCGAGTACTTTTGCCTTAGGGTGTAAGGGATAAAAGTTATTCAGGAAAAACCGGAGGAAGGTCGAAATTTTTGCAGTCCCCCCCCCCCCATCCTCTTTTCGCACAGGGTCCACGAGGTCCAAAACTTGAGAAAATGTTAATTAACCATCCTTTAACAACATCCCGAAGTTTTATTAAATTTTGACCTTTTTCTAGCTGAAACTACCTGTCGACTGGGCTTAGCGTAAAACTAAACAAACGTAAATGTATCATATAGTATGTACCAAAGTATTCTGTGGTAAACTGGGTAAACTGGTAAATGTGCCAGGACCACAGATTGAAAAACACTGCTATTGATGATGTTTCTATCGCCATCTATAGTTTACTACCCGTTACTACCCCAAGTAAACGAACTGATATCCATCCCTGCCATCTGTTATCAGCTTATCAGACATAATGAAATACTAACTCAGACTGAATAATTTAGTACAATTTTATTTACGTATATAAATGAAATACAATAAAATATTTTTTTATCATTAAGAAAGCATGAAATATTTTGAGAGAATCATGGAGTACAAATTTATTAGTATAAATCTCTATGTAGGTACCATAATCAAAAAGAGATGGCAGTAAAAGTTGAGTGTACTTCGGAGTGTAGTACCTACAGACAGATATAGAAGGGACGTTGTTCGGCCATATTTGTTATTGTGCTGATGGGGATTTATTTAGATCGTTTGATTATAAACTAGAAAGTTATACAACCTGTGATGTGGTATTTTATTTTATCGTATCCTTCTTTTGAGAGCTTTTTCCGAGTGACGTAAAACCTTTGAATTATAAAAGAGTTATGTTCACATAGTGACCGTGGATACCCCCCTTGTGGTAATTGTATATTCCAACGAATTTTTGGGAGATTATTTTAATTAATCTCACTAAAGTGGCGGGGGCATCAAATAATAAGAGAAATGGGGGACGGCAAGCCGCCCCTGTCGATGTGGCGTCTCCCCTACTCGATTGGGAGGAGGCTGACCATTTCAGTTTTGAGGACTCTGAACGATTCGAAGAGGACTCCCTGTGTAGTTGGAGTTCAGAACCCGAAAGCCTATGCAATAACTGGCGAGGCTGGAAGCGTCCCAATCCTCAAAATTCATATAGCTCCCGTTCTACAAGAAAGAGCAATCAAGGTAACTATTTGTACAGCTGATTCTTTGTTTCGAACTATCGAAATGATGACAGTGGTAAATATTATTTTACAAATCATGCATTTAAAATCGAAATTGTATTGATTTTATTTCATGAATTGTTGTTATTCTGACATTTAGTTTCTATTTTCATTAAAAGTTTTGATGTCATGGCCTATAAGTACTGGGTACATTGTGTGAAGTGATACAAAGAACAGGTGCTTGAAGTCATTTACCTTTGAGTGAACTGAGTTGTTAATAATACCTTTGGTTTTCAATCCTTACTTTTTTACCATTTGATCTTTTTTTATCATGTTCATGTTATGAATGGAAAGTTTTTGATTCCTGTCAACTTTCACTACTTTCACTATATTTTTTTGGATATGCTCATCTATAACATAGTAACATTGTTATGTTATGTAATAATGAAAAAATCTATAGTATCATAGTAGTTGAGAATAATCTTATTTTCATTAGTTTTACTATGAAGTAGATATGTGTTCCTTATTGTATTTTGTATTTTTTTTTATATTGCTATCAAAACCCAATGCCACATATTTGACTAGAATGACTGGCCCAAATTATGTACACTTGTAGAATATGTACATAAAAGTTTGACTTTTGGTTCTATTTGCTTTAGAATACTTGTAAGCTGCTTATGATACTTATGAATTGAAGCGTTGGTAGCTTAGTGGTTAAGGAGTCGACCTTACGATCGAGAGGTCCCGGGTTCGGATCCTGGCCATTACACTACCGACGTGAACCCACTCCTAACACAAGCAATTTAGCTTAGCTGGAGCAGTTAGGGGAAATATTAGTTACTAATATTCTTTTTTTTTCACCTTTTAGGTTGTTTTATATGAATAAAAATAGAATCATGATTTAGATTGTGAAAACAACACTTGCTAGAGGGCAGCAAGGGTTGTTTTCACAATCTAAAACAACAATTTGTATGATTATATTTTCGTATTTTATTTTATTGTTACTGTGTCATAAAATTAATGTGTCATAAGTAATTAATTTTTTAATGCACTTATTTTTGCAATGTTAATTCAGTTTGATAAATCTCAATTTTAAAAAACATACTAGGCATTGTATCAAATATATTTAGTCAGCTGTATATACAGTGGGTCTGTATTGCCCTGTGTGATGAGTATACAATTTTTAGGGTTCCGTAGCCAAATGCCAAAAAACAAAACCCTTATAGATTTGTCATATCTGTCTATCTGTCCGTCTGTATGTCACAGCCACTTTTTTCCGAAAGTATAAGAACTATGCAGTTGAAATTTGGTAAGCAGATGAACTCTGTGAACCACATTAAGATTTTCACACAAATATAGAAACAAAAACAAATTTTGGGGGTTCCCCATACTTAGAACTGAACCTCAACATTTTTTTTCATCAGACCCATATTTGGATAGGTCTTCAAAAATTATATTGAAGTTTGTAATATATTTTTTTTCTAAACTGAATAGTTTGCGCGAGAGACACTTTCAAAGCGGTAAAGTATGTAGAAATCTACGTGCACTTACTACTCTCTATTCAATTCTTACATCTCCTACTCCTCCTATCTACCTATCGCCTTTCTTTCAGTACCTTTTTACAAACCATGATAGACCTCTCAAAAAATAATCAAAAGTCAAATTTCAAAAATCATTTATTCTGTATAGACCATTAATACGGAACTTACAAAACGTCATAAATAATTTAATCTAATGGTTGGTAAATGGACCACCGGTTCGAAACGCGGCCCTGTCCTGAGAAGACTCCGGCAAGATACTCAGCGGGCTGTTTTTTTTTGGTCTATTTACAAACATATTTACTTAACCTAAGTACAATATTTCATTTGAGTAGCATAGAGAGAGAGCAAACAGTTCATCTCCAAGCTTGTTTGTCGTCTAAATAGTCTTGAATTTTATAGTAGCCTTTTTGGCAGAGTTTACTTTTAATTTGGCTTTTAAATTTATGAAGAGGTAGATTCTTCATTTCACTAGGAAGCTTGTTGTAGAAGCGTAATCTTCTTTTGATCTGTCCTTTTTGTAGTGTAGGTATGATATTACTATACAGTATTATATTTGTAGTTGTTTTTAATCAATAATTGTTGCTCTCAATAATGCACCTACTAAGTTTCTCTCTGCACCACCTTTGGTTGACTGGTAGAGAATGCCTGTGGCATTAAGTCCGCCTTTGTACTTAAAGTTCAATAAATAAATAAATAAAATAATGTTTCCTCCTCCCCCCCCGCAACTTCTAAAATAAGAGAATGATAATAATAACTTCCACCGAAAATTGGTTTGAACGAGATCTAGCAAGTAGTTTTTATTTAATACGTCATAAATCGTAAACTGCAATTTTCCTTTCATTCAATCAACCCAAATATAAAAACAAAAAAAAAGTTATTATGTAACTTGCTGCTATGGAACCCTTCATGGGCGAGTTCTACTCGCACATGGCCGCTTTTTTATTTAACCCCTGAGTTTGCTGATAAGTTCATTTTTAGGGATTTTCTTTAGAAAAGCCCTATTGCTATCGAGTTGTCGTCGTCGACGTCGTCGTTGCCAATTTTCTGTCACGGTTTTGGGTATGAAGGAGATGAGCTTTCGAGTTGCTGTTTTCGGTAATAGATTCGTGCTGGGGTGAACCATTGGAAGATAAAGAAAAAATCGCAAAAAAAAACGCAAAATCGAAAATCCCTTGTATTCGGCTGAGCTCGTCTCAGGAATTCAACTTGTTTAAGTTTTGGCTTTCTCATTCTCAATTCATTCTTGCAAGTGTTAATAACAACTGTTTATATTTCAATCAAATCAGCTGTCTAGATATTCTATATATATATATATATATATATATATATATATATATATATATATATATATATATATATATATATATATCTCTATATATGTGTATATACACTCGGGTGCAATGAAATCGCACATGTGACTTTTTTTGTGTGCAAAATATAAGTACAATTTCAACTTTATTAAAAGGTGTTTGCTTAACAAAACAGTGTAGAAATTAATGATTAATAAAAAAAACACAAATTTTACTAAAAATATCTTTATTACTAAGAAATGTTACCGCCTGTGGCCCGAATTATCGCTCGACACCGGTTTTCCATCGACTCTATCAAGTTATTGATAGGGTCTTGTGTGATAGCATCCCATTCCTCCATGAGCGCAGTTTGTTGCTCCTGGAGATTGGCTGGAGCAATATTTCGGCCTCTTGTTTTTCTTTTTAAGCTGTACCACAAGTGCTCTATCGGATTAAGGTCCGGAATCCGAGCTGGCCACTCCATTACACGAATATCCACCTCTTGAAGGTACTGTCGTACAACAACAGCGGTATATGGAGTCTTGCATTGTCATGCATAAAGAGAAAGTTCTCTCCAACGAAACCGCTAAATGGTACGACATGTTCCTGGAGAACTTCCTCTATGTATCCCCGAGCAGTTAGTCCTCTTGTTTGACAACTTATATTGGCCCCAACGATGAAGACAAGCTCAGTTTTGGCTTCGAGAGAGATTCCTCCCCAGAACATACAATAACCACCGCCGAATGCGACACGTTCCGTGATACAACACAGGGCAAATCGATCCATCGTGGGTATGAAGTGGGTAATACGGTCAGGGCCCACTTCGAAAAATATTAACCAATTAAGTTGGTAATGAGCCAAGCTAGACCGAACTCACTGGAGTTTTTGAACCAGGCATCGTAGATTGGCACAGATCTCCGATTAGCCAGTTTCTCCAATGAGTAACAGAGAAAACGGGTTTGGCGAGAAAAAAAATTTGCCTGCTGGTGGTTTTATCTTCAAACTGCCGAAAATATGACGTTTTTGGTTTAAGACAGACTGACATCCAGCCAACACCTACCTCAAATTCACAGAGCAAGGAATCAATGTCACGCGCACCCTACTGGAGACGCCTTCCTCGACGTTTAGTCACTTTTTGTAGTAATTACTAAAATAAAGAGGTGATGCGTATGTAAAGTCTTAGTATTTAGAGCGACTCCACAATGACGTGCGAATGACAACTAGCCGGCCATGTATGCGACTTTCGCCTACAGTTTGGCACGCGGTATTACTATTACTTTCGTCCCTAGTAGGGCGTCAGCGAGGAAGCAAGCGCCATTCCTTGCTCTTTGCTCAGATCGCAAGCTTTCCTCTCGGTGCAGGGAGGTCAGGCGACAGTAGCTCCAAAAAGCCGCATAAGCTTAATCTAAAGCAGCCCCTGGCTCCGAGGTGAGATCCTCGGATGCAACCTGGTGGTGGCGGTCAGGTTAGTTTATTAGCCCACTGGTGCAGGGTATGTACAGAACACGTCGTATTGCCGCTTCGGGCTTGTTTTAGCCACGACGATGGGATACTCTACCAGTCCAGCCTATTAGGCCTCAAACGTGCTTAAGGAGACCAGATATCGGTTAGATTCATATTCTGCGGGACATCTAAACTTCTCCCGTTTCCAATTCGACGCCACTTTGGCGTTCATCGACTTCTTCCTAATTTGGGTAGCGGTATCTCAAGTGCCCGTTCGTCATCATCATCCGAGCGCCATTCCCGGTTGTATAAAAAAAAAGAAAAAAAAAATTCTCCGGGTGTCGTAAATTCTTCATATATCTAGTCTAAAGTATTCAAAGCTTCTTTTATCGGCAGACAGAATTTCGTGATTTATTTTTAAAATGTCAAACTTTTACAATATTCTATGTATAGGAAACGATTGACATATATCTTGAGCCCAAACAAGAGGTCAGATGGCCCCGGGATTGGACCTAGAAATCCAGAGATGCATCAGGAAACTCCTCAAAATCAAATATAAAATGTATGAATTATCCATACATGTTATATTTGACCAAACACACGATCCGCCCACTCCGCTGGCCGGCGGGGGGGTATCCGAAGGGATTTCCGCACGATAAAAAAAAAAAAATAGGAATGACGAGACTAATTACGACACCAAAACCTAACAATCAACACACAATATCTTTATTTCCGGCTTTCTCGATGGAAAATGAATTCACTTATGGAATCTACTAGTGAAGCTGCAACGTTCGACATATTTTTCATTTCTGTGCGCTCATCTTTTGTGTCAGACAAGTGAGGGAAACTGCCATTGTTCTTTCGAAATTTAAATGAAATAGTTTTACATATATATTGTGAATTCAATAGCAAATCAAAGATTTGTTTTATGATCCCTCACCGCCTATTCGAAAGTGGAGTGTGAAGAGTTGAGTGGAGAGTAGTGTGGAGTGGAAAGTGGAATAGTGAGGAGAGTGGAGTGGAGTTACCATATCAGGGCAGATAGATTAGGTTAGAAGTATATTACCCTTCGTGTTAGGTTACTTGTGACAAATCACGAACAAATAGGAGCCCTGCGATGCGGGGCACTATCTACAAACAGAATTGTTATTCTTTCTTGGAAACCAGGTTTCGTTAAAAGAAAAATAATTCTGTTATGGAAACCGGTTTCCAAACCTTGGTTTCCAATCTGGCCGAAGGGACATTATTCACTAAGCTAGAAAGTCAACGTCACCTGCTAGCTGGTGCTACTACTGATTGACGGATGAGGGTCTAGTGCAGGTTTTGCTCTTAGGGTTGGAAGGTCAGGCGGCAGTCACTCCCATGAAAGCTGTATAAGCCAAATTAAAAGGAGTAGAAGGAGTAAGCGATCCCCGGACTCCGCGGTGACAGCCTGGGATGCAACCGGAAACAAACTTAAGATGTTGAGTTACATAAACTAAAAAATGAGAAATAACCTATTTTAATTAAAAATTAAAATGACTACCAAAAAGGCACCGAAAAGTGTAAAATAAAATAACAACAAAATATTAAATAGTAAAGATAAAAAACACGTAAGACTTTTCTGTAGAAGTCGGTGCCAAGCTAAGCCAAAGCTGGGCTTAAGCTAAGCTAGATTGCTTTTGTTAGGAGTGGGTTCACTACCGGCATGAACCCACTTCTAACACAAGCAATTTAACTTATCTTTAGGGGTTAGGGAAATTACTAGTATTTTCAGTTACCAATATTCTTTTAGAAAAAAAAATGGTTTTTATTTTTGACACCATAAAATTAATTGATTTCAAAATTTTATTTCTGGAAAACTTAGTAGAATTTTCAAACGGGCGTCACACCATCACATTTGTAAAAATGAGCCCTATTAGTTTCATTAAAAACACTCGAATGCCCGACTTTAGCGTCTCAGGACACACAGTGCGACGGGCCGCAATAATGTTATGGTGAAGTGATCGGGTGATTACCCTGTTTGCAGAGTGGTCCAAAAATAGACCTCAGAGAAACCATAAAAAAAATCATTATTATGTTACTTGCTGCTACGGAACCCCTCATGGGCGAGTCCGACTCGTACTTGGCCGGTTTTTTGTATGGGTAAAAATACTTAAGGTTCATTTTTTGAGACTGAATGAATGAAGTAAACCTTTGCAAATAATTGACGTGGTTAAATGTAGTTGCCGATCGATATACTTATATTATCGTTAGTTTATAGCCTATCGATGACTTTTGTGATGACAATTATCAAAAATGATATTGATAATAGGTATAAGTTTTTTCCATGGGACCTGGAGGCGAAAGCCCTTTCGCAACTGTACCAGTGGCGAAATGAGGTTCGGGAGCAGGGACGGAACCCCGAGCCTCGAGAAATTGAGGCCGTGCAGTCCCAGCTCAGCCAGGCCCTCGTGGTGGGGTGGAAGGAACGACTTGGGCGACCAAGCGCAGGGCACGACGCAATAGCGGCGGTAAGGCCAATCATGGAGGATTGGCTAGAGAGGCGACACGGAAGCCTCTCGTATCGACTGACACAGGTGATCTCCGGTAAGGGGAGCTTCGGGGACCACCTGCATCGGATCAGGAAGGAGCTAGAGCCTGAGTGCCATCATTGCGACACGAGCGAGGACTTAGGGCGACACACGCTGGTGGACTGCCCGGCGTGTTAGGTGCTGAGGCGTGAATTCGTGGCAGCCATCGCGGTGGGAGTCCTCGCTCACCAGCATGATTGCGGCAAAAATATGACCATTTTAGTTATATTACTAGGATACGCAATGATGTGAGTTCAACTACGACAACATGTGCTCCTAAGTGTTGTCGTAATGCAAGTGTTCAGACTTGTTTTGCTACCTCGAAGTTACTGTGGGCACACGCAACTACTCAAACCGATAATTTAGAGAATGTTGAAAGTGAGTTTTTTCGTTGACAATATTAATAATACATTAAATATATTTCATCAGAACTTATGCGGAATAAGCAATAAAAAAAAGATTTAGATTTGTATATAAATATGCGAGTAGTTAAACCAGATTATATTTGTGTCACAGAACATTTTCTGAACAAAATATCAGCACCTTTGTTGAATATCACTGGCTATACCCTGGCTGCATGTAACACAAGAGCCATTAAAATGAGAGGTGGTAGTTTGAATTTAGGGCAAAGTAGTAGAGAGTTTATTGACTGCCCTCAAGTTAACAAGTTGTATAAGGAAGACTCGTTTGAAGTGTGTAGTATAAGAGACGTCGAAACAGGTCTCTATTTGTGCTGCTGCTATAGAAGCCCTTATAAAGAGAACTTTGCGGATTTTATAAAAAATTTGGAAAGGGCTTTGGAATATTTTTTCAATAGAAAAGCACTCATTTCTGGTGATTTCAATGTCGACGTTTTAAAAGATAGCAATGAGCGTACAGAATTTTTGAGTCTCCTACAGTGTTATAATTTTAAACCCCTAGTTAAAAACGTCACTTTTATCCGCAACAATATCTCCTCATGTATCGATAACTTTGTAACCAACCTAGACGATCATTACATTAAGGGTACTGACATAGACCATAACGGTTTGGCAGATGGACACGGCGGAATTTTTTGTGAATTGTTACTTTCTCCGAAATTGGACATAAAGCAAACAATAACAATAAGTCGTAGAATATTCAATAAGAGTAATCAGGATACTTTTAGGGCACTTCTACTCACTCATGACTGGAATTCAATGGGTATAAATACATTTTTAAGTAAGTTTTATGACACATATAGGCTTAGCTTTAGAAAGAAATCTAAAAGAATTCTTATAAGTCACAAAAACAGCATAAAATGGATAACTAAAGGTGTCAAAGTGTCCAGCAAAATGAAACGTTTTCTATGTGCAAAAAACGGTAACTGTTTAGACATGAGTATTTTAACATACAGGAATAATTATATAAGATTGTTCAGAAAGGTTGTTAAAGCAGCTAAACAAAATGCTGTGACAAGGCAGCTGAAAAGCGCAAAGTGTTGTAGCAGGGAAATCTGGCAAGTAGTAAATCGGCATAGAAACGTAAGCAGAACCAATATACCAAAAAAAATCACCTTAACTCACTGTAAAAAAAGTATTGACAGTCCCAAAGCCGTTGCCAATGTATTTGCTGCACAATTTAATCTTATAAGTTCGGAGACTTCACTTCATGCACATAAGGCGATATCTTACTTATAGGATTGCACTGATAGAGTTATAAACGAAATGTCTTTATCTACTATTACACCGCATGAAGTTAGGAAAATCGTAAGCGGAATGGATAACAAAAGATCCAGTGGATATGATGAACTGCAAATCTCTGTGGTAAAGGAAAACATAAATTTACTAGCCAGTCCTTTATCATCCTTTTTTAATAAATGTTTTGAGGAGTCAATCTTTCCTGAGCAGCTAAAACTAGCTAAAGTGGTTCCATTACACAAAAAAGGTTCCCCTTCAGACCCGGGTAATTATAGACCCATTTCGGTACTACCAACTCTATCAAAAATATTTGAGAAATTAATAAAGACTCGACTTGTCAGTCATCTCATTGAGAATAAAATTATAAATCAGAGACAATTTGGTTATCAAAGGGGTGTAGGAACTGCAGATGCCACAGATACTCTAATTAATGATATTCTAAAGAAATTAAATAATAAAATGAAGGTAGTTGGTATTTTATTGGACTTGAGTTCCGCTTTCGATACCGTCAATCATAATCTACTTTTATTGAAACTAGAACATTATGGTGTAAGAGGAAAAGTTCTTGAGTTTTTTAGTTCCTATTTTAAAAATCGTAATATGTATATTGAAATAAAAGCTATAGATGTAAATAAATGCCAAAATGCTTATCAATCGCAGATGTTTCGTGTTAATACTGGAGTTCCACAAGGGTCCATTTTGGGTCCTATATTGTTTATTATATTTACAAATGATTTAATTAACTATGCTGCACATAAGAATCCTGATGATGATTTGGTTTTATTTGCTGACGATACAAACGCAGTAGTCAGTGCAAGTGATATTAACCTATTGAACACTAAAGTAAATAAGACACTCGATATGTTTCAGGAATGGTTCACTGCAAATAAATTAATCGTAAACTCAAAAAAGACAAATATTATATTATTCCAAACCACTGCACGAGGCACTGATACTTTGAATATAAAGTTTAATGGAGATAGAATAAATCTTGTGAGCTCAGCAAAGTTTTTAGGTGTCCATATTGATGCCCATCTCAACTGGAAAAAGGAATTGGATGCTATTGATGCTTCAATATCATCCAGTTGTTACGCCTTGCGAAGTTTACGAGATGAAGTGGACATAAAAATTTTAAAGACGGTTTATTTTGCACTAGTAGAATCAAGATTGCGCTGCAGCATTCAGTTTCGGGGAAATAGTTACCAATATAATTGTAATCGAGCCTTTATTCTACAAAAAAGGGCAATTAGGATTATCGTTCGCATTCCACAATGGGAGTCCTGTCGAGAATATTTCAAGGAATTAGCGATACTCACTGTTCCAAGCCTTTACATACTTATTGTTTTAAGCAATCTTTCCAAAAATATTCATAGATTTGAAACGGCAGATGAAAGGAAATTAAGAATTAGCACAGGGCGAAATGCACTGAAGACTGCTTTGCTTCCCACATTAAACGTTGTCAAACATGGTGCATCATACCAGGCAGTTAAACTATTTAATTGCCTACCAATTGAACTAAAAAACGATATTTCTAAGACGCACTTGTTTAAAACAAAACTTAAGACCTTTCTAATCAATAATTGTTTTTATTCACTGGAAGAATTTATCGCAATGAGTAATAATATTTAAATGACTTTCACATATGGGACATTGAATTATTATAGATTATATTATTTTACATCGTATTGAATGTATTAATGTGACTTCTCTTTATGTTTTTATTTTATTTTACAAGTTTATTGATTAATTGATTATGAATTATTGATTGACTGGTTGATATTATTGGACATTGCATTGGGTTTATCTAGTTTTAATTTTATTGTATTTCTTGACTATATTGATGTAATTTGTGATCTGGATAGGTACGCAGATTTTGTAATTTTTTAATCTACAATAATTTACTGTGTTTTATATTATTAATACTTTGTACTTTAGACACAATTGTAACAAATTGTTAATGAATAAATGAAAATGAAATGTTGCGGATCGCGGGTGCCTGGGCCGCCGCCAACTCCTTCTGCGAGCATGTAATGCTCGCGAAGGAGATGGTGGAGCGCGCCCGGAAGAGATTTACTGCCGAGCCCGCAACATGCTTGCCACGCGTCGCAGGCGAGTCAGGCGCTGGAGGTCGCTAAACGACCTCCATCCTCCATGAGCGTAGGCCTTATGGTGGCAGGTGAGGCCGCCTGTGACCCCAGCAGAAGCAGGCCGGGACGGCAGGGCGACTAGCGCCCCTCCCCCAAAATGGGGCAAGACGGGGGCACTGTGGTTCCCAAACCCGAGGGGGCCATCTCGAAACCGGAGATGGCCCAGGATCAGTCGGGGTGCGAGGGATATGCTCTATGGGCAACCTTACACCCCGGCGTCTTAAGACCCGAGATGGCGTGCAGTTTTAGTCGGTTCTCACGCGTGGAGCTACTAATATACCATCCCTACGTTAATATAACATAAAGCAAGGTATACCAGAGGCAGTACAATTTTTTTTTCATTTCCCTGCATTCCTATTAGTAGGTATGGACCTCGATTTTTGCACCACTGTGTTACTTTAAGAGTATTATATTGAAGTATTCTGGCAATCCGCGATTATCTCTAGATTTATCTAGATTTTGATGCAGTTTTGCGCGATTATCTTGCGTTTGTTTGAACTAATTTTAATGCAGTCTTAAGAAAAGTATTTGTTATACTCTGGATGGAGATTGTTTTGGTATATAACAAATGGATGTCCCGTGAAGTCGTGTCCGCTTAAATCCGTAACTAATACAAATACAAGACCAACTCGACATTTTTTTGTTTTTGATGCGGATTTTAAAAATCTATCGTCGTATGATCTTTAGTTGTCAGTGTTCAATACCAAAGCAAAAAGGGAGAAATAAATACAAATTAAAAAAAACCGACTTCAAATACCAAGAAGGGGCTAAAAGTGAAAAATATCGTAATAACAGATTTAATTGAAAAGACCAAAATGCGCATAGTACTTTACTGTTGAAGTTGGTGCCAAACCAAAGAAGTATAAGGCAGCAATGTAGCACCATCAAATGAAATGTGTAACCGTAGTGACACATGTGGGTTGACGTCACTATTAGCTTAGCTTATACTTTTAAATATTCTTTACAGATAAGTCAGTGTGCTCACTAAGTGAGCTAGCGGCAAAGTGCGTAGCATCCCATATACCATTCGAACTGGTTGAACATGTCTACCCACCTGTGCCTGAACAGCTGCAGCTCCAAATTGCTTTTTGGAGTTTTCCTGAGAGTGAGGATGACATCAGACTGTACTCTTGTCTGGCAAGTGGGTCACCTGAAGAGTTTCAAAAGGGAGAACATCTGTTCCGAGACAGAGCGGTGAAAGATGTGTTACAAATTGGTTAGTTACTTCTTTTTTATGACATTTGTTATTCTACGACATTCTACACAACGCTATCTAGACCCAAAGTACGCATAGCTTAACTAGCTTGTGTTATGGGTTCTAGAATACAGAAAACATACTTAGATACATTTTATTCGTTTTTATACATAGCATTTTATGTTCCACTAGAACATAGCAATGAGGTCACATTTTATCATATTATAAACGTTAACATTGTATTACTAAAATATGTGCATAGAAATTGAAGAATTCATGAGTTATGTACGAAACTTGACCTATGGACATTGGACATTGACTCAATTTGTGTACTAATATTGTTATAATATTATCGAAAATAATATTACTAGATTTGATTTCAATTCATAGTATCAAAATCTATTAGGCTTATGTTTTATATGTAAATTCGTAGATTTTACTCACATTTTCCATATTTTTTTTTTATTGGGATGTTTCACACTGTTCTTATTTCTTCTAGGTTTTCACTTATCAGCAACAGTATCTGTAATAAGCATGCCGCGTCAACAATTCAATGTGGCAGTAACATTCGATAGACAGAGGATATCTTCATGTAACTGCACTTGTACAACATCAGCACACTGGTGTTCACATATAGTGGCTGTTTGCCTTTATAGAATACACCTTGTAAGTATTTTTATACGCTTTTTATTAGCTTCACCTGTATGTTTGTTTGTATGGTTGTATGTTTGTTTGTAACCGACTCCTTTAGGCGCGATTTTGACCCACTTTAAAAGGCCAGATTTCGTTCAAACTTTGTAGATTTATCGAGGACCGATGACGATACACTAATTTGATAAAATTATTCCATTTTTCAATTTGCTAAATAATTTAAACTAAAATGAATGAATTCGCGAAATATTTACTGACATCAAAACAGCGCCATCTATCCCGTCAACTTTGTATCACGTAGTAGCGAATACTGTCACATTATAAACTCTGAAATAGGTGGCAACAGCAGCGTGTTAATTTATTTATGAATAAACATAACTAAAAAGTAGGAAATAAATAATAGTTTACGCTTTTTATAAAAAACCGAACTAAAGAAATAGAAAATAAGTTTCAATAAATTTAAATTAAGAACAGTGTTAAAAATTTAAATAAATATCAATTAATAATAGTGTAAATAAAAAAATGTATTTTATTTAAAAAAAAACCCGGCAGGTGCTATTTAAGATATTATCAAAATGATAATTACTCTACTCATGTCTGTCAATAAAATATTTATATCTATTAACCCATGCACCACACGCTTTTTTAAAAATAAAATACATTTATACCATACCTACTCTAAAAAGCTTATTTTATTCACGCAAAACAGTGAATAAAAAGGCCTTTTATTCACTGTTTTGTTTTTATTCACTATTTTGGTGTTTGAATTTGGAACACAAAAATATATCCGGTCTCTATTTCAATGCTTACACAAACTCCTTGCGCTAAGATTCGAAATTCAAAACTCTTTGGTGCAAATAAATTCTCGAGATTTGATTGGTCGATATTTGCGACAAGGAGTTTGGCATTAGATTAAAAACTGTTTTGTGTTTGCTGCCTTTATAGAAAAAAAATAGTGAATTAGCGCCATTTATAATACTTACTGTGAATTGTATGATGTCTTTTCTCGTAGTCATGGTATAAAGTATAGTATGCAACTCCTGAATAAAGTACGAATTTATATCGAGGGCCATGAATCACTCGCGTCGTTCAGGATTCTAACAGTTGAATCACTCGCTGCGCTCGTGATTCAATCATTATAATCCTTCACTTGCTCGTGACTCATCTACGGCCCTCGCTTTAAATCCGTCCTTTATTCACTAGTTGTATAATATACTATTTTTTATTTACACTTATTAATATATATATTTATTGAAATTTTTAACACTATTCTTAATTTAAATTTATTGAAACTTATTTTCTATTTTTTTAGTTCGGTTTTCTATAAAAAGCGTGTTTTTTAGTTTTTTTAAACTATTATTTATCAGTACTGAACTGCATAGAAACGACAGTGAATATTAGTAAATTGTAGACATTATTTATGAAGTAAAATCTGGTCTTGGAAAACTGGATATATGAGTATTATTATCTGCATTAAACTACTTATGAATTTATACATGGAAATAAACAGGTGTTGATCTACTAATATGTTGACTGGAAACTTATTGATGTTTTCGAATAACTCAATCACCATTCAACTAGAAATAAATATAAACACTTGTGACACTTGTATCTTGTATTTCATAATTTAACATACCTTCTCACCTGTATACCTACGAAGTGACGCAGGGGTGGTCAGAAACACTCGGAGCCGACGGGTTTGCATGAAAGGTTTTATTACAATAGAGGAAGCTCGCGAAGTGTGTAAGAACTGAAGCAGATGCCGAATTGTTATCTGTGCCTACCTTGGAGGGAGAAAGGCGTGAGTATGTGTATGTATGGATAAGCAGAAGTGGAGCTATTTTACACCTACAATTCGCCTGCAATGTATCATCCCAAGTCGGTGGCGAAGGCTGAATAGTTTAAGTAGGGTAACTGGTAAGGATTGGCAACTTAGCTTAAAAACGTTAAAACGTTCAGAAATTCGAAAGGAGTTATATGAACACTTCGCCACTGCCTCATGTACTATGGAGCAAGCCTATTGTAGTCTCCTGGACATACTACAGATTTATTCATCACCATCAATCATTCAGAAACCCCAATAATAAAACAATAATATAGTAACTTTTAAATTTCTTAGTCATTATTAGGCGCCAAGAAATAAAGACTTTTGTTATTTATACTATTTCATTTCCTTCAGCCTACACAAGTATGCCTCCGCGCACCCGTATCGGAATCCCTACAAAGACTACGAAGAGATCAGTTACAGAAATTTGCACAATACCTTATATCGGAGTTACCGCGACAAATATTACCGACAGCGCAAAGAATACTCGATGAACTACTATCAGCGCAGCCGAACTCTATAAATACGACGTGTGGAGCCCCCGACCCCACCGCAGGAGCATCTGCCTATGAATACACCTCTTGGTTCCTTGACGAGAAGACATTGCACAACAACATTAACAAAATTTTGGTCAAATTTTGTGTGCCCGCTCCCATTGTGTTTAGGTAATAATTTGTTGCAAATATGTGTGTTGCAAATACACATTTATACATACCGCTACTACTTGTAGGGCAGTTCTTCCCCAGTCTAACCGGAATATTTGTGCGGGAAAAACATGGAACTAACATCTATACTCTGTCCAACCATTTACTTAACATTTTACAGCGGCTCGAGAATGTAACTGTTCCATTGTACGTAAAAGTAAAGTTTCACATGCGCGGTAAAAGATAAATATTAACTGCCTAATCATATGTATCTACATAATTCGTAACCCATTAAAAACACTTAAATGCTATGAATGTTGCGGTTAAATAAAATTATATGATAATTCACTCGCGCAATAAAAACAGTTACTTTCTACCACATCGAGTGTTGGGATCGAATGTATTCGCTGCAAATTAATGTTCCTATCTCAAGTAATCGTCGACACTTATTTGAATTTAGGTTCACTATTATAGTTATGCAAACTACGTCGGGTTTTCTCCTCCCCTCCTCCCCTTTACCGCAATGCCTAAAAACAAAGGTGTTCGACCATTGCGTCCTACCTGTCATGACTTACGGTGCCGAAACGTGGACACTGACAGTGAGGCTAGTCCACGACTTAAAAGTCGCGCAGCGGGCTATGGAGCGAGCTATCCTTGGGGTTTCTTTGAAGGATAAAATTCGAAATGAGGCCATCCGACAAAGAACTAAAGTCACCGACATAGCTCGCAGAATAAGCAAGCTGAAGTGGCAATGGGCTGGCCACATCTGCCGAAGGACCGATGGCCGATGGAGCAAACGAGTCCTATCCTAGAGTGGAGACCACGAATCGGTAAACGGAAGGTAGGACGTCCCCCAGCAAGATGGACGGACGACCTGAAAAAGGTAGCTGGGATAGACTGGATGCGCAAGGTTGAGGATCGGGTGCTATGGCGTAAAATGGGAGAGGCCTATGTCCAGCAATGGACTGCAATAGGCTAATTGATTATAGTTATGCGTTTGTAGGTGTACTTAAACGAAAATAATAATTTTATGCAAAGATAGTGCTGATTTTAAAGGCTTGTATCACGGAAGTTTTTACACTGTGTTCTTCTTGCACTACAAGCTTTTAAAATCAGCACAACCTTTGCATAAAATTATTTTTCTTTTAGTACACCTGATGTTTTATAAGTTTGGTTTTAAAAATTTCTATGTCATGTAGCACCATAGTGCTCGCCAAGACAAGTCAAAGCAGCTCAACACAACGAAAGAGTTTGTCAAGATAAAACAAATGAGCCCAAACTCGATAGGTTTATCTGGTTTAGCTTAGGAGTTCTTATAGTCACCTTCTTACTTCATCATGAGACCAGCTTGATGGTATCATATTAATGCATTATCATCCAAACTAAACGTGTCCGCAAATTTCATCTCAATCGGTTGAGATTAACTGCTTCAAAATTCTGTTGCAACATTAGACCTAAACTAATTATACATACATACAGAGCAAGTTAAATAAAGCTTGTAAATAATAGAAAATCTCGAGTAAAAATAAAATATCTATGTGTAAAATCAATTGCAATTTTTCATGAATAAAGTCGATTGTAGTGTGAAATCCAATAGGTAACGTGATAGGACATAACTATGACTAATTGACGAAAAATTTAAATCTCAAAAGTTAAATAATTGGTTGGACAGAATATAAAATCTTTTATGAGACTGCGTGCCATTTGTTCAAAAAATTTATGTGTTGCTCAATTTTATATAAGTACTGGGTGTTATTTTCTACCAGCAATCTTTCTTTTACCAACAAAGCACAGCAAACATCAAGGGTCTTTTAAAACAGCAACAAAATGTAGTTATGAGCAATTGCATATATTCAGAATAATATGTATGAACCGGATTTGATAGCTTTTTTAAATATAATTTACATTTAAGGAGCTGCCGAACAAAAGCCGACCAATTACAATTTATGTTGCTAAAAGTTGGACAAAGTATGAAAATATTTGCTCTTTAGGGTAGGATTCGGGAGCTCTCTTTTAGTATTGCGCTTTTGCTGAATCACGAACGACTTTAGCCTCGGTATCGGGAGGCTGTCGGCCTAACAGCGAGCTCTTCGAGACTACCCATAAAATATCACCTATTTAACATTTCATAATTCAAATTTATTTTCCAGCTTCTCATGTGTTAGACCATATAATAAACATGTAGTCTTATTGAAAAATGTAATTCGCAGTGATGTCAACTATTTAAGTACTAGTGCACCGCCTGCGGCCGCGGAATGGTCATCATTACTCCGTCCTTTAAGAGGCAGGGAGCCAGAAGGCATGTGGAATTTGCTGTCCATTGTCAGAGAAATGTTTAAACGAAACGACAGAAACGCTATACCATTGTTGGAAATCATCACGGAAGAGGTCATGGCGTGTGAACAGGTTAGTAAAATTCTGAGAATATGAGGAGTGAGGGGAAGAATGTTATGTTAGTTATGTTATGTGAGTTATGTGTTGAAGGTTTTTGTGTGATGTGATGAAGACATGAAGGGTGCTGAAAGGATGCTATAAGTACCTTCTATATGACCGAAATATCGTGGTATATAGGTGTGTAAGGTAAAAAATTATATTTTGAATGAAGAAGAATGTTATGAAAAAAGGGCAGGTCAAAAGCACTTGTAACCAGCGGGCTTGCATGAAAGCGTTAATGACAGAAGAGGAAGCACATGAAGTGTACAAGACAGAACAGATGGCGGGCTGTTATCTGTGCCTACCCCAGAGGGGAATGACGTGAGTATATGTATGTAAGAATGTCGTATTCATATGTGTGTAACGCTTACAGACCAAAAAAGGTCACGCTCATCATTTTAGAACCGTCCGCGACTCCAAAACTGTCTGCAGTGACGCAGAGCTAATAAAATTATTATTATTATTATTATATAAAGAACGAGCAGCAACTTGCTGGTATGTCCATATCACAGTGTTCGTAGGGTTTCATTCTTAGTTTTTAGCCATTTGTCTAGGCGAGATTTAAAACTGTTCACAGATGGGGCAGTCACAACACTTTCAGGTAGTTTGTTCCACATATGCACTACGCGGTTGCTAAGAGAGTGATAGGCAGTAAGGGAGTGTGAGTGTGTCCGGCTGAGAGTGAGGCTGTGTCCCCGTGACGAGTACGCTTTTTCCCGAAACACAAACATATCCTGTATATTGGGCAAGTTATACCTCTGCGTTAATATTTTGTAGGTCTCGATGAGATCACCTCTTCTTCTTCGTTCCTGAAGAGTTGTCAATTTTAAAAGTTTCAGGCGTTCTTCATAAGGCTTACGTCGGAAGCCGTATGGCATTTTTGTAGCTCTTCTTTGAGTACTCTCCAGTATGTCGATGTCCTTTACAAAGTAGGGGTTCCAGATTTGATATCCATATTCTAGTAGGGGTCTAACATATGTTTTGTATATCTTGAGGAACACGGAAGGTTCCATAAATTGAAAGGATCTTCGTATAACATAAATGAAGGAGTTAGCTCTTTTGACAATGTTATTTATATGTTCTGCTCATTTTAGATCACCAGTGAGACCGTAATCTTAGCAATCCATGGATTCTCCGTGCGGGTGCCGGGTCCATCGCGTTGCTGAGTTGGGAACTCGGGACAGTGCCTGGGACTTGCGACCCAAGTGTAGGTTTAGAAGGGGCCCCTTTTGTTGATGTACATCAACACTCACCTTCACTACCCAAGTTCCCCTCCCTGCCTAACCAAATTTGATACGAACCTACTAGTGCCGCTTTAGACATTCGTCCTAGTAATGAGCTTATTGTAGCTCTCGATAGGCCTAGATCTTTAAGTAGGTTATAGAGAGATTTTGCTGGTATACCTCTCGCTCCCACTTCCACTGCATACAAATTAACCACGTAACCGTTTTTGATTAATTCGTTTGTGAGATCATAGTATTTATTTTTCTTTATTGTGTGGTCCTTCGGTATATTTGTTTCCCACGGTACAGTAAGTTCCACAAGAACCACATGTTTTAACCTCTTAGAATATAGGAATATGTCAGGTCTAGATGACGAAACCCCAACATCCTCCGGAATTTTATAGTGCTTTTCATACGTGTCGTGTAGGAGAGTCCAATCTGGGGCAGTATCTAAGATTGAATAAGGTTTGTTCCTGGGTGTTATGGATGAACCTTCAGACACAAAGTTGATATGACGTCTGTTAGTAGTCAATCCTTTTTGGGCTCTAGCTACTGCCAGACTCATTGCTTCACGTATGATGATAAGCACCTTATCGTGGCGGCGTGAGTAATGGCCTCTATCGAGAAGCACCCTACATCCTACTAATATGTGTCTAGCCGTCCCTATTGCCTCACCACAAGTATAACATTGTTTTTCTGTGGCCTTCCCCCACCTTACCAGATTACTCTGGTCTGGGAGGGTCATCTGAAAGGCGTTAAGATAAAATTTTAACAGGGCCGGCGACCAGTCATAGATCAAGGTGCGCCACTTTAAGGCCATCGGTATGCAGAACTCTCCCATTGTCAACCATTCATTTTGGATTTCCAAATTCCAAAATGGGTAACACCCAGGTCTTTTTGAAATTTTACTGTTTGAATTGTCAAGTCACCTATTTTATATGGTATTTCAGGGTTATTTTTTCCTAGCCGCAGGACAGAGCACTTATTGGCATTGAGTTTTGCTCCCCAGTCTGTGGTCCATTCTTGTAATTTGTTAAGGTCTGCCTGTAGTTGTCCTGATTTTATTAGTGGATTGCCAAAAAAATTTCCATCATCTGCGAAGAAGCTTGAGTCAGACTCAATCAGTGCAATTAGGTCAGTGGTAAAAATGTTGAATAAAATGGGTGAGAGAACTGACCCTTGGGGAACTCCGCTCAAGACTTGCTTTGTGTCTGACAATGTGTTTCCAACCCTAACTTGGTATGTTCTGTTTAGAAGATAATTTTCCAACCATTTTAGGAGGTTGCCTCTTATACCAAAGTGTTCCAGTTTCAATAAAAGTCTATGATGCGGAACTTTATCGAATGCACGTTCAAAGTCCAGGTAAATTATATCCACAGGCCTATTATTTTCAAGCTCCTTTGACCATGCGCGTACACATGACAGTAAGTTGGTTACAGTAGACCTCTTCTCAACGAACCCATGCTGTCTGACAGAGATAATATTTTCTCGGTTTAGAAATCTCCTGATTTGTTCGCATATAATTTTTTCCATACATTTACCAATAGTACTGGTTAAGCTAATAGGTCGGAACTTTCCAGGATCGGTTTTGTCACCACTTTTGTATACAGGTGTCACGATAGCATGCTTCCAGTCTTGGGAAAGGTGTCCACTGTCAAATGAGGATTGCATCAGTTTGGTTAAAACTGTAGTTAAGTGCTCGGCACTGTTCTTGAGTATGGTGTTGGGTATGTTGTCAGGTCCTGGGGAGGAGTTCACATTGAGTTGTTGCAGAATCTTTGCAACTTCCCCCTCCATAAAAGTAACATTGCAGAGAGATGAGTCGACCCGGGCAACTTTATGACCAGTAGGCATGTGGGTAAGGTCCAGCTCAATAGAGTAGGCCTTGTAGAATTCTTCAGCAAATGCGTTTGCTATATCTATTGGTTTGGTTACCAAGTTCCCTCGACAATCCCTTACTGCCGGTGGAGTTGCAACTTTGGAAGTGACACACCTACGTATGTATGAGTAGAAGGGTTTTTCACCACTGTTCAGTATATTAGCTTCGTAACGCTTCCTCTGTCTCCTGGACTCATCAACACATTTGTTGTTCATGTCTCTGTATCTCTTGTAGTCCATGGTATTTTTGGTGTTTTGGTAGATATCCCACAATTTCCGTTTCTCTAGTGTTAGTTTTATGACATCCAGTTTTATCCAGGGTTTATTATTATGTTTTTGGTTCGCAATGCGCTTTGGAGCATGTTTATTTATGTTTGTGTGTATAGCTGTCTTTAGGGACTCCCAGAAAATTTCTGTGGTGTTGTTTGTTTGCACCTCCTCAAGACTGTCGAGTAAATCTGGATTGAAATTTGTATAGTCAATCTTTTGATAATATTGCCTCAATTGTGGCTGTGCAGAGGATGAAAAATCAGTCTGTATTTGCATTATATATGATTTTAGATTGACATGGTCATTTACATTAAAATTAGAATTATAAACGGGATATTTACCATGTTTAGTATCTTTTTCGAGAATCCGATATTTCGGCACTGTTACAAGTACCATGATCACGGATCATCCGTGATCATGGTACTTGTAACAGTGCCGAATGTTTGTAATTCTAATTTTAATGTATTTGCATTGTGAAGCGTAGGACACAGTGGTCACTTTTCCCACTGCGGATTGATGTTTTATGTTCGACAATAAAGTGTTGTCATTGGTCATTATAAGATCAAGTAATGATGGTATGTTCCCAGTACTGAATCGTGTGGGATTTAAAACAAGCTGGAAGAGGTTGCTGTTGTGAAACATTTTCCTAAACAGTTCAGCGGAACCACTCAACTTTTGCTCTGAATAGAAAGGCCATGCAACTTCAGGGTAGTTGAAATCCCCAGCAACAATAATAGTGTTGCTTTCCGAGGCAGTGGACAGGTTGTCAAACAAACAGGTATCATCAGCCACCCAGTTCAGATTTGTGTCTGCATGGTACACCCCAACAAGCAGGAAATGGTGACAACCAACCTGGATATCCAAATACAGGGCTTCTACGGAATCCTTCATGTACTGATTGTTTTTCCTGGCAATGATGGGGATGCCATTAATAGAGTTCCTGACGTATATAGCTACACCGCCCCCCTTGGATTTCCCACCATCAGCTTTTGGGCGGGTTTTACGGTCCTTCCTAAAGAGTGAGTAATTAGGTACTGAGTATGTGCCATTCCTGTCATTACTTTTTAACCAGGTTTCCGTGATAATAATAAATGTTGGTTTACATGCTGAAATATCAAGAAGTAGTAGGTCAAATTTTGCTGGTAATGAGCTTAAGTTAGTGTAATAGAAAGTCAAGTCTGTGTAGGGTTGTTTTGTGCTAGCTAGTTTTTTGATTTCACAATTCTAGGTACTCCCCCAAGATACTTAATGGTAATATCTGTCTCACCTTTATCAAGACGGTCCTTGAGGCAAGAGCGTAAGCGGTTCAGTTCTTCACGTTGTTGAGGCGTTCTGTCATTGTACATTTTTACCTCTGTGCGGGAAATGGTCTTGTTTTTCAATATGTTGATGGCATCCAAGCGAGATTTCATGATAACCTTCATGGGTCTAGGTTTGGAGCTATCTTTTTTACCCAAACGGATTATTTTAACAACCTCGTCCGTGTAGTTTTCCTCTCCTGTGATCTCATTGATAATATCTCGGACTATTCGATTGTCATGCACTCTGCAAGTATCATTGTCTTCAGACTTACATTCTTACATAATACATATAAATACATATAAATGATGATGATAAGAGTATAGCCACTCAACAAATGTAGCTGATCCGTTTTCTGATCCGGAACCCCTGTTATGTGTATATGTACCCTAAAAAATATAATATAATAAATGTGTTGATAGACTACGTCACCGATTTAGTCCCAACCCATTTGTATTCCGTAACCGGGATCCGGTACTCCACTGGTCACGGTCGTATTCCTCTCGTCCGATGATAGCGCAAATACATGACACACACAGGCAGAAAGTCCATAGGGATAGTAATTGATCCGTTTTCATTTCAATGAGCGATCGCATTCAATAATAGCTAACGCACGCAGAGCTCTCAAACGAATCTTTTTTTATCAGTCGTCGCCCGTGCGCCGAGATACGTCGAGATTTATTTATTTCATCCTGCTTTTGGTAATAAAAGCGCGCAGCAAAAGGCATAAAAGGTATGCTTGCATGGGTTGAAGGATGTAAGTCATGCAAGTGCCATATTGAGGTCGTGTAAGCCTCCGAGAATACGCCGTGACGATATGTATGAGTATAAGCCTTGCACTGAATAATTTCGGTACTCCGTAGCTGTTTTTAATGCAGCGATATTCATAATTTTAATTCACGTGAGTTCCGAGTGCCTAGAAATTTGCTCTCGAGTTAATAGAGTGAATCCATGAAACAGATTCCGGTCATTTTATGATCAATTTATAAGTTACCTAACTTCTATTGAACTTACAAATTTCTTTAAGGCACTAGAAATCTTTACTTAAAAATCTACTAAAACAATAAATACGTAAGTATTCTGTACCATGGTTCATGTACGAGTACATAGCTCGATCGACAAAGAAAAGTTCAAAATTTCGCTTTTTGCTTTAAATTCTACAGCTCCTAGTAATACTAACTTGATATATCGACAGATAATCGTGTGGTGGTACACTACAAAGGCGGCGCTGGTCGCTTGGGGAGGAGGCACCAGCAACGGCAAACACGGCGGCAGCAACGGCAACTCTGCTGCGCAGCATGCCTGCTCTTCACTCTGTGACGAGGTACACTTTACTCAGCCTTTATATTCCTATACATTACCATAGGATACATAACTGTGTAAGTACATAAATTTCACGGCTTTGAACTTCCATAACACTGATGTGAACTTCAATGTAGTAGGCATCACTACTAAAGTGACAAAGATAGCTTAAAAAGAGAGCTAAGTTATTTTTGAAGTGAAACTTCTTTAGGCGCGTTGAGCACGATGATTGATGGATGGATAAGGGAGGGATATATAATGACGATTCAAAAAATACACACGTAATTGTTCAAAATTTCACTTCTGTCAGCATTCCCGTGTGCCACAGTTTTTTTTTGCTGCAAGTGCTGACTAACATAGTAATCTAATCTAACATAGTCTACTGAGCAGAGCAAATGATTTAAAGGTACAAGACAAAAAAAGTTGCTCACGTGTGAAACATTCACTATGTTTTATTGAACTTCGAAAGATACTTTTCGCCTCGACCAGCGAGAACAGTGTTACAGGTAAGAAATTAAGACAATATTCCAAATCGTGCTCATAAAATAAATTAAAAATTAAGAAAATGTTTCTGAACTTTTGGCATCGCTCATTTGTGTGTTTTCCAACGTCATAACTGCGATCGTGCTAGAGAGGTGGAAAGGTAATTAAATATTAACTCGTCTTTAGTCTTCATTTATTTTGACAAACTTTTACCATAGGTGGTCGTGTTGTGGCGTCTAGCTGCTTTGAACCCAGCACTAGCTCCCCATGAACGTGATACGCTACATGAACAATTCGCACAATGGCATATGAAAGTACTTGATAAGGTAATGTTCAAACTGAAATTATTATACGTGTTTTTCTTAAACGCGAAATCTTGAATGTCGCGCAATATTTCATTGTAAAGGGTTTTTATTTTATTTTTTTACGTGCGACCCCCACCGGTGCCAGCGATGAGGTGGGTATGTCGGAATCGGACCGACTAAAACCACACGGTGTCCTTCCTATGCGTCCATTACGGGAACCCCGTTGACATAACAAATAAGTGGTCAACTTTGGAATGGAAATCCATGGTCAGTACGGGGGTGAAGAAAGTGTTGTGAAAGTACCAAAAACGATTTTTCACAATTAAATGGAAAACGCTGTTGAATGAGCGCCAGTGGACCTCAATCGGTGTACCCAGTTGATTTACGGTAAATTGCGAAAAACTATGATTTTCGCGCGAAATTTTGAGAGTTTTTAATTGATATGAAGAGTTGAAACTTGGGGACATCTTGTTAAAACGGTTTCATATTTTGTGACGATATATAATCTACAAGTGAGTATATTGTCACCGTCGTAGACCAATCGCAGGTTTTCAACAAGTTGAAATTTCGGCAAGATGTGTATTGTAATAAGTAGGGGTCCCAGGTATAAAAAACTGGTCATAGTTGCCGGTCCTCGGATTTTGCATACTCAACCACCTGTAAAAATGCCCGGTCTATATAACAAATGTTTTTAATATTATTAATAGCGGCGACGGAAGACGTCAAGTTTTTCAAGGAGTTTTCAAATATTCAAGCTAGTCACATGCTTACGTCAGTGGAAACCTGCGCTTTAATTTGATGTTTAATAAACGTAGGCACATTCGATCCGCGGAACGGTACAGTGGCAGCCTGAATTCTGTTTTGCTCCTATTCGACGAGTAAACGTATTTTTCGATAGATTAGCGCAATCGTGGTCGACCTGAATAAGGGCCCAGCTAGCAAGGGCACGCCGCAATAGCGGCGGTAAGGCCCATCATGGAGGATTGGCTAGAGAGGCGACTGACGCAGGTGATCTCCGGGAAGGGGTGCTTCGGGGACCACCTGCATCGGATCAGGAAGGAGCCAACGCCTGAGTGTCATCACTGTGACGCGAGCGAGGACTCAGGGCTGCACACGCTGGCGGACTGCCCGGCGTGGGAGGTGCCGAGGCGTGACCTCGTGGCAGCCATCGGGGTGGGAGTCCTCTCGCTCGGCAGCATGATTGCGGCAATGGTGCGGAGCGCGAGCGCGTGGGCCGCCGCCACCTCCTGCGAGCATGTGATGCTCGCGAAGGAGATGGCGGAGCGCGCCCGGGAGAGGTTCAGAACCCTCCCGGCCCGCCGAGCCCGCAACATGCTCGCCTCGCGTCGCAGGCGACTCAGGCGCCGGAGGTCGCTTAACGACCTCCGTCCTCCATGAGCGCAGGCCTGGGGGTGGCAGGTGAGGCCGCCTGCCACCCCAGCAGAAGCAGGCCGGGACGGTGGGGCGACTAGCGCCCCTCCCCAAACCGGGGCAAGACGGGGACACCGTGGTTCCCAAACCCGAGGGGGCCATCTCGAAACCGGAGATGGCTCAGGGTCAGTCGGGGTGCGAGGGATATGCTCTATGGGCAACCTTACACCCCGGCGTCTGCAGACCCGAGACGGCGTGCGGTTTTAGTCGGTTCAAGCCCGTCATAACCGCCCCCGCTGGCCGGCGGGGGGTATCCGAGGGGATTTCCGCACGAAAAAAAAAAAAGGGCCCAGCTAGCATTAAAAGAGTAGCTACTCATTTTCTGTTTTGATGTTGAATAGGTGGCGAAAAATCGAAACAACCATATGAGCAGTTCATCACACACTCGTCACACATCGCGGTCTTATTCTCACTCTCCGTATATCAATGGGATAAGTGACAACGAGGTGTTTCCCGGCTTTCACCCAGCAATGGAAGCTTGCTTTCTAGAATGGGATGACTATCAGATTCCTGGAGTGACATATACTAAAGACTTGAATCCGCTGTACCACAGTCCGTTTACCATCTTCCGGCACACTGACAAACAGAATGATAGCGTGCATCAGGTATGTAATAGTTTTATTTTTCAGCTTTTTCATTTTAGTATTAACTTCTTATGTTCGTGCCTCATTTTATGAACTTTTATTTTCTTATTGTTTTCTTTTATTCTTGTTAATGTTAATTTTCCTTATTCATTCAATTCAAATATTTTCTGTTTTCAAACGAAAATTTCTGTATTTTTACTTTTTTTTAAAATATCTGTTATAATATGATTCTCTATCCTTATACGGAATAATGTACCTTCCAATTGGTGAAGGGTCAAGGGTGACGTGGTTCCGAAGATTACTTTTATACAAACATAGGAACTCACATAATTCGTACTCCACTGTCTCTTTAACATTGTATAGCATCTCATTTCTATTCATATGCTTTTGTTGATGCAATTATAGAAGTCGGTCCTAGGTCTTCTGAATGCATCACGCTCATAGGGCGCGTGGAGACTGTCAATATATATTGCGATCCAATATCGTGATCCGGTGTACGGACCAATCGCGTTCGTTTGCAGATCAATAATATCGCGCTTGCACCATCAATATCATCGATCTTGACAGAATCAGGATATATATTGACTGTCTCCACGCGCCCATACAAACACGTGAAGGAAAAAGAGATTTAAATGAAAGAATTGAACAAAGGAACACCATTTACCTGTTGGACTGGTAAATGGTGTACTGTCCCAGAGAGCTCAATATCCTGATTGCAGTGATTGCTACTTATAAATATGAAATTTAATTCTATGATGACATGCAATTTTTGTAATTCACATAGTACTAAAATTAGTGCTAAGTGATAAAGGTGATTCTTGTAATAATATAATTGCATTTTAGGTGAACTCATCCAAGGCAGTACTAAACAATGAGATGTCTTTAAGTTATCGACTGACTAATCCTGATCCGAGTATACATCGCAGCTCAGTTCATAGGAATAGTCACATCACCGTTGATTTAGCTATGCCTGGGCCGTCTAATCAGGTAACATATGAATCCAGGTAGCTTAGTTAGTCAGAGTAATTCCCCTAAAAAGGGACTGTCGCAGGTTCAAGTCCTGTTATGTTGACTTTTCTGATTTAAATCTACTGGAAATTTAATAATTTTTATACAATTTAGCGTATCCATCGCTCATATTAATACCGAATGACCATTTTCTTTTAGTAAAATTGCGAATAAATGCCAACCGGCATGATTTCACCCTTATATTCGAAATTCTGTGGAATAATATAATTATGTAATGTTTTGTTGGTGCAGTCGTAGCGAATGCGACATTGAATAAATTCGGTTCTGTTTTGAATTATTAGGCATGTAGAGCTGATATGGGGTCGAGTGATGTCCAGCGAGATGCCGGTCCTAGTGATGGTAATCACTCAAGTGTCTCATCTGAAGGTACTTTTTTTTGTTAATTACAAATATTGATATAATTGAAATGTTTCTATTTTCTTTTTACAAGGCAGAATACAAAACCAAGGCCTAGAACCTCGAGTGTATGGAAACTAGTGTCACCATTACTCTCACATACTAGGACCAATTACGTCACCAAAACAATGACCAATAAGCTTTAAGCCGGAAGCCGACTGGTGTAACGCGAAATGTAAGATTAAGTGTAATTTAGCATCAACAGTATGGTGTTAGCGTTAGATACATGTAATATAAATCTTAAGGCTTTCACGGCCGGGGTTGCATGTAGAATATACTGCTTCCGGGCTGTTTGGCCGTGGCCCATCGGAAACTTGAATTGCAGACGTTTCGTCGATAATTGCGGTCGACATCTTCAGTGGTACAGCTCGGGACGCCGTCGAATGCGGAGAACCGTCCTCGGCGCCGAAATCGCTACGACTGATGTAGCGGCCCGAGTCACTGGCGTATTTATAGGCGCAGTTGGAGGGGGTACACAACGTGATCGGTCGTGATTGGTTGAGAGCTGCGCAACCGATGCGCTCGATCCTGATTGGTCAAGGCTAAGCAAGGGGGTGTGGCCTCCCGGTGCCGGGGATGGTGATGTGTTCGCCATGTTTGAATTGTGATGACGCGCGGCTCTCAGTGCTGTGTACCAAAATCTTTTTGGAGATGAAAACCTTCGTTTTTTCTATTAAAATTGTTGGGATGCTTGAATATTTCGATGGCTTCTCGACATAGCCGTGGAAAGAAATGTGAAGTGGTAGTTTCAGAACACGAAGGTTCTAGCTACCGTCCCCCAAACCGGGGCAAGATGGGGACACCGTGGTTCCCAAACCCGAGGGGGCCATCTTGAAACCGGAGATGGCCCAGGGTCAGTCGGAGTGTGAGAGATATGCTCTATGGGCAACCTTACACCCAGGCGTCTGAAGACCCGAGACGGCGTGCGGTTTTAGTCGGTTCAAGTCCGACATAACCACCCCCGCTGGCCGGCAAGGGATCCGAAGGGATTTCTGCACGAAAAAAAAAGGTATCCTATGTTTGTATGGAAGATTACCTTGCATACTTACTCTCGGAAAATATAAGACAAGTTTAATATTCCATGTACGAGCTATGCTTAGTCTGGGTCTAGATAGCTCTGTTAATGTCCCAGAATATTTTTATTTGAAATAAATAAATATTTGTAAAATTGTAGGTTTCTGCGAGAACGAAGAAGAGATCCTTCAACAGAGTGGTGGCGATACTGACTCCCAGGAGTCAAGTTCCCCGGCCGTGTCGTCCGACGACGCTACACGCCGCGTGTCCAATGACGAGTCGGTGTCGGACGACGAGTGCAATTTGTACTACTACGACGCGACCGCCGCAAGACGTATTGCTGAGGAAGGATCGAGTTCTAGTGTTGCTGTTGTAAGTATAGTAACCGATAACCTTCGTTCGACAACAAACGTCAAAAAGATCACGCATGCTACTGCCTAACCAAAAAACCAGTATGATTGATTGATTAGCGCGCCTCCGCCGTCGCGCCCCGCGCTTTTCACCAATTAGACCTTAAAACGGCGTTATGAGTATATTGTCACAAAGTTTGTCGGTCATTATACTGAGCGTGGTGCTCGCCCACAGACGTCAGCATCAAGCTGCGGCGCGCTAGGCTGGGCGTGCGGCTGGGAAGGCTCATTCGCGCGCGCCGAGGGACTGCACGCGCATGGCGTGGCACGCGAGGCGTGCGCGCTGGGCGCTCGCCTGGCGCGCGAGCTCCTTGCCCGGCCCCCCGCCCTGTCACCGCCGCACGCCGCGCCGCCGCCCGACCCGCGCAAGCCACGCCGTCGTCACGCGCCTAGCCCTCGCCTGTGTGCGGCCAGCCACCGTCTCTCCTGCCTCGCCTCCGCCACGCTCGCCAAATGCGCGTTTCTCTGCACCGTGAGTACATTACACCGCTATATACGGCACGACACCGCCCGCACTGGATCACTACGTAGCCGTACTTTCGTAGACAAATGTTCGTAATGTACTAAAATTTGTCCACGGACGTACGTTTTCCATCACTAAAACCATCGTGTACAAGCCAACCTCACCTGCATGATTGACCGACGAGGCTTTAGATATAATCGGGAACAATGTTAAGATGATGATCATTATCTTGGCTTTGTTCCTAATCGCTTCCGAGGCGTTCACTTCGAAGCCCAAGGTCCTTCTAATCGGCTTTTATGCTCTTTTTCATTAAGTCGTTTTATACTCATATATTGATTTCCATAGAATAATATTTTGATCCACAATTCAATATTCATTCAGGTTCTGGCTGAATTTAGCGAACACCATGAACTAGCTTTCCGTGTTGGCTTATTCGCGCTTGAAATGGCGCGTCCTCCGGCCAGCACAAAGGCTTTGGAAGTCAAACTAAACAATCAAGAGACTGAACTAGTGGCACTATTGAAAAAACTACCCACTGGCGCCGAGCAGTTAGCTCTGGCACGTGAAAAGGCTGAGCAGTTGCGTGATGGTACACTGAGGTTAGTGGATTCGGTATAAATAAATTTGCGTATATTAATAATAAAAATTATGAACTGATTAGGAACTCAACAGTATCTACATACAATACAGTCCTTGCAAATGTACATAATACCAACGGGTACAAAGGTTATTACGTTAAATGTTATAGCGGTTTATATTAGTTGATCATCGTGAATAACTATAAACGCAATAATTTAAAAATGCGTTTTCGAACAAAAACTGCAGACTATGTTGTAAATTGTGAGAACATAAAGAGATAACTTTCACGCCAGTTTATGTATTCAATAGTACATTACTGCCGCGGCCGCCAAGTGTAGTGTTGCCGGACGATCGTGAAGTATGTGGGCCGAGGCGCAGCCGAGGAACGCATTACGGAGTCCGGCAACGCTCAGTTGTGGCCAAGGCTTGTATAGTGCTTTTCTCAAACAATGCGCGGAAATTAAAACTAAGTAGTATCTAGGCAGAACTTTTTATTTGAAAATGCAGTTATTGAAAGTACAGTTTTTGAAATTTAAAGTGGACTTTCCGGGGATTATGTTGATTTGGGATAATTCTAACGAGGTCGAAGTTTGTTGTATAATAGTCTCTTCTTCGGTGTGATTCTGTACTTCAAAGCTTTGATGGGAGGTCGAGATTGGATACTTTCGTTGATTTCACGTGTAATGCTACTTTTATTTTCAATCGATTCTTCTATGTAGCTTTCGGCTCCCTGGTTAGATTTCCACCCGCCATGTCGTTCAATTGTAACTAAATTCGCACCTGTGTCAGCAAGAAGAGTCGCTGAAGATCGACGAAAGCAATGCCCAGTATAATACTCCGGATTTGGCAAGTTTTTAAGTAGGTAGCAATTGCCTTTGGCATTGCGGCAATTTTGTGTCTTCCATTTACTTGCTTTGTGCATTTGTTATTTTTGTAATTTAGAAAAAATCGGTCTGATTTTACATCTGTGGGACGTAGCGCTATATATTTTTGTACGATTTCAGCTGATTCATCTCTGATAACAAATGTGCAATCGATTTTGGTTTTAGTATCACGTAGAGTTACAATTATCAAACCGTCGTGATTGTCTACATCTTTTATAGTAATATTTGTAATCTCGTTACATCGGCATGCAGCAAAAATGCTGAAAATAAGAATAACCTGCAACAAAAATAAAGTACGTTAATACGTCACATAAAGAGAGGTTAATATCAAATCAAGAGTAAAACTTACTTTGAGGTCTAGATACACACTGTCTGGTGCTTCAAACAAAAACATTTTTACGTTTGATGCGGTGAAAACTTTGGACTTTTTACATTTGTAACCATCTGACTGTCTTTTCAGCATTGAAGTCAGGTTTGCATACTGTTTTAAATTCACGTTATGCTTAATTAAAACTGTGCATTTTAGCATTAATTGATGACCCAAACCGTTGTCGGTTTAACTTTCTTGGCGAGTTCGCCGAAATAAGCCAGAAAAACGCTTTCGGATAAAGATTTCGTTTTTCTTTCATTCTTCCATTGAACAAAATTTTCGTAGGTTTTCAAATATTTTTCTTTCGATTTTGGCGGCAACAAATTTTCTATTGCTGCCTTTTGAATTTCAGGTGGCGTTAAAGTAAATTCATCACTCTCATTGTCTTCACTTGAACTCATTTTGTCAAATACAATAAGTTACCTACTTTTCAAAATCAATGACGAACAACGAACAACAGTAATTTTTCACGCGGCAAAATGTTCATTTGTTTTTTATTTTTCTTAATAAACAGCTTTCTATTTGCAAGCCAGTTCTATATTTAAATAATGCCTTGGATAAGTTACCTCCTTGGTTGCAATGGTTCGGAGTAAAAAATGGTTCCATTTTTAAATTGCTAGAGACCAACCGGTGCCCGGGCACCGCGAGTACGTACCGTTTGTCAAGTTGCGTGGCTAAGAGGGTTCAGATATGAGTTTACAGAGTAATTTATTTGGCCGCTAAAACACGTAGTCCATTGAAAAGTTACATTTGGGGTTGCGTTTTTTAGAGGACGCAATTTTATTTTTTTGATGTGTAGTGGGGGTCAGTGTAAAGCTAAAACCAAATTTGTGGGGTCGCCACCCTTGTCGAACGGCCGCCATCTTGAAAATAGGGGTTGAAATGGTTTTTACGATATATCTCTTAAACTATTTATCTGATAAAAAAAATTTGTTAACATTTTTTGTTGCAAATTAAATTCTCTACAACTTTGGTACAGGAACTTTTTGTCGTAGAACTATAAATAAAAAGTTATAAGCGAAAATGTTCAGAAACTTTTTTTATCTCTTTATACGGTGGTAATAAAGATGATAATTCTCTTGACAGCCTTGGCAAATTGTTTGTATCTTAACAAACAATTTGCCAAGGCAGTGACAAAAAGCACATTTAACTTATCTTCACTTCCTCCAATACAATACACAGGTCGCTTTCATACTTTCCGAGTCTACCATCAGGTCCAGTCGTGGCTTGGTAATAATAATGATCTTGAAGACTGGGGCTGGAAAAACATGTGGAAAATTATTGATGCCAGTGCAGAGTTCTAAACCTCCAGCACCCCCTGAGCTTCCAAAATTGATCTTTTGCAAATGCAAAGGAAACTGTGGATCAATGTGTGGATGTCGAAAAGCAGAGCTGAAATGTTCTGCAGTGTGCTTCCATTGTTCTGGAGAGACTTGCAGCAACGTAATGGGGCTCTCAGAATTAATAAATGAAAATGACTTTGATGATGAACCGCCGACATTAACACCCCTTCCTTCTCCAGTTCTCCCACTGATATTTAATTCAGAAAGCCGATCAGATGCTAAGCCGCAGCCTGGTCCATCGAAAAGACCAAGGACGGAGTAGTTCAAATTTAGAAAATCACCGTGGATTATGCCTATTGGGGATACCACGTAAAAAAACGCGCCTCCAGACTCCACCTCGTGTGTGGTGGGGAAAAGAGTCAATAATTTATTATTAATAATATTGCAAAATTAATAATTTAAAAAATTATAATAACAAAAAAAAAAAACAAGTTACTGAACCAAAGTTGTAGAGTTTTTTATCATAAATAGTTTAAGAGATATATCGTAAAAACCATTTCAACCCCTATTTTCAAGATGGCGGCCGTTCGACAAGGGTGGCGACCCCACAAACTTGGTTTTAGCTTTACACTGACCCCCCTACACATCAAAAGAATAAAATTGCGTCCTCTAAAAAACGCAAGGTTAGGCCTAAAAATGTAACATTTCAATGGACTTACGACAGATATGGATTTTCATACAACTTTTGCCGGCCGCTGCTCGCATGTACAGCAATTTCGATTTATCGAGATAAATCGAAATTGCTATTGATCGAAGAAGGTTGTCAAAATAATGTTCAAATTTTCAAGCATGTTTAAGAAAACTTTATTCAACTTTATTCATGGATAATCATTCAATGATTTTTCATTCTAGGAACCGTGGACCCGCATTGCTTCCTATTGCATTAGCGAGCTTTCTCTTCGATGTTCTCGTTTTGTCGGCAGCTGACAAAGAAAATAAACATCCAGTAAGTGTAGCTAAATCTGTTGGCAACTAAAAATATGCAACCACATAAAATGTTTGAAACTTCACAAATATTTGAATTTAACAAAATATAATATTCGTAATAAAATAAGTATAATTATGACATACATTAATACTACCCTTGCTTTCACTACGAAGGAAGGAATGTAATTTGTGTGCTGTTATGGACTATAGTGCTCCTCAATAAGGTTACTTTCGAATAATTCACTGTTCAATTGAGTGCATTGGACCTGATTGTCCTTTATTTTGCAGTGCCAAATTTTTGAAATTTCTTTTTTATTGGAACTTTGAAATATTAGCAGCATTTTATATTTACAGTATTTTCGTTGATATGACAAAATGTTTTTAATTTGTTATCGATAAAGGGGTAGTATTATATTTTAATTTTTACCAGTTAAAATGATCTTACGAGAGCTGCAGTACCCGAAATACAATAATTTGTATTCGAATCCTCATTAAGTACTCATCTCAATAAGTCATAAATCATAGGTTCATCATCCATTTTCTACAGAATGGAAGTACTGGAAGAGTATGGTGCTGCAGATTCCACACTTCAATGAAAAAAAAAATGAAAAAACTTAGCTTTTAAGCGACTATATTATGTCTTATAAAAAATTTCACTCATTTTTATAATATTTATGTATTTTAATGTATTTACTATAGAGGTTTATTATTTATTATATAGTACTTCCTCAGTCAAGCGCCCCAAATTGGTCCGAAAAAATAGTTATATCCTACCTATTACAGATTACTTAGTTAAATGATTAAAAACTGGATATTTCTACAGGCAAGGTCGCCGAACGATGAATTGTTGGGATTTGAAGCGGCTGTGGCAGCATTAGGTTTGAAAGCCAATGTGGCCGAAGCTGAACACCCGTTACTATGTGAGGGGACGAGACGACAACGTGGCGAGTTGTCGCTTACATTGCTGTCATTCTACAAGGATGATCCTGTTAAACTGGCCAGGATTATGAACAAAGTTAGTTTTATAAGTTTTGTAATTTTTTTTATTTTATTTTTTTATCATTAGGAACATTATATCACAATATATTATACATTTAGGTAATTATATCTTTACGATATTATATCTTTGGGATATAGTCTTCATTATTGGAAGGGTTCACATGGGTTTTGTACAAGGCGTCTAAGATAGAGCTCCACCAAACATCATACAGCCTAGATTTCCTCGGTGGCATAGTGTTTGCTTTGTTAGTAACTAGTTCTAGGTACCTAGATAAAGAAAGTCTTACGTTATTGCTTGTGAGAGAAAATTTTGTTTGCTGTCGTAAGGAATAGTGTGTTTTCAAAGACTTTATTAAATTCGTGTCGTTTTGTTATAGTTACTGGATCGCGACATCCATCAGTTAACAAAAAGCCCAATGGTGAGCCTATACTACATGACTAACCCTCGACTGGCTGCGTTACGTGCTGATATGCATCAGATCTACTACCCGTACCCGCACCCACATTCTAGCGGTAACGTTAATGTGGTGCCGCAGCAGGTATGACAATAACCTAATTTATATATCATTCTAATATATCAACCCAATTTATGGTGTTTAAACCATTATTTTGTATTTCTAATTTTAATTTATAACAATGACAATGTGGGTTATTTTTAATATACGTATTTAATTTATAATTTTTTTAAATGTTGTGTAACTTAATTCACGTATCCAAGAGTAGGTCTCCTGCCAGGGTGGTAAAAGAACCACGGTATAATATAACAGAGATTAAATTACTTTGTATAAAACATGTAGAGCAAATCGCCAATGAATGATACCGAAGTAAAAGCAAGCAAAAGCATTTAATGTAGGTGGAATGGTTGTAACAATAATAGTATACAAGTGATAGTACTATGAAACCCACCTTACTAGCAGTGATTTGAATCCTTTCTGACCTAAATAAATTCAGATATTTGAATTACCTTATTTCACCCTTGTTTAAATCTATACATTTTTGTTACAGGTGCCGCCATGCCCAAGATTAGAAATGGAACGTCTAGTGATTGCAGATGGCGGCGTTTCCCCTCCTTCACAAATGCAACACCCACAACATCCTCAACATGTCCAACACGTGCAGCTCTCGCAACACGTTCAACACTCACAACACGTCCAACATGTTCAACATGTTCAACACGCGCCACACGTACAACATGTGCAACATACGCAACATACACAACACGTGACGCATTCACAACACCCACAACATTCGCAACACCCTCAACATTCACAACATCCTCAACATTCGCAACATCCTCAACACTCGCAACATCCTCAACACTCGCAACATTCGTCACATTCATCGCATTCACAACATGCGCATGCTTCGCATCAAGCGCCGCACACGTCAACCTCACACCCGTCTATTATGAGGCCGAAGGATTCTAGGTTAGTTTTATTATAATCTTTTTTCTACTAGTAAGATAACAAACATGCGCACGAAACACGTCATGGATGGTTACCGTGAAAGTGTTTAAGCATTTATAGTAAACTAACTATTACCCTCGGCTCTGCCCGCATAATTTATTGATCCCGTTCCCAAGTCCGAGACTCGGGCTAAGAATTCGAGACTAATCTATTTCTGAGGCAAAATTTTATCCAGATACATTTAATTGTTCTAGCGTAATGCCATGGTGAGTACCATTCTATGCAAACATAGAATTTTTTTAAGAGAGATACACTCTCTTAAAAATATGGTTTGGGGTATGGTACCTCTCCGGTAGGAGACGTAGGTTTATGTATTTGAATTAACGTATAACATTAATTAAAAAATTGAGAAACCCACGACATAAATTTATTTATAGCTAAGAACCATTCCGAGTATAACGCCTTTGGAAAAAAAAAATGCGCATCAAAATCGGTTCAACAGACACACACAGACAAGTCAAACTTGATGATGAGTGGGACTATACATAGATTGTCCAATTTGTTGCAGATATAAAGGCAAACGTGTGTACCCTTCGGTGCCCAATCAACCATCGGAAGCATCGGCGCACTTCATGTTCGAGCTCGCCAAGTCCGTACTGTTCAAGGCAGGAGGCTCGTCCAGCACTAGTCTATTCACACAGCCTTCATGTGCTAGGGAACACCATGGTCCCCATAGGTAAGATATGTTTATTAAGAGTTGTGATTGTTGAAAAAACTGGTTAACTTATCAATTTCTTTTAAATTATACTTGTAATTGAAATTATTTACCGGTGAGCAACCGACAGTACTGCTTCCGCCATAGTCGCTCTACCGGTGACCTTCTTGTGTATCTCACACACAGATGGGCGCAAGCCATCGAGAGTCAAGGTGACGCACTAGCGGTCAGCCTCGATATTATTATAGCGAAGGCCTTCGATCGGGTCTCGCACAGAAGTCTCCTTGTGAAGTTGCCATCTTATGGACTTTGCGAATGGATCGCCAGCTACCCTCGGTCCGCAGTGGAAGGAAGTCGCGAACAACTTGTCTGAAATCGAGACTACACTCACAAGACTGTCCGATTGGGGTGGACTAAACCTGGTCCAATTCAACCCCACTAAGACAAGTATGTGCATTCACCGCTAAGAAAACCCCATTTATTGTAGCGCCACAATTCCTGGAAACACCACTTAAAATCTCCAAAAGTATCGGGATCCTTGGTGTCGACATCCCCAGCGAGGTCCACTACCGCAGTCACCTGGAAGACAAGGTCAAGTTGGCATCTAAGGAACTTGGAGTGTTCAACAGGGCGAAGCAGTATTTTACTGCGGAGCAAAGACTTCTTCTTTATAAGTTGCAAGTCCGGCCCCAGATGGAGTACTGCTGTCACCTTTTTGCCGGAGTACCTACATACCAACTTGACCCGTTCGACTCGGTACAAAGACGGGCGCTGAGGATCGTCGACAATCCCATAGAGATTTAGCCTGCCTGTGCGTTTTCTACCGCCTTTATAATGGGTTGTGTTCAGAAGAATTGTTTGATATGATGCCCACGGCCACATTCTATCATCGCACCGCTCGCCAAAGACAGGGGATTCATCGTCACACGTTGCGACCGGTATTGGTGCGTAGAGTTAGGTATGAAAGGCACTTTATTCCGCGCACCCTCAGGCGACTACAATATGGGGTTCTTCAAAAAGGGCATTAAAAGGTTTTTGCAGGGTCGGCAGCTCGAGTGTGACGCCCCTGGTGTTGCACACGTCCATAGGCCGCGGTGACCGCTTCCCATCAGGTGGCCCGTGAGCTTGACTGCCACCTGAGTGGTATAAAAAAAAAGACGAACGGGTGGACCGATTTTATGATTTTGAGTTTGTTAGATTCGTCTTCGCGCCTTGAAGGACCATTTCTATTACAATATCTGAAAGATTTACGTAATAAAACTCGAATTGTAATGTAAACAAAAATACAGAGAGCCAATGCCAACAGTTTGACATTTACTACGACAATTTCCCAACCCAGCAAACTACAAGAATGACTTCGTAGAAAGATATTTGTTGCACAGAGAATTTTAGCTAAAATTTTAATACTGTTGGAAGTGTGTCAATTATTTTTTTAAATAACATAAAATATAGATTGAATTTGACCCGTTTGAACGCCGCTATTAATTGTTCGCGCACTTTGGATGACGTCACGCAGTTGTTTCTGATATTATGCATAACTAGCTGACCCGGTAGACTTCGTCTTCAAATTTATTTCGTGAATGTCTCCTTGAACCCTGACTTAACCCTGATTAAAGAACCAATATGGCGTGAGGTTTTGGTCGGTTCGAGTCCAACTTAACCATCTTTGTCTAAACGTGGCGAAAAAAAAACAAAAGGCACAGTATAGGCGGGAAAGTCTAAAAAATCAAAGATCATGAGAATCGTTCCACTCGTTCCTGAGTTCATCGCGGTCATCACCAACACTTTTTTTTATATATAACTATATACACTGTATACAGTTATGGATTTGTATTCATTCAAAATACTAAAACACTTACTGCCTGAACTTATAGAGAGTAGTTTTTTCCAGATACCAGATAGTGCTCTTTCTGTTACAAGAGATACGAAAATAATGCTGTAAATGGTGTAAAGGGATGAAGTATCCAAAAAACCACAGATTGCTAAATTTCAGTTGAAAAACCATCACATGCAGTCGATTATTCAAGTAGAAAAACAGCGGAAATCTGTCCTCCTAAAATGAGTTCTCAGGTTTTACTCGATAAAATTTATGGGGTAAAATATGATAACACAATTTATTTTGAATTGAGCTCGGTACGTATATATACGTAAAGTTGAAATCCATAGGTGAAATCAGTTCTGAGACTTGATTTCACAGTAAAAATTGGTTCAACTAAACGGGGAATCGGAGCTTTACTCAAGGCAATTAATTGGACTAACGCGTGACAACGCAGTTTTATAACTGACCTTCTGAATTTCTATCATGGCTGACGTGCGCTCTAAGAGACTTTCACATATTGCCACCTCATGTTGGTGTTTAATATAATTCATCTGTACGTGTGTTTGTCACCTAACTCCTCGTAAACGGCTGGACCGATTTGGATGAAATTTTGTGTATATATTTAAATTAAATTGAAAACACAATTTGACCCGGTAGCTGGCGCTGCTGTCGATATCTCACCACATTTGATAATATGGGCATGATGACGTATGCCGGGTCCGCTAGTATTTTATAAACACAAATAGATAATCTATAAAGGAATCAAACTCTTAGTCCGATTGTACAAGAGGGAGAACGGTTTACAAAACCGAAGCAAGCCGATCTCAGTCGAACTTTCACTCTTCTTCGTAACCTGCCAAAACCAAAGCCACCATCTATTATTATTTGTTTGTACTTCAATTAATGTACGATATCCTTTGCCCCCAGAGGATTGCACATGGCAGCGTTTCAGTTGGGTCTCTACGCTCTGGGATTACATAACTGCGTGAGCGCGAATTGGCTCAGTCGCACTTATTCATCACATGTCAGTTGGATTACCGGTAAGTGTTATACAAATGTACCTTCTTTATTACTATTCTATTTGTTGAATCATGAATAGTTTATAATGTACATGCTGATCATTTTCGATTCACTGCCATAACAGCAGTTTAAGCAAAACCAAAAAGAATTAAGCGGACCCCGAACTCTGGGGTGAACGCCTCGGATGCAACCGGGAACAACACTAAGATGATGATGATGCAGAGTATTTTCAAATTAGACGCGATAAAGAAGAAAATAAATATTCTAGAACATATTCCACAGTGCCATATACATACGCCATTAAGATAACGTATTATGTTTTTCTTTATTACCAGGTCAAGCTATGGATATTGGCGCGCCAGCTATCTTATTCCTTATAGATGCATGGGAAGGTCATTTGACGCCCCCAGAAGCTGCAAGCATTGCAGATAAGGTACGTGCATAATGTGAAATCTTTAACCTCTTAATTTTCTGATGAAGGATATGGAAACGCATAAGAGGTAAACAAACATTCCCTTTTTAAACATGCAGAACATTATACGCTTTAAAATTTTTATATAGATGTTGTGTTGTTGAGTGCTAAGAAGAGAAAAGACACAATTTTACACTTTGTATTACTTCAAAATGTTTACAAGATAAAACATTCTCTCTTATATTAGCTAGGTAATGTTGAAAGCTCAGTTCGCACGGTCTTGTGATAACACGTTACGCGATTTTATTCGAATCGCGGTGTAAGTAAAATTATATGTACATTTCATACTGAGGCTGTACAAATACAGATAGGGCATAAAAATAGGGTTTCGCATACGGGTGTACTACGTGAGTTCGACAAATGGAACTGCGATTAACATTTGTGTGACAAAAGTGTACTGCGACTCACCATAGTTCGAATGCACGCTAGTGCGACACACTGTAGGTCGACATTACTCTAGTGCGACAATCTTTTGTGTTGTACTAGATGGGTGACTGGTGAGTCGCAGTACAGTTTTGTCACACAATCGTTAATTACACTTCCATTTGTTGACGACACTCTTCGCATACGACGTATATATCTATATCGTCTCTCGGCTTATCAATAGTCTACCTTCTTATAAACGAGAATGTAAGACTCATACTCCCCAATGTAACACTGTGTCAGGTATAAAGTTTATTAAATTCATTGTAGGTCGTTGGAGATTTGTTTTTTGTTATGTATACTTTCTTTTAATTTATGTTTATGTTACCTTCGTGGTTTTTTATTGCTATTATTATGTAATGTTTTGTTTTCAATAATAAAAACAAAAACAAAATAACACGAACAGCATTCCTTACTTTCAACGGACGTTCCGCAGGCATCGTCTGGGCGCGACGTGCCTACGGTCCGCGCGGCGTCGGAGCTGGCGCTGTCGGTGCTGCCGCACGCGCACGCGCTCAACTACAACGAGATCCAGCGCGCCGTCCTGCAGTGCAAAGAACAGAGCGACGCTATGCTGGAGAGGGCTTGTCTCACTGTGGAAGCGGCCGCTAAAGGTATAGTTAGGGCCAAAAATCTTGAGAATGTACTCTAAAATGCGCTGTCGGGCTTTTTTAGGTCTCTTTGGTGTTAAGCTCGGGGCGCGTCAGCCAATCATAGAAAACTAATCATGGATTCAAAAGGCTTGCGTCATTAATAATAATAATGAAATGATAATAATAAATGCCGCCTCTCCCAAAGGCGTGAAGTACTTTAATGGGAATAATAATAATAAATATTCTACGACATTCTACATACCGCTTTCTGCGTTTTCTTTTTTGTGTTGTGGGTCCCAGAATACGGGTAAACATAGTTATATACTTTTTTTTGTAAATAAATATTATGCATAAAATTGGTTGATCAGTTTTATTGGTTTTTTGATTAGCCAGTTCAAGATTTTTGCCTGACAGTTTATGCTAATCTTTCTTTGTTCTTTTTTACCTATATAATAGCGAATAAGTACAGTGCTTGTCTGATAAGTGATTATCATAGTCTAAATGAAAAAGAAATTTTGTTAGTACCAGCTGTAGTAGTGTAGTAGTTAACATCAGCTGTCATATACTACACTGTTTTGTATATAATATAACAAAAAATACACGTATACTAAATGATTTTTCAAAAAAATTTCAGGCAAAATAATCATATTAAAAAAAAATAGCCAATGTCACTCAGGATGATGTAAAGAACATAACACATAACATAACTTCACGCCTGTATCCCCGAAGGGGTGGGCAGAGGTGTATTACACACCCACGATTCGCCAGTTATGTTTAGGTCCCAATGTAATAGGGGGCGAGCCTATTGCCATCTGATGTAAAGATTCTAATGATACCTCATACGAATCAGGCATTGACTGGCATCGTCTGTGCAGGCATTTAAAAGTTAATGTGAACATATATGAACCTTGAAAACTTTACACTAGTTTGGGAAGTTGTGTAAAACTTGTAAACACCGAATTTGTTTTATAGGTGGCGGTGTATACCCTGAAGTCTTGTACACGGTAGCCCGATATTGGCATGAGCTGTACCAACGCCAAACAAACGAGGATCCTGAGCCTTTACTAGATGAGCCTCAATTCCGCGCAGCGCCCCCACCGCTTGCGTTGCCCGTACCGTACCCGATACCGTACTCGTTTACTTACCACCCGTATCCGCCTGCTATTTATCAGCTACCGGTAAGTTACTATTTAAAATCTGCAGAATGATTTTTTGCATACAACTTTCACGTTACAATAGCACGGAAGCCGGACTGAGTCGATTTTCAAGAAAGTCGACGTCTTAAAAGCCTAAAAATGTGATAGGCATCAATGGAAGTTATTCCTTTGTTTACAATTTGAGCGTTAGTGTTGTTAGCAAAGTAAAATTAAATACTAACTAGTAAATTTTCATAAGAACAAAGTGTAAGCACTAGGAATAATTAATCAGTCAAAACCCACAGACAACTATTGTAGCAGATTTTAGTACGGTTTCAAAAGGAATTGGTATAAATCAAGTTATACATATACTGTCACCGGGAATTGATCATTTAGAAACGCTTGAAGTGGTCGTAGAAGATATTTTTTTCGCTAAGTGAGCACAACTGTCCACTATGACCACGCGGTGTTTGAGTATCACTAGCCATTTAGTTTGTTTAATGTGCGCCATTTAGTAAGTTCATCTCAAGTGTGTTTTGCGATTTTCACAAAGGACGAACATTTCGTTCATTGCGTCTTTCTTAAATTTTTTCTTGCAAATGGATTTTTTTGTTTCAAAGTGCTGAAAATCATAGATATGGCTTATGGTGAACCGATTTAATTTAAAAAAAGCCACCAGAATATTTAAATACGAACGAGATGTCGTGGAAGATTTGCCTCACTCTAGTCAGTCGTCATCGTCTTCAACTGAAGTAGATTCGATTACCGCGATGCAGATGCGATGTCGTGCACTCGAAATTTCTGTCAGGTGAGACAGTAAATGAAAAATATAATCCGAGCATTATAAGGCGTTTGAGAGAGCTAATTCGTCGGAAAAGGCCAGACATGCGAGAAGAAAAGGCATGAATTTTACTCCGCGATAACGCACCATCTCGCCAGGCTATCATTGTGAACGAATTTCTGGTCAAAAGCTCTACCAATCATATCGAACAGCCACCATATTCCTCTGATATAGCTCCGGCTGACTTTTTTCTTTTTCGAAACCCAAATACTACTTTAGGGCACCCGTTTTCAGTCAATAGATGTCATTTAAAAAATCGCGGCGAGTCTTAGGCGACGAAGCAGGCGACTCCAAAAATACATTAAAAAATGGTTTTGATGATAGAGTAGTTCGTTGGCGTATGAGAATTATTTCGACTCTTTCGAAGGTGATACAAAAAATTTGGACGAATAATACATATTTTAAGTTTTATCGACTAATTCCCGATACTTTCTTGACAGAGTAGTAAGAACACTTAACCATTGACGTTTTATATTTGCAGTATGGATCTACACCTGGTGGGCACCCGCCCCCACAGTACGCCCTACCGCCATACTTTGTGCGAGGGATCGTCGCGCCGCCGCCCACGCAGCCTCAACTGGCACCGCAAGTTCACGCCGCGCATGCACCACTCCCACCGCATGCGCCACACCCGCAGCACGCCCCACATCCGCCGCACGCGCCACACCCGGCACTCGCGCAACAACACGTGCCGCACCCGCAGCACACTCAGGCCATGGTGGCGCATGCTCAGCCGATACCTGTCAACGTTAATGTCAATGCTACTGTGCATTCTGTGGTAAGTCGAACGGTACATTCATTATTTCAGATTAAGATCTGGATGGGATATGGGACCGAGACCTCGGGGCCCGTGCCAACCTCACCTACTAGCCGGTCCACCTGCTGATTGACAGACGGGACTCTGGCGCAGGCTTTCCTTCTGTGTGTGGTTGAGCGATCAGACGGCAGTCGCTCCCTCTTAAGCCATGATAAGCCAAATTAAAAGACAGTAGTAGAGTGAACCCCAGGTTCCAACTTCCAATCCTTTGTCAAGTTTTGTAAAGTATGTTGTTAATATTTTTTTTTAATTTTGAATAACCGTATTCCTATATTGTAGCATCCGGCGCCAATTCCTCCTCCGATGCCCTCACACGCGGGTGTAGCAGGCGTAAACGTCGCTGGAGTAAACGTACCAGGAGTTGCTGTAGGCGGTGTTGGCGTAGGTGTTGCCAACGTCGGAGGAGTTAATTGTGGAGGTGTGGCTACCGTGAATGTCGGCACCGTTGGCAATGTGACCGGCATGGGTAATGTGGCTGGAACTAGTAACGGTGTCCAAGCTAATGGCCAGGCGATCGCTCCCAATGTTAATAGACGACTGTTGGCAGCCTATCGCGTTGGGATGTTAGCGCTTGAAACGCAAGCGAGACGGGTACACGATGATCGTCCACAGAACAAATTCGGCAGGTGAGTAAACTTTTAATTTACTTGAATTAGCGTAAATAAACCTAGATGCATGATAGTTAGCATGAGTGAAACTGATTTATATATGTACGTATTTTATGTTTGTAGGGTATTATAGGTAATATAATGTTAGAGGTATACGTAAAGTATAGTAATATATATAATATGTATAGTAATATACAGGTCCGGGTGGCGAGGAGTGCTTAGAACTCTCCTCGGCAGCGACTTCTCTGCGACTGATATAGTGTATACAGTTATCATCACTACACCCCAGCTGGGGTGCGTGGAGTCGTGTCTTCAGGCGCTAGGCCTCTGCCACGAAGATTTCTTCTCCTCCTCTCAATAGAGGAGGGTCTTTGGGCCGGGTTGTAGTCCCATTTTTCCATCGTGGGCCGGAACTCCCTCTTCACGCCGCTTCGGCGGACGCCCCAGCCAGGTGAGATGACCGGCTACCCGGTCAAAGCCCAGCTGAGGGCGTACCTGCGACAGAAGCGGCGGCTGCTCGGGGTCCCGGCGCCTTGGTTTGTCTTCACATATTGATCGTCTGCCTGCTCGCCCGCCCGCGCTAGCCACATAGCGCAGGTATCGCAGGGGAGTACCCGCGAATGTCGGCTGCGGAGGACGGACTCACTGAGGACAGACGATCGGGTTATTGTACAGTATACACGTATAAATAAGGTAAAATAAATAAATAAAATAAAGGACGCGGATGAGGTGTGGCCGCCCGCTCTGCGAACCGGCTAGGTATCGATTCGCAGAGCGCGGCGGGCCTGCAGCTGTTGCCGCGGCGGGACGTGCGCGCGCGCAGCGCGGCCGGCGCTCGGCGCTACGGCCGTGCGCGCACTGGCCTGCGATGCGGCGCGCTTGGAGGCGGGGCCGGCGGGGGCGCACCAGACTGCGCGGCGCCACCGGCTCCGTGGGACGCTGTGATGTTTTAGTGTGCTACTACGGTAGCACACCAGCGGCACTTGAAGTTATACCCCGTGACTCCGCTAATCGTGGGGGTTTTCAGCGTCATATTTGGGGGGGTTTGGGTCCTTATGTGGTCGTAGGCCCGTCAGCGAGTAGGTCGCGGGGCAGCTTGTGACGGTCAGGTGGGCGAGCGTGCCACGGCGCCAGTCCGCGGATGTGACTCCACGCGGACGTGTCGGCGCGCTCGAACAACCTCCGGGTGAGCGACTTTACGAAGTCGTCCAGGCTCTCCACTCGCAGGTCGCGTTGAATAACATCGTTCCTCACGTAGCGAGGCGCGTTCACCACCTTCCGAAGGGTGGCCGACTGCTGTTGGCGGAGTAGGGTGCGGCTCGCCTCGCTCGTGAGGGCGAACCACGCTGGTGCTGCGTATGTAAGCTGCGAGCGTACATACAGCTTATATACGTTGAGCTTGACGCGGGGTGGTAGGTTGGAGGAGAGCGCTGGACGTAGAAGCGCGCGGGTAACGCGCGCCTTCGCGACCACACTGCTGACGTGCCTCCTCATGGAGAGCCGCCGATCCAGTGTGACGCCCAGATACGTCACGGACGGCTTCCATGGAATGGGCTCCATGTGGAGGAGGAGTGGCGGTGGGAGCTTCCTCTTGGTGGAGATGGTTATCGCCTGCGTCTTACCCACGTTCACCGACAAGCGCCATCTCGCGTGCCATTGGGGAAGGAGATCAAGGCTTTTCTGCATCTTTGACGCGGCGTGTTTGGCGTTCAAGCTAGTCGCTATGTACGCCGCGTCGTCTGCGTATAAGGCCAGTTGCGTGCCCTCCGCAACTGGGATGTCGTCGGTGTAGCATGAGTACAACGCAGGCGATAGGCAGGCTTGCGGTACACCTGCAAGGATGGGATGCAGCGGGGAAATGGCATCTTCCACCGCCACTCTGAAAGTCCGGTCGCTCAGGAACGTGGAGACCACCTTTACGATCCGGCGGGGCACCTGAGACGTGGCGAGCTTATACAGCAGACCGGCATGCCATACCCGGTCAAAGGCCTTCTCTATGTCGAGGAATACTGCTACGGCGTGTTCGCGCTTATTGCGCGCTGCGGTAATCCCGTGCAGTACCCTCGACAGTTGGAGCGTCGTGGAGTGGTCAGACCTGAACCCGAACTGTTCCGGTCTGGGTGTCACGTGCGGTGTGAGGTGCCTCAGCAGCAGCTGCTCGAACACCTTTGACATTGTCGGCAACAAGGTGATGGGCCGATAGCTTTCGGGCTTCAGTATGTTTTTGCCCGGTTTGGGCAGCATTACCACTCTCCCCTCCTTCCAGATGTTTGGGAAGGACCCAGTGCGCACGATGCCGGTGAACAACCGGGCAAGCGCGGCGACGGTGCGGAATGGTAAGTGCTGGAGTGCGGTATTGGTGATACCGTCCACTCCAGGGGCCTTCCTCTTTTTTGTTCGGCGGATGGCGCGCTGCACCATACCGGGCGAAAAAGCTATAGGGTTCTCATCGGAAGCTATCGGCGACTCGAAGTAGTGTCTTAGGTGTTCGTCAACAGCTGCTACGTGGTCGTGCTCGTCAGACGGGTTCGGCGTGAACTGACGCTCCAAGTGGCGGGCCAGTATGCCCGCCCGGTCTGCTGCTTGGTATCTAGGTGCCCCGTCCTCGTGTAGGAGAGGGCGCACCGGAGCTGGGGTGTTCGTGAGCCGCCGACACAGCTTGTGTATCGACGGCCAATCGTCCCTTATGTGAGCTATGTGATCCTCCCAGCTCTCGGCTTGGTAGGTTTAGATCTCGGCCTTCACTCTCCCTCCGAGCCGGTTGAGCTCCGCCTTCATCGTCGGGCAGCGGGTCCTTTGCCACTGCCTCCGTAGGCGCTTCTTAGCGGCCATGAGGTTTAGTATATGTGTGGGCAGCCGTGGTGATCGTTCCTGGGTGCGCGGGGACGTTCGTGCCGCTTCGAGAGCGCCCCGGATACACGCGGTTAGGCCCGCTGCCAGCTCGTCAACGTCAGCTGGGGAGCTGATGGGCCGGGTGGGCGTCGTGGTCTCCAGCGTTCCTGAGAAGAGGGTCCAGTCCGGTTGGGGACGTGGCGCTGGAGGGGCGATCTGGGTAGGCTGCTGGTCCAGGGTAACTACAACAGGTCTGTGGTCCGATCCCAGCTGCTCGACTAAGACCTGTTGTGTGATCTGGCTATTCAGACGATCGTTGTAGACGATTACGTCTAGCACGTCGGGGTCTATTAGCGGGGTGTCCGGGTACCGGGTTGGCACCTCCGGACCCCCGACATAGTAGCCCCGGGCTTCGGCGTCTGCGTGCAGGCGTACTCCCGCCGGGTTTGTAACAGCGGAGTTCCACGCTGGGTGTTTGCAGTTTAAGTCCCCCGCTATGAGTACGGGGGCGGGGGCATTGAGCAGATCGTGGATGTCTGTGACGTCTATATTGAGGCCGGGCGGCCTGTAGGCTGCGTATATTTTTGTGTGGGCTCCTCCCATATGTAGCTCCACACCCAGCGTGTAAACAGTGTTGAAGTCTGCGTGTGGGATAGGCTGGTGCACTATCCTCCGGCGGATCAGAATAGCCAGACCACGGAAGCTAATGGGCCTCCCAGATTGCTCGGAGCGTTCGTCCCTCCTGTAAACGAGGAATCCCGGGAAATTTATTTTTTCTGCAGGTCCCAGGAGCGTCTCGCTTATGAGCGCCACGTCTATCCTGTGTGCCTGCAGTAGAGGACGGAGGAGTGCGACCTTACCGCGAAGGCCGCGGGCATTCCAGTGGAGTACTCTCAACCCGTATCTATCCATTGGAATGTTTGAGCATGTCTATTACGCCAGCGAGTGCGATCTGCACTACGTCGGTGGCGTCCTCTCCTTTCTGGAGGGCAGAGACTATCTTTAGTAAGATATTGACCGCGGCCTCCAAGATGGGGTTTTTCCCCGCGCCCGCCGGCTTGGCGGACGTTGTCGGCCTTGCCTGGGGGTCGACTTCTTGCGTTTGGGCCTTCGCCCTTCTTCCCCGGGAAGCGGGGGCAGCGACCGGTTGAGGGACGGGTTTCGCCTCTCTGGTAAGGTCGTTGTTGCTAGGCTCCGCAGTACCTAGCGCCTCTTGAGGGCGGGGCCCTTATCGGCCCCGTTTGCGCTTTCTCCGCCCTCTGCCGGAAGAGGTGGTTCCGCGCGCTGTGGGTTCGTTCGCCGCCGCCATCAGCGATGCACCCTGAGCTTTTTCGCCGGTGGGCTGGGCTTTTACGGGAGCCGGACGTGACTCGCTCGTCGCGGCGACCGTGCCCGCCCTCCTGTTTCGGGCTTCTTTTTTAAAAATCGGGCAGTTTTGGTGATTTGCGGGGTGCTCCCCCCCGCAGTTCGCGCACGTGGCCGGTTCTTCGCGCGGGCGCGGGCACTCTTTGGCCAGGTGGCCGCCTCCGCACCGCACGCAGGCCATGGGTCTGTGACACTGATGCGATGAGTGGCGGAATTTTTGGCACCGATGGCACTGCGCGGGTCTTCGTTTGCCCCGCCAGGCCTCAATTTTCACTCCCGGGATACCGAGCATCTCGGTGATCTCGTAGATCCCGGGAGCGGTCGTGGGAGTCCGCTTCAATATTGCGAGGAGGATGCACCCCGGTCGCCCGCTTCTCGCCTGTATGTTTCTTACATACTCAGGCTCAAAGCCCAGCTCACGGAGCTCGTCTTCCACCTCTTCCGGCGTTGCGTTGCTCGGCAGTCCCCTAATGGCGACCTTCAAGCTTCTCTCCGCAGGGGGGGAGTAGGAGAACCAGGCGATGTTCTCAACCTTCTCCAACTCCACCAGGTATTTCTGGATAATTCGGTATTCGTCCTCCCCCTGCGGAGAGAAACGGATGCCCTTTCCGAAGGGTCGTGCGTTGGCCGCCCTCCCTAGCTTCTCCTTTAGCTTGCGCATGTGGTATGCCCAGTCGGGTAAGAACTCCACAATGAGCGGTGGGTAGCGCGGTTTGGGCGCGCTGATCGGTGGGGCCGGGTCCGCTAGGGATCCAGGCGCCTGTTTCGAGGTGGTGGGGGCTGCCGGCATACGCGCTGTTGTCGTGACCCTCGACACACTCGCACTTGCCTGAGCGTAGGTAACCGCGACGGGAGGCGCGTCGGTTTCGCGCCGGTTGAGACGCGGATCGCGCTGCGTCAGCGGCGGCCGTTGCGGCGCGGTCGCGCAATGACGCTTCTCACTCTCCCTGTCTTTCCCGTCGGGGCTCCTGGGTTTCTTAGCTCCCCGCTGTTGCGGCAGGGACTCGTACGACTGCGTTCTTTGCAGTGCTCGCTGATTTTTTGCAAAGAGGTGTACGGCCTCTTGCTGGCGAGTCCTTGGGGACGGAGTGATCCCGCGGCTCTCGCTCTCGTTCCCCGTGGGGGGAGGATGTGTGGCCGACTCCGCCGAAGAAAACTCGGCGTCCGATGCTAGGTACGAGTGCATCGAGGGGGTCGGCGAGAATAAAGCGTCCTGGGCTTCCCTGTCGTTGGGGCCCTTCTTGCGGCCGGGCGTGCGGCCCGGCGTGCGCGGCGCGGAAGCACTGCTCGACGCCGGCGTGGGCGGAGTGTCGCGGTGCGCCGCGCGGGGCGCGGAGGGGGGCGCGGGCGGGCGCATGGCGGGCGCGCGCGACGAGCTCGCGGGCGCGGGCGCAGGCGCCGGGGCCGCGCGGGGCTCGCGCGCCCGCCCCGCCGGAGTGCGGGCGGGCGCGGGCTCGCGGGACGCGGGCGCGCTCGCGGGGGCGCCGACCTCCATCGGCTCAACCGCGGAGGGAGCCGGTGGCTGGTTACGCCGACGGGTATGGTCACCTGATGATACCGGTGCCGGTGCTGCGTGTTGGGATGGTGCGGTGGAGGTACCGCGGGACCCTGTAAAAGGCGCATACGGTGGACTCGGAGACCTCAGGATCGGCATGCTGAGGCTCGGAGGGTATTGTGGCTGCGCCGGTCTCGTCCCTGGTGCTGGTGGTCTGCTACCGACGTGACTTTGGGTTTGGTTTTGGTAGCCCTGATAAGGGCTTTTTTGACTTTTATTTGAGCCCTTAGAAGGGGCTGTTTTCAGAGGACATGGCTGAGGTCGGTCCTGCTGCGACTGCTCAGAAGGCTCTTCTGGGCGTCTGGTTCGCTCGGTGCGCACGGATACGTCAAAAGTTGACGTCTCCGCGAGCACCGAGGCGTAAATACAAATGCGGGTATCTGCAATCCGTGCGGCTCGGTGATTATTTGTAGTGCGGGTGTCTGCAAAAAATCTCCGTCGGCCCGAAGCGATCCTGATATAGTGTCTTGAGTCACTGGCGTATTTATAGGCGCGGTTGGAGGGGGAAACGACGTGATCGATTCTGCTTGGTTGAGAGCTGGGGAGCCGACGCGCTCGATCCTGATTGGTCGAGGCTAAACAGGAGGGCGTGGTCTCCCGATACCGTAGATGGTGTTGGCTCCGTCATGTTTGAACTGTGATGACGAGCAGCTCTCAGTGCTGTGATGTGCCAACCAAAACGCCGTTTACTGTACCTTTCAAATGGTCGAAGAATTTCTCGAATAAGTGCAGTGGTTCCGAAGATTACCCCAAAGATAACAAACTCACTAAATTCGATCTCTCTCTTTATAATATTACTATAGATAATATACAAGGATGTAGACAATATTTCCGCACGTTAAAAAAAAAAACGGAGACGGCGTGCGGTTTTAGTCAGTGCAAGCCTGACATAACCGCCCCTGCTGGCCGGCTGGATGGGAGGGGGTGGGGGGGGAGGTTTCCGAGGGGATTTCCGCACGAAAAAAATAAAAAGGTACTCTATATAATGCGACATACTCTAATAAGACATGAGTTTTGTCTATCAGTTGTTTTAACAACAGGTACATCTTGGGCATTCGATGTGTGCAAAAATGGTAAAGGCACACGAAGCCAATCTTGCTAGCTACCGTTCCTAACACCAAATAAGATTTTTCTTTAATAAAGCGGGAGTATAATAAATCTTCTACATTGAGCTATGTAGTTAGGTAAGTATGAATTATAAACGACTTTCAATATACCTTAGAAATTGTATTATTTTTATAATTTTCACGTCATGATTTCGGCCAGATGGTCAATTGAGCCCCCAGCAGTTGAAAGTACATCAAGTAAACTTAAAACAAAAATATAATGAACCTATACTAGAATTTAAAAATTTATGTTGTCCTTTTTAACATGCTAGTATTCAGAATTGAGTGAGTTGAAATCAAATTGATAGTTGAAAAATTAAATCTTAACAGTCACTCGGCTTAACTCGAAAGCGTGCGAAGTGCGTAAGTCGAAAAGTTGAAATATAAGAAGAAAAAGGTAGCTCCTACATATTCCTTGAGTTTATGTATCATAGACATATTGAAATGCGTTTGATACGTGCATTTAACATTGTTGGTCGGTAACATGTGGTCGTCGGTAGGAACCCGCCGTACGGTGAGCACGTGAAGTGGCTGCTGCGCATCTCCAAGCGGCTGGGCGCGCAGTACCTGCACCAGTTCTGCGTGTGCGCGGTGAACTCGGTGGTATCGCCGTTCGTGCTGTACGAGCTGTGCGTGGAGTCGGCGCACTGGCTGGCGCGCGGCGGCCCGCACCACCTCGTCATGCAGCACCTGCGCGGCACGCTCGCGCCGCTCGTGCAGAAGTGCCAGCAGATGTACGTACGCTCTACGCTTCATTCATACTTCCACTCTCCCTCCCTCTCTATATCTATCCTTCTCTAGTACAAAGACAGAGAGAAAGAGAGAGTAAGGGTAGAATGGTAGGGGGGGGGGAGGTTACCTCTCTCTCTCTCTCTTTCTATCTTTTCTGTAACTGTTTGTTTAAATGAATATTCCAAATCAGAAGTCGTCATTAAAACAAAACTTACGTTCATTACGGGCATCGTTAACATATTATAACATTTCCCTTATGATATTCTACTAGTATGAAAAAGCCTGCGAGAAGAATCCTATTGGTTCTGATGAAATGAAAAAGCTCATTTACACTCTCGTGCGAGTGGCTCAGCTTGCGGCTCGGCTCGCCACTCTTGCGCTCGCGTCAAATGGATTCATTATTTTTTAGTGGTACAAAGACCACTAAACGCGTCACAAGAGTGTGACATATGGGTATTTACTAATACGATCATGATACAATTTCAGAATCTGCATCATAATTCAAATTCATCAATTAGAAAACAGTATAGTAATATTAGCAACGTAAAGCAATAAAAAACCGATAAAAAATAGAAGAGTCACTAAAACTGTAATCTTCCATAGGTACATCCAATGCATCCATCAAAAGTTGTACCACCTCACACCAGTGGAATATGAAGAGTTCGTGAGCATCGTATTGTCAGCACGCACCGCTTTTCAGCTGACACCCGAAGGAAACTCACAGTTCAAGGATTGGCTCGGCTCACTGCGTAGGTATGTACACACGTCATAATAATATATGTCAGGGTACTGATTGTATTGCAGCCTTTTATTGATGATACACAATTCTATTAAGTTTTGTAATATGATGAACTGTGTTAGAGCGCTGTTTTGATGCGATCTTTTAGGATATTATATATGATTTTAGATTGACATGGTCATTTAAATTAAAGTTATAATTATTAACGGAATATTTACCATGTTTATTATCATCATCGAGTATCCCTCAACAAGTACTGTTACAAGTGCCATGATCACGGATGTACTGAAGTTCTGCAAGCTAGTTGTTACTAGGCAAGTGAACGACAACCCGCATACTTACCATACGTGAAAGGAGTGACAGATAAGGTCGCTAATATTTTAAAGAAGTTCTCAGTAAAAACTATCTTCACTCCTTTTAAGAAACTGTCTCAATACCTACGCACACCCAAAGACAGTTTTCCCTTAGAACATCCAGGAGTTTATAAAGTTGACTGCAGCTGTGGGAGCTCCTGTACAGGCCAGACTAAACGCACTGTCTCAAGCCGGATCAAGGAGCACATCAGGGCGGTCAAAAACAACGAGCCACAGAAATCAGCTATCGCTCAACATCTTTTGGAGGAGGGGACGAATCACTGGATTGAGTTACATAACCCTCAGATTCTCTCGACAGAACGCCACTACATACCCAGAATGGTGAAAGAAGCAATTGAGATTAAAAAGTACAAGAACTTCAACCGGGAGGATGGGTTTCAACTGTCGAGTGTCGAGTGACAAGGCCCAAACAAACTGTATTTCCAAAAACCGCGCGAGATTATGTTGTGAGTGTTGTGTGTCGTAAACGTGATCGAGTGCGTAGTGAGAACGCGGACAGTGGTAATGGTGACGCGCGTCAGAAACTAGTGAGGAAGAGGGTAGACCGATGCCGATGCCTAGTAACAACTAGCTTGCAGAACTTCAGTACATCCGTGATCATGGTACTTGTAACAAGTGCCGAAATATCGGATACTTGATGATGATAATAAACATGGTAAATATCCCGTTAATAATTCTAATTTAAATTTTAGGATATTAACTAATCAAAAAAATATTCTTCAAAATTTAGTTCTTGTAAAAATAAATTGTGTCGTTTCTGTCTTGATTGTTTACAGATTAGAATCTTTGGTTTTTAAAATGACTTCTATTATTATAGCTTGTATTATGACCGAGGTAACTATGTCACTTGCCTTTGGAAAGCATAAATATTATAACAATCTACATACATACCCCGTATTGTGAAACACGCCGTATAGGGAGTAATTTTAATAACACCTGACTACCTTTTCATGCATAAGCCTTTCATTTCTTTCCTTGCACTTCCCAGCTTATAGCGAATGTAGTCTATTTGGCCCATAAACTTTCTTCTAGAGCGCCCAGTCACACATCCTTTCATATTTGCATCATACATTTCCTTCTTTAGCGATTTACATTTAATCTTTTTAGTTTTTAGTAAACATTAATCAACAGTATAGAAGTATGGTGTAAACTGAGGACAGTATCAAAGTAGATTTTAGCTCCGTAAATAATTTTCAGATCGAAGTCATGCAAGAAGGATCTGTGGACACAGCTGAATGCAGCGTTGCAGACAAATGGCAAATGACGTCGGCAGGCGATAGTTTGTAGAGCGCGGTGTCCCGCACGCAAACTGTCAGTACACAGGCGATGGCCGCGATATCGGCTTGTATATCATCTCCACACTCTCTAAATGTATTAAACCTTATGTTATTTGTAATTTAGGTACCCCCACATCCCATATATATGCGAACTAACATAGCGACTACCCTGACCCCGTTTTTGTATGGCAATCTCAAACAGAGTTGTATCGTCGTCTGCAAACGTTACTTAACGACCTACAATATAAAGACACTTTCGTCTACTACTTTTTAATAACAGCAGGCAAATGATCGCGACGAGATTGGTTATTGACGGGGTCATAGTAAATAACTTCTTTGGACTAGAGAATATTGTAAGCTTAAGCTAATACTCGGAGTTGATGTTTTATAGTTATCGTAAAATGACACGGAAAATATAACGTACTTGTATAAGAACGTTTTTAGGCACGATCACGCAGTATGCGTCAAGTAAACTTAAATTACAAATAAATCCGACTCAAGAAGAAAACATTGTTAGTAGTAAGGTAGTACTCGATTAAGAGGTTCATCGATCTCAATTTAAAACATGATCACGGTTATTGTTGCTAACTCTTTGTATTGGTATAGCGGTTAGTACATCCGTACGTCGGAGTGTGAGTGATGAGATTTCAATATACTCGAACATTTTTCAATTTTCGAGATCAATTCAAACAAATTGTAGGTCATTCTTCATTGTTATTGTTTGAATTCATGTTGCTGTTTATAAGAGGTGAGTTCAAGCTCATATGAAGGTTGTGCTTATAATAGTCTGAAGATTCGATTTTTATCAGTGGGTTGATACTTGAGCCATTAAAAAGGAGTATAGCAACGTTTATCTCATCCGTATCTACTGTGCGATGTTACGGGCCAAATGGTATTGAATCATCTCGAAATAAATACATTGCACAAATAATTTTCAACCACTTTTTTTTTTCGTGTTTTTGGAATATTCTTGACAGATTTAAACTAGTCAGTGGTATTGAGGGTCCGTATATGGTGAACCAATGGACTTCAGTACTATAGCTCATTTTAGTTTTCTTTTCTTTGAATAGCGTAATGTAAGATATTAGTCTGATTTAATATTAATTGTCGCACAGGCGCTTGGCCTCGACTGTATTATGTGTGCAGTTGATATTAAATGACAACAAGATGAAGAATGTTAATCAGCAACAGAAACTATAGCCGATTTTGTTTAGTTGCCTTTAAATAATTATTATTTTAGATGTTTCAGTTATGGTTAGCATTTTTTTTTGCTTTTAGTTAATTCTCCATGCTAAAGTGGGCATCTAATTCAACAAGTTTATGGTCTTTTATTTACACTTTCTTATTCGCCTTATCTTTCGCCTTCATTGTTAAAAAGTGTTTGTTTCTTAAATAATTGTCTTACAAATGCAAATGACAACAGAAATAGTATTTCAATTTGAGACGGTGTCCACTTAGCAGTTGGTTATGAAGATCTCTGTCATTTTTTTAGCTTTAGGGAATAATACGTTACTCATTTACATACGCGTTTCATAGTAGGATATATATTGCGTATTCGATGTGAAAGACAATCTTGAGTAGAATGTGTTAAATGTTTTCTTTAGGTCTTAATTATTGCGCTATGTTTTACACCTCGTAGGTTTTCTTGTCGGTATGTATGCTTTTACGTATTAATGATAATTAGAAAGCCAATCCATCCCTTTCACTATATTTTATTCGTAAGTGTGTTATCAATAGAAAATCTTGAGATGGTAGCACTACAGACGATTTTATCAATCGCAGCGTTTTTTGGATATGACTCAAAATTATATTTAAAAAAAATAAAAAATTGACAACAATAGTCCATATTATGATGAGAATTGACTTAAGGTGTTTCAAGTGACCTAAAATAGCGTCATTAGACTACAGAATATTAGACAGAATGTAGGCGATGACCATCGATACACTATTTTTGATATTCTCTTGTCGAAATTTGCAGTTTCATGAATGTTTAAGTAATAACGTTTCGCTAAGATAAATGTAGACGTGCGATTATCTATAGTACTTTATTTACACATTTATATTATTATGTAATTATATTGTAATGCAAATTAGCGTCTTGAGAGCCTTCTAAATATAAATCGTGTATGAAGCATGCGCTGGCAACAATAGTATGTTGCGACGTAAATAGATGACACTTCGTCGTTCGCTCTTATTGTAAGTCCCACTTTAATATTGCACGGTTAACAGGTTTTATTGATTTCAACTGCGCTAGAATAGAATGTGATGATCGACGTTTTGATTTATTATTTAAATGTCTTGCTAGATATGCTAAATATGTCCAGGTCGAGTGTATTTAAGACGTGGGCTTCTTATTCCACGCCCAGATCAAAGTTTAAGATTAACCTAATTGTCATTATGCGTCAGATGCATATTATAAATAAGACAAACGATAAATTACATATTTTTATTATAAAATGTAAACAAATTATAATATCTTCCAACACTAAAGCAATACTGAAATATCATTTTAAACCTGTTATGAAATTTAGAACGTAAATAACATGTATTATATCGTGTACTATTCGTTGTTCGTAAATCAGAGATTGTTGTTATTGATGTGGTAACATTAACTATTAAATAAATTTATAATGATCAATTGGAACTGGTGTTTCATCAGTTTCGACCACAGATAAAATATAACGCTAGAATAAATTGCTCAATCATATAAGTGAAATTGAATGGCATTTAGCTACTGGCATAATGGAAAAGATATTTGTTCGAAATATTTGAAACGTCAGTTATAAAGTCACGGTAAAAAAAAAAGTTATTGGTGAATTATTGGAAGGAAAATTTAAAATCTGAAGTTGGAATGGAAATTGTTGCCAGCCTTAGCTTCAAGTAGAATTAGTTTCAATGTCTCTTTAAAAAATTAGATGTTTATGTGCATTCATTCAAGTGTGAATGTTTTTAGCATTCGTAGTTAGTAAATTTTAGAATGCTAGTTAGTATAAATTGGAGTTCGTAACAGTCAGATCATTTTTATTTTTATTTTATCGATCATAAATCTTATTAAAAATGTGTCGTTGGAATTATTGTATACTCTGAATACGGTGTGTTTGGCTATTCTCGTGAAAAATTAACTTCAGCACGAAAGTTCTTGCTGTTACCAACTCGTTAATAATGCACTAAGTTTTCTGTGTAGTGTTTCTTAGGGAATAGGATTTCGTTCAGTCATTATGAGATTTAAGGATAATGCTGTGAAGATGAGTCATATACATTATTGTCGGTGATTGTATAATAGGGCGTTACTAGCATGATAAATACATCAAGTTTTCTAACCAAAATTTACCGAAGCTAAAAAACTTTATGGTTTATGTAGGTACTAAAGGAAATAAAGTAAATTTAACGTTTTTGAACTGAACCGAAACTTGTGTGAGAGTGAGACATTACGCAATATTTATCAATGTTAAATACGCATTATTGCATTATCAGCGCCGGTATTAGGTACGTTTGTATCAATGCTTAAAGACTGAAACATCATAGCTTCATAGCATTCTCCGACTACAACACGTCCACAAAAGTTTAACTCACTATATATTGACTGATATATCGACTTATTTTATTTTTATTACTTCGTCCATATTTAAAAATCTGTCAAAGATTGATCTTCTTGAGATTAAATTGTAAATCACGATATAATTTTCTTTTAATAAATTATTTTAATATATTAAGGTATGTAACGATAAGTTTTCATGGAAAGTTGTACTTAGTATCGTATCATAGGCGTATTAGAATACTTCAGTTAATATCGAAATAATATACTTTAAACTGATAATTATTTTATTTATATATTTATTAATTTCTCTAATATATATCAAGATACTCAGTACATTTGGAAAGACATCTTAGTCATTGTCACAGAGACTTTGCCGTCCATAAATTAATTTGCAAATCTGTTAAATCTATTATTTATTTTGCAACATCTTCCTTTTTAAATAAAAAAAATAACTATGTGCATATTTATTATCAATATTACTAACACTTAATCTTATATTTTCTCTTCAGGCATTATTAACATTTTCTGGTATAGTTTGTCAAATGGCGACTCTTTCTTTTGCATATGCATTAATGAGTGCTTTGACATTTTTGTCTCAAAAGAACTATTTTTACACTAAAGCGTATTTAAATAACAAAAAAAAATATCGTTAGTTTCGTAAATATAGAATGTTAGTATGGAGCATATTTTAAGTAGTCATTTAATGCATGTTTATAGTTTTAATTCGCCCGGTATCGAGCAAGTTCGCGAGGGGTAGGTTGCTGTATCCCTGTAGGTTACCTGTTGTTTGTATAACATATCAGTACCCCTGTTACGAGTTATCACAATGCAATACTCTTGTTATGCTCTACAGAGCTCAATAACTAAATCCAACCTCTAAAACTTAGTCGATTCGTTATTTTGCAATATCTTACTAGGGGTACAGTTGAGTTAACTTCACCTCCGAACGTTATTCGCGGATGTCGGTAGAGCGCAATGATAATCACTCAGGTGTCGACACTTTATAAACGAGCATAATTTAATAGTCTCACAATATAATGATTGTAATATAGCATTGAACATTTAACATAAATCTAAGGCGTAATGTGGATTAGACATATATATTTATGTTGGACATTAAAGGACCGAATTATATCAAAGCTCAGGCAGTAATTAGCAACATGAAATTCGTACGATTCGCGAGTGCCTAAATCAAGTAATTCTGATAAACAGAACATAGTAACGTTGATGACGTAGACGTAATACTATTTCTTCGTATGTCTTCTCCACAGTAGCCTCCATGTTTAGATTGTTAGGGCACGATTATTGTAGCCTGGCAGTTCATGATTGTGGGCAGTGGATACTGAGTTTGTTCTGTAATACTCATTTATGACGATGTATGCATGTTAAACTACGTCACATCACAGTCTGTTAGAGGTATTGATGATAACAGTCTAGCAAGTTTGTTTAGTTCTAAATCGAAGATGCATAATTATTTTATACATCTGGATTTGTAGTTTTATTAATGCACTTTTCTAAGTGTGGTATCTCCGCCTATTAAAGTATGTAACCATTTACAGAGTTCGAATGGCTACTTATTAGTGTACGTAATAAATTTATATAATAATACTTTTATTGTTCATATCGCATATTTACATGTTTGAAATGTTAAATGCATAACAATTAATGTCGTCGATATTTTTTACGTCACACTAGTAGACACGTACATAATTTGCGTTCCGTTTTATTGTAACTCTGTGAACAATAATGACATGTATCTGAACATATTCAATTGGTCGGTTGACATTTCTTGTGTTGTATGTACTCTTCAATTGCAATACAGAGGAATACTGAAGGGCATAAACACCTCATAAATGTCGGTCTAAAATATTATTTCACCTCGTATATTTCAATATTTAGTATTCTTTGCGATATCTTTAACACAAACTATATATATTTCTGCCACGATCGGTTCGATTCCAAAACTGTCCGTCGGGTTCTCTTGCAGGACTTAAGACTGACAGCAACCTTGAAATATTCGAAAGTGGAGTGTAAGTAAAATTCAGGATGTCTGGAAACAAATTGTTACTGCATATTGTAATTTTCATCCGGTCAATATGTTGCTTTGATTATCATTTTATTTTATGTGCAACTGTTTTCCGACATCCTGCATAATCATAGTAAGTGCCCATATACAATATTTATTAAATATATAGCACTAGACATTTTGCTCCGTTGCGGAAAAGGTTGTAATTATAAAAGTATAGGTTATATTAATTATTTAAATGATAGACTGTTTTGCACGATTTCTAGATTGACAATGTCAAGTCTTCCCTACGTTATATTTCATGCAAATAAAGATTAAACACTTTGTGATGACAAGTTGAGCGTTAGTCGTTGCATGTCCATATACAACAGAACAGTTTCCCCTATTTGGTACATACATTATGCATCTTGCATCATGTCAAGAAATGTAGGTTTCTACTTAACCTCGAAATATTTGACGTCTAGAACATATTATTATTACTTTTACGATTACATTATAAGTCTTTTTTGGCAACATATTTGAAGTAACATTATTTAATTATTCAATATACTTATCTATAGTAAGACTTGTGTGTTTCATTTATGAGAATACCGTACTAAAGATCCTATCTCCCATAGATCTAGATCGGGAAGATAACATCCAGGACGAGACTTGAACCGCGACCAGTCCCTTACAGGGGGAATACTCTGACCAACAGAGCTACCTGGACACGTGCTAGATATTCGAAATTCTCCGATGTACACATTTTATGTTTCGGGGCGACGTTGGAGTCTATCTCTCATCATTAAGGTTGCGTATAAGTATAACTGAGGATAAGCAGTTAGCGTCAGTATGGTAGCCTTGCAGATTGAAATCAGAATTGCTTCAAAATTGCTTAAATACATTTCTTCATTAATTGCTACATTATGATAAATTCAGAGCAATAAGATGTTAAAGCTACATATATATATTGTTTTACTAATTTATATACGAACAATATATAATGTTTTTTCCTTTCCCGTTTTAGTAAATGTGTAAAAACGGGAAAGGAAAAAACAAAATTATTAATATGAGGAAGAGTAAAATAATAATAAAAGTAAGTAGGTAGGTAGTAATAAAATAAATATTCAAATTCGATTACATATGATTTCCTAATTTAAATTATCTTTATTTTTTTTATTTTTCCGCTTCAATTCACGTGTGCAATGTAATATGTTCAACCTGAAACGATATTTGATGTTTTTTCGTGTGGAAACTAAGGACCTAGGTGCCTGTTTTCACGGCAGGTTTCGTGGTAGGTATGATGATTGTGGATATGACTCCATAATTTGTCATACAAGACTAATGATCAGATACGGATTACCAGATCTAGGCCTGGTATGAAACCGCAGATTACCGAGGTACTTTATGTGTAATTGGCTTGAGATACGGCTTAGGTAGGTACCACAGTAGGGCACAATCAAGTGTTATGTTGAAAGAGTACTTAGTAGATGCTTTTGTATTGTTTATTCTTGCCCGAAATTATTTTCATTTTTGTCTCTGCTCTTTTCTTTAATTCTTAACCTGTTTATTCTACAACTAGCTGGTGCCCGCGGTTCCGCCCGCGCGGATGTCGGTTATCATTTTTTGGTCATATCTCCAGTTCTACTTAAAAATTATAATCAAATATGTGGCAGACTTTAAGGCTGACCAAGACCTTTCTAATAGAAAAAACCGCATCAAAATTCGTTCAGTAGTTCTTTCGTCTATCGCGAACAAACAGACAAACAGATAAACAGACAAGAATTAAAAAATATTTTTTTTTTCAGAATTATGGATTATGTTAAATGAATTAACATAACCCAAGTATTTTTTTGTAAATCTCCAATTTATAGATACAACTAATATACAATTTTGTAATAGTATAGATATTAGATACAAATGTAAAAAGTAGGTACTTTTTTACCTACTTATGTTGTAATAACAATAAACTAAAATTATAATATATGATCATACCCTCATTGACACACAATAAATATACTAAGTACGATCAATCAATCAATAAGCCTATTGCATCCACTGTTGGGATTGGGACATAGGCTTCTTCCAATGTGCGCCATAGCACCCGATCCTCTGCCTTGCGCATCTAGTCTATCCCAGCAACCATTTTCGGGTCATACGTCCATCTTGCTGGGGGGCCACCCACCTTCTGTTTGCCGATTTGCGGTTTCCACTCTAGGACTCGTTTGCTCCATCGGCCATCGGTTAAACAAATTTAGGGTCAGTTGGGGTGCGAGGGATATGCTTTATGGGCAACCTTACACCCCGGCGTCTGAAGACCCGAGATGGCGTGCGGTTTTAGTCGGTTCAAGCCCGACATAACCGCCCCCGCTGGCCGGCGGGGGCGGTTATGGTGTATAAGGGATTTCCGCACGAAAAAAAAAGTATAGACGTTTTGATCGAACTGCATTTTATATATCTCTGTAATTTCGTAATTTCGACCTTACAAATTTTCTATTACGTCATAAAATTTTAAAATCTTGTTTTTTTTAATATAGACGAAGTCACAACAGGCACAGAGTTCATCTGATAGCAGTAGGTAACGTTAGAGGCACACGTTGGAGGCCTACGTTGGAGGCATAACGCATGGAGGCATGAAGTTGATATTCATATCAAATGGGTACATAGGTCTGCAACGCCTTGAAGCTGTGAAAAAATCTAACTTCCAAGTCAATGCAATCAAAAGGTGTAGCCGATTACGTTGCAAATTTATCAATTATCAATGGCCAGCCCAGTTTGTGGAATAGCCCCTTTATCAGTGTCTACAGTTCTGTCCTCAATCCAATTTTGTGCGGATCCCTCATTGCGCGAGTCCGACGCGCACTAGACCGGTTTTTTAGAATTAATAGATAGGTAGGTATTTATCTCGAGTTGGACAATTCTAGTTAGGCCCTACTTCTAATAATATTATTAAGCAATCAAGTCTAATCTAATATAGGTCAACTCGTTCGGTTTTTGTAGGGGCTGCCCTCAGGCCTACCATTCATCATCATCATCCGAGCCAATCCCGGTTACATCCGGAGCTTGCACTTCGGAGTCCGCTGTCCAATCTCCTACTCCTCCTATTATATCATTTTGTTTATTTTGAAGGCCTGATCGTCCGTTACTTCCCATTTTTTTCTTTAAACATTTAGTTTTAATTCTGGTATCGCTATTTTACGTAGGTTGATATCCTGAAGGATTATGTTATTATGTCATAGCTACTCAAAGTGTAATGTAACAAGCAGAGGATATGCCATAAACCACAAGGTAAGGTACCCTACCTATAAAAATATCTTTTCATTTGCGCATTTTTGGATAGAAGGCTATAAAACTGTTTTTCTAATTTTAAAACATAATGCTTAAATTCAAGTATTAAAAATAATTCTTTAAGGTAGAACGCCCGATAACGTTATCACTTGTCGCATCGAGCAGCGGTACGCACTCGCATGTTACAATTTGAAACTGGGCGCTATACACACGTGGCATGGATTATAACGCTACCAAAACATACGCTACCGTTACACACTATCCGGTCAACCACGGACTGATAAAATTATCTCGTGCCCTTTACGCACAAATGTCGTCGACATCTAATTTTACAGCAAGCAATTATACTGGATAAACATCTCGTGCGTAGATAATTATTTTTATTCTATTCCATATCTAATCAAAATATTTGTAATTATAAAATAAGTATGGCAAGTTGCGGGCTCGGCGAGCCGGGAGAGTTCTAAATCTCTCCCGGGCGCGCTCCGCCATCTCCTTCGGCGGCCCACGCGCTCGCGCTCCGCACCTTTGCCGCAATCATGCTGCCGAGCGAGAGGACTCCCACCCCGATGGCTGCCACGAGGTCACGCCTCGGCGCCTCCCACGCCGGGCAGTCTGCCAGCGTGTGCAGCCCTGAGTCCTCGCTTGCGTCGCAGTGATGACACACAGGCGTTGGCTCCTTCCTGATCCAATGCAGGTGGTCCCCGAAGCACCCCTTCCCGGAGATCACCTGCGTCAGTCGGTACGAGAGGCTTCCGTGTCGCCTCTCTAGCCAATCCTCCATGATGGAGTACATGTTGTACCTTTATTTATTTTTTTCCTGCGGAAATCCCTTCGGATACCCCCCCGCGTGCCAGCGGGGGTGGTTATGTCGGGCTTGAACCGACTAAAACCGCACGCCGTCTCGGGTCTACAGACGCCGGGGTGTAAGGTTGCCCATAGAGCATATCCCTCGCACCCCGACTGACCCTGGGCCATCTCCGGTTTCGAGATGGCCCCCTCGGGTAGTACATGTTGTACCTAGATATCAATTTATCATAATGAATTTCTGGCACAAAATAAATCAACTTCAGACTTTACAGGACACACGCAGGCACTCTCGCAACTGTAGAAATGTGTCAATGTGTGCGTGAATTTTTCGGAAGCCAACCTTCTGTAACTATGTAACTGTAAGGCTGGTTCGTACGGTTTGTAAGAGTACCTTTTTCCATTCACAAAAATTTTAAAAAGACTTCTTCATAGGATGTCTAGTTATGACCCCCTGAGTCCGAAATGACCACTGGTCAAAAAGTTATATATACCTAGTCAGGTCATAAGTATTGTCACACAGTAAAAACTTTTCTTTTAGAATGCTGGCCACAAAAAAGTTTATTGAATTCGAATTTCGAATTGTTCATGAAAATAAAAATGTATACTTTTTAGAATTTTACTCATTTTTAAATATGGAGTGGACGCTTAAAGAAGACCGTGTTGCAGTTATTGCGTTGCATCGTTGCGGTTACGCGCAAATTCAAATTTTTGACATACTGAAAAATTTGAATATAACCAAAAGATTCGTTTATCGTACCATCAAACGATACAATGAAGACTCTAGTGTAGATGACAAGAAGTCAAGAAGTGGTCGCCCTCGGTCTGTTAGGACTCCAACAGTGATAAAATCTGTGAAGGCGCGAATTCAAAGAAATCCCAAACGTAAGCAGAAACTGTTGGCCCTTCAGATGGGGTTAAGCAGAACCACGGTGAAAAGGGTGTTAAATGAAGACTTAGGGCTTCGGGCATATCGAAGAAAAACAGGACATCGTTTAAATGCTCGTCTAATGGACCTGAGACTGAAGAGATGCCGCGCTTTGTTGAAGCGGTACGCGGGAAAAAAATATCGGGAAATTCTTTTTTCGGATGAAAAAATTTTTACCGTAGAAGAGAGCTACAACAAACAAAATGATAAAATGTACGCACACAGTACTGAAGAAGCGAGCAACCGTATTCCGGGTGTCCAACGAGGTCATTTTCCATCCCCGCTCATGGTATGGTTGGGAGTTTCTTATTGGGGCTTAACAGAGGTACATTTTTGTGAGAAAGGTGTAAAAACGAATGCAGTTGTGTATCAAAATACAGTCCTGACGAACCTTGTGGAACCTGTTTCTCATACCATGTTCAATAACAGGCACTGGGTATTCCAACAAGATTCGGCGCCAGCTCATAGAGCGAAGAGCACACAAGACTGGCTGGCGGCGCGTGAAATCGACTTCATCCGGCACGAAGACTGGCCCTCCTCCAGTCCAGATTTGAGTCCGTTAGATTACAAGATATGGCAACACTTGGAGGAAAAGGCGTGCTCAAAGCCTCATCCCAATTTGGAGTCACTCAAGACATCCTTGATTAAGGCAGCCGCCGATATTGACATGGACCTCGTTCGTGCTGCGATAGACGACTGGCCGCGCAGATTGAAGGCTACAGGCCTTCAATCTGCGCGGCCAAAATCAAAATCACGGCGGTCGTTTTGAATAAACTTTATTGTCATAAGAATCTATGTTTTGTTAAGTTCATTTTGGTATATAAATGGTTACATAATGAATAAACTTGTTTCAATTATTTTATATTAAACATGTGACAGAATTTATGACCTGACTGTGTATATGTATGTATGGTTCCACTTTCCAAAATTTGCGGCACTCTCACGGTCGCATTTTTGCCCCGATCGCTTTCAAACTGCGGTCAAAAATTGCTTGGGTGTAAACTTAGTTTAAGTTCGTGAACGGGTGGAATCCGGCCTAAGGGGACGGTAGGGCCTCACTTTTTGTGAAATCAGTTTTTCTCAAAATTTCACGTTCCATGAAAGATATTCGAACCGTTCTAATTTTATCCCATAGTATACATGAATACCAACAACTTTTAATTATAAACCTATAAGATTAAAACTTTAACTAAAAGTGGAGGGGGGGAAAAAAATCATAACTTCTAACCGGTGAACATTCTTGTAGTCGGAAACATTTTTATCGATAGATAATTTTTTAAGTCTAAAATAAATGTCTGAAAAGTTTTTCGCTAAAAGTTATCGTTTTCGATAAAAAAAATTAAACATATTAAAAAATAATATTAATTGCTTCACGAAATCTACCTGTGCGTCCCCCTGTGGGAACGGATTTTTTGTTATCTCCTAATTTCTTTTATTTTAATACCCTACTCGATAAGTTTAAGTGTAAATATTTTGGCCATATCTCCAGTACTACTTAACCAATTGCAATTATACATACGGCAGATTTTAAGTCTGAGCATGATCTTTCTAATAGAAAAACCGCATCAATCCTTTTAGTAGTTTTTGCGACCAAAGCAACTGTCAAACAGACAAGAATTCAAATAAAAATGTGTTCCGAAGCTTTCATTTAACATAACCCAAGTTCTTTTTTAATATCTCCAATTACAGACACAACTAATTTACAATTGTATAATTAGTCCATTGAAATGTTACAATTTAAGGACCTTATATTACATTTTTTAGAGGACGCAATTTTATTTTTGGGACATGTCTGGGGTCAATAGAAGCTTAACCCCAAGTTTTTGGGGTTGCCGCCCTTGTCCCCCGGCCGCCATCTTGGAAAAAGGGGTGCAGACACCTTTTTTGCGATATCTCAGAAACTATGCGTCCTACAGAAAAATCGTGAAGACATAATTTGTAGCAAATCGCTTTGCCTACAAATATGTTTATTTAAGAAAAGAAGAAAATTAAAGAAGTTATAAGCGAAACATAACATAACATAACTTCACGCTTGTCTCCCCGAAATTCCCGCTCCAAAGTTGACCGGGTTCGTATCTCATCTCATGAGAGAATTCGGTCAAAACTTGACCTAAACCTACTTGATAGTATACAATTCAAATTTAATAGTTTCGGAGGGACCGTGCAGGAACTATAGGTGGCAGCACTAAATCGACCAAAAAGACACTATGCGCACAGTAAAGAAAACTTATCAGACCTGACATCGTGCTTTCAATTATGTAAACAAAATTATGTCTTCAATTAATTTATTTTTGAATATGATAAAAGGTTATCGACATAGCTCAAAGAATAAGCAAGCTGAAGTGGCAGTGGGCCGGCCATATCTCGCGAAGAACCGACAACCGCTGGGATAAACGTGTTCTTGAGTGGAGACCGCGACTCGGCAAACGTAGTGTAGGACGCCCTCCGGCCAGGTGGGATGACGATCTGCGAAAGACTGCGGGCAGATGCTGGATGCGGCAAGCTGAAGACAGGGCGCTATGGCGCTCATTAGGAGAGACCTATGTCCAGCAGTGGACTAGCATAGGTGATGATGATGATGATAAAAGTTATAAAATATGGGTTCAAATCTTTTTAATTTTTTAACCAATATTTGTAGTAATTTCTTTATCAGGGAAACTGTAGGAACCTATGACGGATGTAAAGGATTTTCTGAAGCCAATCATTCGGATGTTTGCTGAAAACAGATTTAAAGATAATGTTTAATTATTATTAATTGTTGAGTAGAGTAGAGACGCTAGGGCGAGGCTTGCGAACATTAGTGCTTTGAATAAATGCAAAACAATTCCACCATATATGTAGGCAGCTTTATTTTGACACAATAAAGACACAGCAATGATGTCGTATAGCGACAGATTAAATCGGATTACTTTAATAATTATTACAACAATGAACAAACTTATATTCTTAGTATTAAGTAGGTACGTGAACAAGGCAGAAAAGGAAGTGAAGTCACAGATTAATAAATAGTTACTAACGTAATCTTTTTAATTTAATCATAGACAAGACAATATTGCTTATGGTAAAAATTCACTATGATTGTATGTAAAGGGTATACACATGATCTATCTCGATCTTCAACATGAATTACAAAACTTAGTTATTGTCACTACTAATATAATTGATTATTTCTAAATGCTCAAAACTCATACTTACGTATACTTCTTTACTGCGTTTTTCACATAACCATTGCATGAGAGTTTGAGAATTCTTTGGAAAGTAGTACCTTTATGCTATTTGATTTATTTAATTTTTTTTGTGGATTTATTGATATATCTATTTCGTACCTAGTTCACCTAATAAACATAAATCCTATGTTCCGTGTCTTTTATAATAAACTAGCTGTAGCCTCCACCCATGTGGAATTCAGTTTCCGTTCCCTATATATTTATATTATGTTATTCCAGACTATAATCTATCCCCAGCCAGATCCGTTCAGCCGTTAGAGCGTGATTGAGTAACAAATATCTAACTTACAAACTTTCACATTTATTATATTAGTAGGATAGTAGGAAGTAGGATGAATGTATAATACTTAATTAATATATATATAGCTGCTCGTGCTGATTCACTGACTCATTGATCACCTCTCCTGAACAATTTTGTATGAATTTTTTTTTTCACTGATGGTTTCGTATAGAGGATAAAAATTCATTCGGAGGAAAAATATGGAGAGAGCTGATGATTGAGGATTTCGGAGACGGGTGAAGAGGTATTGAAGATAGGTTGGGGGTGCTTGAGCAAATGTCACTCAAAACGTCATTCAATTGCCAGCAAAAAATTCAAAATGGCGAAAAAAAAATGGCCGCCATACAAATTTCGTCGGTGTCTATCTCAGAGAGTATAAAAGATGGAAGAGTAGTTTCTTCCCGCTGGCCAGCGGGGGGGTATCCGAAGGGATTTCCGCACGTAAAAAAAAAAAAAAAAAGAGTATAAAAGATGGAAGAGTAGTTTCTTCGCAAAAGATGATCAGGATCCAAAGGTCTACTCGATGAATAGAAAAAAAATTCAAGATGGCGGAATTTATTTTTCTATAGAAAATGTATGGCGAATATTGAATAGACTACAAGTTTTGAACTATGCAAGACTTTGATTTATGGTTTCTTTTTAAAATGTTTTTGTGGAAGAACTCTTAGTCAGCAACATGTAGATAGATGATGATCGAGGGTTTGGAAGATGGGTGAGGAGCACGGCCAGGGTATTAAACATAGGTGAGGGCTGCTCAAACAAAAAATACTTGGAACCTCATCCAATTGGCAGTGAGCTGAAAAAAAATTCTAAATGGAGAAAAATACGAGTAGATGGCCGCCATACAAATCGTCGGTGTCTATCTCGGAGAGTATAAAAGATAGAAGAGTGGTTTCTTAGCAAAAGATGATCAGGACCTGAAGGTCTACTCAATGAACAGAAACAAAATTCAAGATGGCGGAATTTATTTGTCCATACAAAATATATGGAGAATATTGAAGAGACTGCAAGTTGGGAACTATGCAAGACTTTGGTATGGTTCCTTTTCAGAATGTTTTTATGGAAGAACTCTCAGTCAGAAATATGGAGATAGATGATGATCGAGGGTTTGGAAGATGGGTGAGGAGCATGGCCAGGGTATTAAAGATAGGTGAGGGCTGCTCAAACAAAAAATACTCGGAACCGTATCCAATTGGCAGGGAGATGAAAATAAATCCAAAATGACGGATTCAAGATCACTCACTGACACAATTGTTCTCCTAGAAGGAGTAATGGGGGACATGGATGATGTATGGGAAAAATGTAGAGAGAGCTGAGGTGACTATGGGAAAAATCCGAAATGTCAAAAAATTCAAGATGGCGGCCAACATGGTGGTCGTTTCTCCGCCATCTTTGATGACATGGCAACATGGGTGTCATTTTTGAGTAAATCGAGGCTTCTGATTTTGAATTTTTGAAAAAAAAGATGAAAAATCCAAGATGGCGGATCGATTTTTTTACATAACACTCGCGAGCTGCTTGCAGCTCGCGCACCGCGCAAAATACTAGTATAGATATATACTTATTCATTGTCAAAGTTTCCCTTATCTTAGAGTGATGCATTGAGCTACATGGCATCAATGCACGTTTTGTTATCTCAAGGCCGATGCATCGGTAATTTCGATACGCATCAATAAAACAAAAACTATAATAAGAAATAGGTAGGTACTGGCTGGGCGGCGGGGGGGAATCCGAAGGGATTTCCGCACGAAAAAAAAAGGCACTGTTACTTATTCTCTGGCATAACCTATTAGTAATTCGGTATTTTTTGTAATGCTTGAGAAAATGTTTTTGTTCTCTAGAAATGGAAAAAAATTAAACAGTTGATAGTTGAAAAGGAGCTGCATCGGATAAGTTTCATTAAGCCCCGTAGCAGACATACTTCGCAACGGAAGGCATTTAACGACCTCAGACTTTCTGGAGCGCTGACCTACGTAACATTCTAGCACAAGCAAGCCTTCGATGGCAACGATCCGAGAAATGTTCCGCATGTGCCAAAATACGGTTCAGATCAGACTGGCGCTATCGTAGTCAGGGTCTGCCGTACAAATGGTAAAGTAATACGCTTGGGGATGAACTGCGCTATCTGAACCCATGTTGGGTAATTGAAATCCTCGTCCATATGTCTCACTCAGGTGACGGAGAAATTATCTACCAACATCCTTAAAAAGTTTTGCTTCACCACTCCTTGTGCCACTGAGTCGGGAGTTTCTATGGCCAGTTAATTCTAAACAATATAGGCACAAACTCTTTTTCTGGGGTTGCATTATTATTCGTCCCTAAACTTTATAAGTCTAAGACTGCTCTTTGCATGTCTAAAGTGCAAGCGACAGTTGAAAACTAAAGTCCCAATATCTTATCTTAGACTAATCAAGCTCCGTGGCGGAGGCGTGTCGTGGGTGTCCTGTCCGATATTTTTTTTTTTCAAAATAAGTACATATTTTGTCGATACCAAGTCATCTCACCAAATTCAGAGACCTAATTCTGTGACACCTTATATATAACTATATATAATTTATAATTATAATACCTATATATATATATATATAACTTTACCATACGATAAGCTACTTTACTTAAAACGTTAAACAACAAAATTGGTTGACTATGATGTAGGTATATCGATAGCGATAAAACAATGAACAAGAACAAGAAGCAGCGACAAAGCGCGATCTTACTATGAAACAGTCGTGAGTGTGAAAATATTTTTTAATGATTTAATTTATTGCGGCTTCTGAACGGTGCTGTTTATCTGTATCGAAGTTTAACAAGTAATGTTTATCGAAATATTCGATAATTACTAAATTCGGTGGTACATATTTAATGTATTATTTGTTATCATAAAATTTACTGAATTAAATTACTTACCCTTTAGATGCGCAACCAGCCTTACCTGCAGTGCTATTCTCTAAGGACCACAGCCTTGCGCGCAGCGCTGCGCTCGTCGACGAGCTCGCAAAATGCTGCTTTGGATTTATATTTTATTTTAATTTTGATTTTAATTTATGATTTAGATTTAGATAAATCTAAATCTAAATCTAAATCTAAATCTAAATCTAAATCTAAATCTAAATCTAAATCTAAATCTAAATCTAAATCTAAATCTAAATCTAAATCTAAATCTAAATCTAAATCTAAATCTAAATCTAAATCTAAATCTAAATCTAAATCTAAATCTAAATCTAAATCTAAATCTAAATCTAAATCTAAATCTAAATCTAAATCTAAATCTAAATCTAAATCTAAATCTAAATCTAAATCTAAATCTAAATCTAAATCTAAATCTAAATCTAAATCTAAATCTAAATCTAAATCTAAATCTAAATCTAAATCTAAATCTAAATCTAAATCTAAATCTAAATCTAAATCTAAATCTAAATCTAAATCTAAATCTAAATCTAAATCTAAATCTAAATCTAAATCTAAATCTAAATCTAAATCTAAATCTAAATCTAAATCTAAATCTAAATCTAAATCTAAATCTAAATCTAAATCTAAATCTAAATCTAAATCTAAATCTAAATCTAAATCTAAATCTAAATCTAAATCTAAATCTAAATCTAAATCTAAATCTAAATCTAAATCTAAATCTAAATCTAAATCTAAATCTAAATCTAAATCTAAATCTAAATCTAAATCTAAATCTAAATCTAAATCTAAATCTAAATCTAAATCTAAATCTAAATCTAAATCTAAATCTAAATCTAAATCTAAATCTAAATCTAAATCTAAATCTAAATCTAAATCTAAATCTAAATCTAAATCTAAATCTAAATCATAAATTAAAATCAAAATTAAAATAAAATAAAATATAAATCCAAAGCAGCATTTTGCGAGCTCGTCGACGAGCGCAGCGCTGCGCGCAAGGCTGTGGTCCTTAGAGAATAGCACTGCTGATCAGATAGTTCAAAGTGCAGCTATTATCCATTATTTGACAAATTCATTCCTTCGATGCAGCGCGGCGATTCGTCACAGACTGAGCCGTGTACGTACCGTGCAAGATGAAACTATGTTAGCCATTGCAAAGTGGCACCTCGCGTTTCTAACACGTATTTCACTTCTATGTATTATTATTTAAGTGCACAAGATGTTCACGATTTACTGCCACAGTAAATCGAAGGATGTTAACTCAACCTGTGGAAAATGTAACTTCGGTATACCTACTATCGTCATTTTATGACAAGCTTCAGTGCAGAGACAGTACTAAGCCTAGCGGGATACAAGCGAATGTCCTTTTTGTTGGGGTATCTACTATTAGGACAGCCTTAGACTGCTTCTCTGTTGGTCTACTAGCAACCCATTTGCAAAGTTCCCTGGGTAGGCTGTAAGATTGCAACTTCGGTCAATCAAAGGCCTTAGCCATATCTAGACTGACTATCAGTGCCTCACCTTGACTATCGTTGGCTCACGCCCAACAGTGTATGCAAAAAGTCGACGGTTGCGCGATTGTGGCAGAATCCATGCTATTAGCCACTCAGAAGGTACCTTCAAAGTAGTTATCTCAAAAACTGCGTGTCAATTACAAGCGGCAATAACTTCAGAAGAAATAATATAAAAATGCAAAATAAAAGATAATGTAGATGCATTTTTTTTATACCAGTTAGACTTTTTTTAAACAAGCACACGGCCAACCTGATGGAAAGCGGTTACCGTGGTCTATGGACGTGTGCAACACCAGGGGCGTCACACTCGCGCTGCCGACCATGTAAAAACCTTCTAATGCCCTTCTTGAAGAACCCCATATTGTAGTCGCTTGGGAAAACGACAGCAGGGAGATCATTCCACAGTTTGAGCGTGTGCGGAATGAAGTTCCTTTCATACCTCACTATGCACACCGTTGCCCGTTGTAACGTGTGACGATAGAATGTGGCCGTGGGCATCATATCGAACAATTCTTCTGAACACATACCATTGTATAGGCCGTAAAACACGCAATCTCTCCTATCACTGAGAGGTTCCACACTGCCTGAAAGTATGGGGGTTTCGACGATCATTAGTGTCCGTCTTTGCACCGAGTCGAACGGGTCAAGTTGGTATACAGGTGCCCCGGCAAATGTCGACAGCAGTACTCCATTGGGGGCCGGAATTGCGACTTATAAAGAAGTCTTGAAGTCTTTTCCCGTAGTGAAGTACTGCTTTGTCCTGTTAAGTTAAACAACAACAAACAGTTAAGTTAAGGCAAACAGATGAATAAATATAGATAATATCTATTGTACTAGGTGTTTACAAATGCAAAATATGTACAAAATTAAGTAGTCTATGTAACATCTTCTGATGTTCTATTTGCTGATTTTATGGAACATGTCATAATTATTTGATGTAGATACGGTTCTATTCTTGAAGATTAAGAGAACTGCAATAGTGCAAATTGCGAACACATGCCGATTATATTTTTTTATTTTATTCAATATCTTTAAAAATGACGAAATAATCGGAAGGATACACTTAACGTTTCCACCCTGTATATAAATATATATATACATCCTGTTACTTATTGTACGTCCACTATGGCCATTTCTGCATCTAATATGGCGTCCACCTGCTTACGACGTCCATATAACGGACGTCAAATAGGAGACTAGGCGCACTGGCGACGGTAACTATCGAAATGACCAAATATGAAAAAAAAATTGGACGTCATTTTTCTTCCAATCTTGCTATACTGAATATTTACGTAGTTCCGTTGATTTTCGTTGCAAAATGAATAGCGCTGTTGTCAATTTTGGAATACTTTCATTGATAGCCGTGTTTGACGTCCGCACAAATTTTGGAGATGCGACGTTGCCGTACGGTGCGCATTGTTTATGTTTCAGATAAATCATAGTATTTAGCTATTTCACCTGGTACACGGGCGTCGCATCATTAGTGAGCTCAGATTTGCGTGTTCGATGCTCTTTGATAAAAAGCGAGACCGCGTTTCTAGGTGAATTGTAGTACCTTGTTACCTTTTCGAAACTGTGTACCCTTATACGGACGCCAGATTACCCTAAAGTATTATTATTAGTATTATTTGACGTCCATATCTTCGATACCTACCTGATATCGGCAATATATGGACGTCAAATAGTAGTTAGTGTGTGTATTTTTGGGTAATCTGGCGTCTGTATCATGAAAACACACATATTTTCATAATACGGACGCCAGATTATTGTAACATTTGATTAAATTGTGTGCAACATGATATTGTGTTTATATAAGGATCTTACTTAAGTTCTTTTCGTAAGAGGTCATTTTTGTTAAATTTTGTGAAGTTTCATTTATTTTGAACTTTATTGAAATTATTAGAGTTTTAAATATGGACGCTATATAACTAAAAATATGTTTAACGTACGTTATTTGGCGTCCGTATTACCCTTATACGGACGCCAGATTACCCTAAAATATCAACATTCTGTATTATTTGACGTCCATACTGAGTGTAAGAAGTCCCTACTAACATCCTTCGGGACCCAAGCCAACCTGGCCTGCCCGCGGTGCACTCTGCTGATTAACGGAGAAGGCTCTGGCAACCCGCCAACACGCACTGGACCAGTGTGGCGGGTTATGGTCCAAACCCCCCCAATATAACGATGGACAAAAGAGCATGGCCTCTAGTGCCCGGCGGCTCCAGCTGCAAGACTGACGTGGACGGGTGTCGGTCGAGCACTGGAGTCAGGGGTCCTAAAAATCTCCGGTCGAGGTGCTACCGTCAAACGACCGCAGGCAAGTGCTCAACGGAATACCGACGTAGGTTGTCGCTGGTGACATATAATACGCGCACATTAAGGACAGACGAGAAGATCATTGAGCTGGAAGAGGAGATGAACAAGCTGCATTGGGACATAGTGGGTTTAGCAGAGGTCCGAAGAGTGGGCTAGGACACGACAACCTTAAAGTCTGGCAACTTGTTCTACCACCGGGAGGGCGACCAACAGTCCCAGGGTGGTGTCGGGTTCCTCATTCACGGATCCTTTGTAAACAACGTGGTATGTATCACGAGTGTGTCGAGCAGAGTTGCGTACCTGATACCCAGAGTATCAAAGAGGTACTCGTTGAAGGTCATACAGGTTTACGCACCGACCTCAGCGCACCCGGCCGACGAAGTGGAAGTTATGTATGAAGACATCATCATACATACTTCCAAAAAATACTTCACCGTTGTTATGGGGGATTTTAATGCAAAACTGGGTAGGAGGGGTGATGACGAGTTGAGAGTGGGGCAATTTGGATGTGGGCGGAGAAATCCCAGGGGCCAGAGGTTAGCCGACTTTCTGGAGAAGGAGGAACTCTTTATGATGAACTCCTTCTTCAAGAAGCCACCTCATAGGAAATGGACCTAGATGAGTCCCGATGGTTCCACGAGGAATGAGATCGACTTCATGATGTCTACAAAAAGACGAATATTCAATGATGTCTCCGTGATCCACAGGGTGAAAACCGGAAGTGATCATAGAATGGTTAAAGGCACATTGAATATCGATGTCAAACTGTAAACGTCTGACTAATGAAGTCCACACTCCGACCTACTGCAGCCCATATACAAGACCCCGAGAGCTTTCCACTCGAGCTCGCAAACCGCTTCTCTGGCCTGGAGGATTGCGGTTCTGTGGACGAGTTCAACGACAGGTTGGTAGAAACTGTCTACAAGGTAGGGGAAGTCTTCTTCAGACCACGCCGGAAAGATAGACCTCAAAAACTATCAGATCACACCCACGACCTTATGGCAGAACGACGCTCATTGACGTTGCAGACTTCCGAGGACGCTGAAGCATATCGGCAGCTCAATAGACGGATCTCTAAGTCTTTGCGACACGATGTCCGTGTCTTTAATACCAACCATATTAAAGATACGATAGAGCAAAATAAGGGCTCTAAAGTGTTCGCAAGAGACTTGTCTATTGGGCAGAGCCAGTTGACGAAGCTGAAGACGGAAGACGGCAGTGTAACGTCTACTAAGTCAGAGGTATTGAGGGAGATCGAAAGGTTCTACGGACAGTTATATACCTCAGTAGCTAAGCCTGTTGATGATTTGGATAAAGATCCAAGAGCCAAATTAACCCGACACTACACAGAAGATATTCCGGACAACAGCCTGTATGAGATTAGGATGGCCCTCAAACAGCTCAAGAGCAACAAGGCGGCGGGTGAGGACGGAATTACATCGGAGCTTCTGAGTGCGGGTGGAACACCGATACTGAAAGCTCTACAGAGGGTCTTTAATGCCGTCCTTCTCGAGGGTACTGCGCCCGAAGCGTGGAACAGAAGCGTGGTGGTTCTATTCTTCAAGAAAGGTAATAAAACCTTACTGAAGAACTACAGGCCCATCTCGCTTTTGAGCCATGTTTACAAACTGTTTTCGAGGGTGATCACGAATCGTCTCGCACGCAGGTTTGATGACTTCCAGCCTCCCCGAACAAGCCGGTTTCCGTAAAAGCTATAGTACCATACGCTGCGGCAGATTATACAGAAGACCGAGGAGTATAATTTGCCACTATGCTTGGCGTTCGTGGACTATGAGAAAGCCTTTGATTCGATCGAGACTTGGGCAGTGCTGCAGTCTCTTCAGAGGTGCCACATTGACTATCAGTATATCGAAGTGCTGAAGTGCTTGTATAAAAACGCCACCATGTCGGTCCGAGTACAGGATCACAGATGGTGACACAGTGAAGCTCGGGTTACACAGCGAGCTATGGAACGGGCTATGCTTGGGGTTTCTCTACAAGATCGAATCAGAAATGAGGAGATCCGTAGACGAACCAGAGTTACCAACGTAGCAGAGCGAGTCAGCAAGCTGAAGTAGCAGTGGGCAGGGCACATAGCTCGGAGAACCGATGGCCGTTGGGGTAGAAAGGTCCTTGAGTGGAGACCACGTGACGGCAAGCGCAGCGTAGGTAGGCCTCCCGCAAGGTGTACATACGACCTGGTAAAGAGCGCAGGGACTTGGTGGGTGCAGGCCGCTACAGACCGGTCAAAATGGAGTCAATGGGGGAGGCCTATGTGGCAGTGGACTTCCTACGGCTGATATGATGACGTCCATATCTTCAATACCTACATAAGAATGTATGTTTCATAAGCTTTTAATTTGATCCCAATATTTGTTTCATTTACATCAATATTTTTTAATATTGCTTATTATAAATAGTCTATAGTATAGCATGACTGGGTAAGCCATATCCTCGAAGTGAGGAGGACGAGGCATTTTTAATGCCAAGAACCTTCAGAACCGCGAAGTGTACTGTGCAGTTTCAGGGATTATTTCCACAACCGCGGGTCCGTGATGCATCGTGCATGATATAATAGGTAATAAGAATGGCAGCGTCGCATTCTACAAAGGAATTGCAATACGCAGTAGAATGAATTAAAAATCATGTATTTCAAAAGAGTTCTGATGAGTGGTAATGTGGATAGGAGTCCTTATGGGTTTCCCTCTGTCTGGCAATATACGAATATTTGTATATCAACATATCGTAAATATTTAAAAAAATAAGTTGTACATGATTTTTGGAATAATTTAATGGACCAATATTCGCTGTCATAGTATATATATATATATATATATATACAAACAAGATTGCTCGTTTAAAGGTATGAGATTACATAATTTTAAGAAATTTTTAATGTATTCTTCTCTAGTAGGTAGTAGGTACGAGTACGAGGTGGGGTGCGACTGGTTGGATCACCTCCAAGTTTGGTGCACTCTGGGCAACGTGGGCGATGACGCATCATTGATTGCTCCCTGGAGTAGCTGGCGTCAACGTCAACGGCCAAGAGTCTGACCAACAGGCCCTTTTCAGGGCCAGCTGACCCCATTCCACGAGGGGGTCGGGGTATGGCGAGGCCCGCGGGGGGACGTGGTCGCTCCAGGTACCCCTCTGCTGTCATCAGAGGGGACACTGCGAATGGCCCAGGGTCAGTCGGAGTGCGAGGGATATGCTCTATGGGTAACCTTACACCCCGGCGTCTGTAGACCCGAGACGGCGTGCGGTTTTAGTCGGTTCAAGCCCGACATAACCGCACCCGCTGACTGGCGGGGGGGTATCCGAAGGGATTTCCGCACATAAAAAAAAAAGGTACGAGTACGAGGTGCGTATAGGCACCATTAGAGTTGCAGATAAAACATTATGCATAGATACTATAAAAATATTTTGATCACCTTTTGTCACACTATGAACAGCCTTAAATTATCTATCTAATTCCTTTAAACGCGATATTCTTTTATTCATATATATATATATATATATATATATATATATATGTGTATGTGTATATTTAGTGTACAGGGGGTTTCGGGGGTGATAAATCGATCTAACTCGGTTTCACTTTCAAAAAAACATCGTGAGAAAAAATCAAGCAAAACCTCGGTCACCCAGATATTATTATTGAAGCAAGAAGCAAAATGTCACTGACTGGCACACCCTGGTAAATTTGGATTTGGTCCAGCTAACCAAGCATTCATAGCTTCGTTCAGACCCGCACTCTCACAGTTTTTACTAGTGAGATCGAGGGCACTGTAAATCGAAGACAGAAATACTGGTGAAGCTACGCTTGAAATTTTTTTGGGTCCCCAAGTCTCTTTACCGATATAATACGGCGATCTTATCGGCAAAGACATCGAAAAAATCCATACACGGGAATGATGGGGAACTTTTAAATATTACTTATGTTTTGAACAATTTTACTGATTTTCAGCTGGTTGGGACTTTATGCACATTCGAATGTCTAAATTGACCGGACAGTAAAATCGGTTCATAGGCTTTCGCGTAAGTAAAGAACAAAGAGAAAAAAAAGAAAAGAGAAAAAAACGAGAGAAAAGAAGTTTCTAAATAATCTACGATGATTTTACAAACGGTTTCATATCTGTAAAGAGATTATCTACAACTTGATATACTTATTGTCGTTGTCCTAAACCAATCACAAGTATTGAAAAAGTTGAAAAATAATTGGCGGAAAGGGACCATCACACCTGGCGGCAAGATGTGTTTTGCAGTCTCAGGAATATGAATCCAGTCACAGTTTTTGCTAAGATTTTGCTCGGCTTACTTGACCTGAAGAAATCATATAAATTAAAAAACCGCTTGTAGCGCATAAATATACTTCATTGATCATCTGACGAACAATGACTTCCCATCGCAATTGAATAAGTATTATGAATTAGGAATTGACACTGTCTACCATTATATATATTGTTTATACTAAGTATTTGAATCATGTGATTAGTCTTAGCTTCTCATTAAAAAAAAAATCTGCTCAAAACTGGAGGTAAAAGAGCAGAGAGACCGCCTATATAACGATATTGATAGAACGTAACTCAACTATTAGTTTCAGTACTCCACTCCTTCTCCTAGATTATATTATGAATAGTTAAATCGTAATATTAAACTACAGGCGACATAAATGTCACCCCCAGCCGCTGGCGCACCTTTGGAAAGAAATGGTACTGATTGCACAGTTCGATAGTCACCAAGGTGCAATTTTATCACTGATTGAACAATCTATTTTTTTAACAATCTATAGAAATAGGGAACTCTTTTAGCGACAAAACTAGCTTTTATGAACTCCTTTGTAGTTAGTAGCACGTCTTTGAACCTCGAGATCGGCTTTTAGCACCCGAAACCACGAATTTGACAAATGTACACTATAGGATCACGCGTTACTTTTTTAACCGACTTCAAAAAGGAGGAGGTTCTATGTTTGTCTGTATCTTTGTTTGTATGTTCATATTTTTACTGGTGGTAGAAATTTGATGATCCAAATTTGTCACAAAATTCGGCCGGGTAGGTACCACCGTGCACGATTGCAAAAAACCCTCCATAGTAATCCAATTTCGGTTTGATTGCGTTCAGGGGTCAGCAAGTGCATGGCCGGGCAGGGGGATTGTGGTCGCAGCACTAGTGGTATCGGTGGGTGTCACGCGGTGCTGGTCCGACAATCCTCTTCTGATGAGGCCGTCAAGCTGAGTGCCACCATTGTTTGTCTTTTGTTTGGAATACATATTTCAAAAGGCCGTATATACTTATTGTTGCCGATTCTGCTTTTAGAAAACTCTCTAAACTAGACACCCTTTTTAATAAAGTCTAGATTTAATCCAACTCTCGACTCGACTTCGACACTCATAAAACAAAATTTCCAAATTCAAATGAAATAGTTTTAGCAGCAGTATAGGTTAGTGGAGGCTTAAGTAAAGTCAAGTAAAGAGGCTTGGTCTTTGCCGATAAGATCGCCGTATTATATCGGTAAAGAGACTTGGGGACCCAAAAAAATTTCAAGCGTAGCTTCACCAGTATTTCTGTCTTCGATTTACAGTGCCCTCGATCTCACTAGTAAACTCTTAAAAGCTCCTGTCGCAATAAACTGTGAGAGTGCGGGTCTGAACGAAGCTATGAATGCTTGGTTAGCTGGACCAAATCCAAATTTACCAGGGTGTGCCAGTCAGTGACATTTTGCTTCTTGCTTCAATAATAATATCTGGGTGACCGAGGTTTTGCTTGATTTTTTCTCAAGGTCAAGGGTAAAAAAAATTAGCTTTTTGCGATTTTCAGCAAAACGGTAAGTTTTATCATAAAAGTACCTTAGACAATATTGTAGATCATAAAATTATCTATAAAAAATGTTTAAGTACTTTTTTTCCTACGAGCCACCGTTTCTCAGATATTGTCAAGGCCGGTCGTGCTCTAATGTTGAATCACAAGCAATCACAAGCAATGGAGGATCGCTATTGACGCAATTTACTTGCATCCAAAATGAAGATGAAGAAGAAGCAGAAGAATAAGAAGAAGAACAAGAAGAAGATCAAGAAGAAGGACAAGAAGAATTTGAATCTTACGAATCAGGCGAATGAACTTCACCACTTTTTTTTAATTTACATCGCTTTTATCTTTTCCAATCTTTGAAAATTTCCGTTATTTTGCAGTAGTTTCACATTAAACAGTATCACAACTGACCCGTGGAGTAGGCCTACTGGGGAAACCACGTTAAAAAAACGCGCTAAGTACACTATCACATAGGTGGCGTGGAAACGTGTGCATATTATGACGATAACAACTTTTATAACTTTTTGAATAATTTCTTCTTCTTCATATTCAAAAAGTAAGCATACAAAATGCTTAAAAATTTAATTGAATTAATTAGGCGGAGTTATCAAAAAACAATGTTTAAAAATGACTGTAAAGTTTCCGTAGTTCGCAAGAATTACGGTAGATGGCTCCAACGTCGCCTTAAGACGTATATGATATATCGGAGAATTTCGAATATCTGGGACGTGTCTAGGTGACTCAGTTGGTCAGAGCATTCCCCCTGTAAGGGACTGGTCGCGGGTGCACGTCCCGTCCTAGATGTTCTCTTTTTCCGATCTAAATCTTTAAAAAAAAAGTATGCATACAAAATGTTTAAAAATTTAATTGAACATACAGGAAACTTTAAGGTCCACACTGAGGCTACTTGTTCAAATTCAACTCTTCTTGTTACCTTTAAACGAGCAATTTTATGTATAATAATAAAACAAAGTCATATTAGTGATGATCGACTGCGATGAACTCGACAACGGGTAGACCGAGTTTCATGATCTTTCATTTTTAGGGTTCCTTTGCCAAATGGCAAAATACGGAACCCTTATAGATTCGTCATGTCTGTCTGTCTGTCCATCCGTATGTCACAGCCACTTTTTTCCGAAACTATAAGAACTATGCTGTTGAAACTTGGTAAGTAGATGTATTCTATGAACCGCATTAAGATTTTCACACAAAAATAGAAAAAAAAAACAATAAATTTTGGGGGTTCCCCATACTTAGAACTGATATACTCACCATTTTTTTTTGATCAAACCCTTACGTGTTTGGTATCTATGGATAGGTCTTCAAAAATGATATAGATGTTTCGAATATAATTTTTTTTCTAAACTGAATAGTTTGCGCGAGAGACACTTCCAAAGTGTTAAAATTTGTCCCCCCCCCCCTGTAACTTCTAAAATAAGAAAATGATAAAACTAAAAAAAATATATGATGTACATTACCATGTAAACTTCCACCGGAAATTGGTTTGAACGAGATCTAGTAATTAGTTTTTTTTAATACGTCATAAATCGTAAACCGCAATTTACCTTGGTAAGGTATGTAGTAAGTATGGGGAATGCTACGGAATCCTAAAAAACCATCTAAACATTAATAAATAAAACAGACGTTATACACTTTCGAAATTTTGCACGGGAAACGCGTTTTTTTTGCAATTTACCAGAGATCTACTAAATCGATTGAAGTAGGTACACTGGAACTCATTCGCTTTGTTTTTTTTAAATACTAATTTTTTATACGAATTACTTTTTTGTATGACCTACTGTTTTCATTTTCTTCGTGAAAATCTGTTTTTGGTACAGTCAACGATAGAAGTCGCTTAACTCACGTCATCGTCACCGAACGTTCCATATTTTTATAACAACACCATCTTAGTTGTAGCTGATGAACTCATTTGGAACCTTGACAAAAAAAATTTTTCTGTCCTTGATGAAGTTTCGAAATTATTCATATTTCACGTTAGCTACAAATTTTCTTGATGACCACTTTTGTGACAATTTGTGACAAGTCTTGATGGTAAGTGTCTCCTCTCCATGCTGTATAGTGTATTACGCAAGATTCGCCTCCCCAACTGTGTAATAGTGATTAAATATAATTTGAATCTTGATCAAATGACATGCACAGGCTTATAGCAATATAGTCTCTCTAACTTTGGATCTTGGATCTGAACAGTATTTCAGTAATGAGTGGAGGAACGGGGCCAGATGTTCCTCCGATACAAAGGGAAGAGCCTCCGACCGGGCAAGGTTGTTGTTGGGGTATCGTATCGTAAATAAACGACACTTTTAGTGCAAAAATAAATATTAAATTGATCTGCAAGATGTCTCGCATGTCTTTGTTCGTCGGTCATTCGACGATCACTATGATTGAAAGAGATGATAAATTTACTAACTTAGTCTTCTTTTGCGGTATTACATTTATTATTCCACAATTAGCTATTTGAAATATAATTAAACTTGACGAAGACTCACGCAATTTAAAAATCATCTTTTTACTGTCATAAATGCGAAAGTTTCAATGGATTACTCAATTACGCTAGATTGGTTGAACTGGATGAAATTTGGTACAGAGATAGGTAGTAGTCTGAAATAGCACATAGATTACTTTTTATTCCGGGAATAGGTTTATGTGGATATCGGAAACGGTAAATAGGATTGTCAAAAATTAGAAAAGTAGTGTAGTAGTATAAAAAAACCGGCCAAGTGCGAGTCGGACTCGCACTTGGCCGGTTTTTTTTCATGTCTTTGTCATCGAGGGTTCCGTAAAAATAAATTTACGGTTTTCGCAATTTTTCCTTTATCTGTGCTATAAGACGTTACCTCGTACCAAATTTCAAGATTCTAAGTTCATGGGAAGTAACCCTGTAGGTTTTGATTCCCGTGCGAGTTTCGAAAAATTGCGGAAATATGCGGCATAAACGGCTGTACCTTTACATTGCTTTGGCTTAGAAGTTTGATTTTTTCACAGCTCCAAGGGACAGTAGACCTGAGTATTGGATATAAATTTCAGTTTGATACCTCCACGCGTTCCTGAGAAAAACGGTCTTGACCGACGGACGGACGGACGGACAACGAAGTGATCCTATACCTAAGTGTTTCGTTTTTTTCCTTTTGAGGTACGGAACCCTTAAAATATAAAAATTTTGAAAACGCCGTGTCCACATTTATCACTTTTAATGAAGCAATGAAACTTTCAGCAATCATAGCGATGACTTATTGGTACAAGGTTTTACAGAGGTTTTCAATTAAATTGATTTGTTATATCTTCGTGAACCGCCATCGTGGTGAAAGCTTATGAATGCAAAAAGATTATTTAAAATTGTTCCAGTAGTTTTTCGGGAAGCTTGATACGATAATCTACTCGAATAATTGTTATTAAGCTTATAAACAAAAAAAAGAGAATACAGTTTATGATAGGAATGAATGGATTTAGATAGAACACAAAATACGTCTTAGTTTAATATACTGTTTACATAGGTTTAGAGATGGAAACCTAATGGAAATATGGGGATCAATAGGTAGACGGTGCGGAGCGCGAACGCGTGGGCTGCCGCTGCATCCTTCTGCGAGCAAGTAATGCTCGAGAAGAAGGCGGCGGCGGGGCGGGTGCGGGAGAGAATCAAGTCTCTCCCAATCTGCAGAGCCCGCGAGGCGCGGAGGCGATTCAGACGTCGAAGGTCGCTCAACGACCTCGGTCCTCCATGAGCGCAGGCCTGGGGGCGACAGGTGGAGCGCCTGTCACCCTAGCAGAAGCAGGCCAGGGCAGCGGCGCGTTTCGCATCACCTTTGTTGAGGCCAGACGGGGAGTCCGTGGTGTCCAAACCCAAGGCATCTCGAAATAGGAGATAGCCTGGGTCAGTCGGGTTGTGAGGGAAATGCCTTTTGGGCCACCTTACACCCTGCCGTTTGATGACCTGAGATTCGAGCCCGATATAACCTCCCCCGCTGGCTGGCTAATCCGAGGGGATTTCCGCACAAAAAAAGGGATCAATAGGTAACGTATTGCAAATCGTGTGCGTTACTTTTTAATACAAAGTTGTTCTCTACTACCCGGTAATGGTTTAAACGTGGAATAAATTGGTTCGTGGTTGCTGCCTTAATTGAAAACATAAAATAAATCTCGGACATTTTTGGTAGAAAATGCGAAAATAAATTTTAAAATAAAATGTTGCAGCGTTTAAAATCCATTTCGCCTTTTCATTTCCGCGAAATCCACCAATGCGAATATAAACCAAATGTGTTAGTAAGCATTTTAAACTGAAACACTCTGTATAAGGATGTTCAATATGAAGGTGGAATATTCCGCAAATAAATAGCACCCACATACAAACAACATGTTTGTATGTGTTTGTTGGTGTTTGCTGAACCAATGTTTAACGCCATTACTTAATGATAGATATCGTCCGTAGTAGAAGAAGCACTATCTACAAACACCGTTCTATTTTGAAATATATAATAGTGAGGTCAGAAATATATTTGATAACAGTTTATCATTTATTATCATAATAGACTAAAATATAATTATACTGGTTTTTCTGCTATCTCTCTCGTGGTACATTCATAAAGATATGTATTGGGTACACTAATAATGTATTCACTTTAAGGCTTCCACTATCTTAGCAAGGTCTAATATACTTTCGAATACGAAAAGATACCTCAAAACCGGTTGCAATTTTTGCTAATTACAATTGTATTTTATTTATAAACTAGCGAACCAACCCGGCGTGGATCTGATGAAATGATTTTCCGTGATTTTTTAGGATACCTATAAATTGTCATCCAGGTATTTTTTTGATTTTGATACGATTTTCATTGTCGTGAAAATGCGTTGGATGGTTTGCATGGATGCACTTCATAATCTTCCATATACGTCTCTAATCTTTCACGTCTCAATCATCGAGTGCTGTGCGATAACGATAATGTTTGTGCTACTTTGAATAAGTACAACAGATAACACATCTATTGACTGCCTCAGTGGTGCATCGGTAGCGCGTGCGATTGTTCCTTATTGAATTACCAGATTCGATTGCCGGCTTATGCAAAAAAGTGTTGCATATTGGATTTTTCTGTTAGAAATTTTTCAGTAATATCTCAGAGTTAGGCAAAAGAGGCCCAGTCGATACCGAAAACAGCTGTTTAATAGGTGTACTCCTTCGGGAATTTACATGCGTGAATATAAAATATATATAGAAAGAAAATACTGTAAAGAATCTAAAAAAAAACCGGCCAAGTGCGAGTCGGTCTCGCCGATGAAGGGTTCCGTGGCAGCAAGTAACATAATATATATTTTTTTAATTTTTATATTTGAGTTGATTGAATGAAAGGTAAATTTATTTAAGGTAAATATTTATACTTGTGTAGGCTTGTTATTAGCAATATTTTCATCATACTTGTAGTACATAAATTGTTATTAGTCTGTAAGCCTTCCTAAAATAAATAAATAAATTGCGGTTTACGATTTATGACGTATTAAAAAAACTACTAACTACATCTCGTTCAAACCAATTTACGGTGGAAGTTTACATGGTAATGTACATTAATAACAATAATTTATATAGGTAATTACAATAAGAGAATGACAAAACTAAAAAAAATATTCATTTTTTTAGTTTTATTAGTCTCTGAGAAACCTCAATATCATATCTGAAGACCTAGGTTGATGAAAAACAAAATTGAGTTTCAGTTCTAAGTATGGGGAACACCATAAATTTATTTTTGTTTACACACCGCAGTGCTGAGAGTATAGGTAGCGTAATCGCAGATTTATGGAACAGGCATAATAATTAGTATGCACTACTAATTACAGAATTTAAATCTATCATAATTTGGCAATTAAAGCCATTTTGAATTATTTGAACTTTTAACCTTTGAACTTTTTAACTATTTTTACCTACCTTTAGTTACTGATTCCTGACAAATGGCCGCCGGGACAAGCTAGCAAATATGCATACAGTCCAGGTACATACTTACACCACAGAATATATATATAGTACTACACTACGTTATCCCATACATTTTATCCTTGTAAAAATAAGTGAGGTCTGGGAAACCCGCGACATTACACTACTCTGCTGAACAAATTTAATATAAATGACTAAGAACTTGAAGAAATTTATATCTACATATCGATTACAAAAGTAAGTTATCAAATAAACAATGAACTAGCGCATTGTGACGTCAAACTATCTCGATTTACCCGTCTTTCTACCAGAAGCAGATCTGATCTGGAAAGTGTCATCATGACCCCACAACTCCACAGCGAGGCCACCGGCATTTGTGCTAGTGCCTAGTCTGCTAGGGTTTCTGGGAATTTCCTTCCTAAGTATGACTCCCATTAAAACGATACGCTCTGTTTTGGTGTTGGAGAATGCTACATCTATACTCGTGTGCCTGAAGTCATAATGTATGGAAAATTCATCTCACAGAAGGTTTCGTGTTTTTCACCACCAACTATCTACACGTACGTTTGCATGTTTTTTATGAGGCTTAATTTAAAACAATGTAAATTTAAGGCGCGCCCAGGTTATTATTATTTATTCAATTTTTATTTTTAAGGTTAATAGAAACTAGCTGACCCAGCAAACTTTGTTCCGCCTTAGAATCAAGTTATGTTGGCCACCTTATGAGGCCAACATAACTTGTGAATGTCTCATATTTTTCATTATACTTATTACTAGTATAGGCACAGTATCCCGAGGGGGGCATCTCAAAGCCGTAGATGGCCCAGAGTCAGCCGGAACGCCCCCCGGAACGACCACCTTATTCGGCCAGATGCCGTTTTGGTTGGTTCGAGTCCTACATAACTTCCCCCACTCTGGCCAGTGGTGGGGTAACCGTGGAGATTATAGCAAAAAAAACACAAAAAGGCACATTATGGGCGGAGACGAATCTAAAAAATCAAAGATCAAGCAAATCGGTCCACCCGTTCTTGAGTTCATCGCGGTCATCACTAACACGACTTTGTTTTATATATAGTATGAAACAAAGTCGTTTTAGTGATGACCGCGATGAACTCAATCTATGTATATATTATATAGATTGATAGAATGTGCTGAAAGCCCTTTTTTTCTGTGCGTGAATCCCGTCGGCTACCCCTCCGCCTGCCAGCGGGGGTGGTTAGAGATGGCCCCGTCGAGTTTGGGAACCACGGAAATCTCCGTCTTGCCCCCGGACGCAACGCGCCGCCACCCCGGCCTGCTTTTGCTAGGGTGACAAGCGGCTCCACCTGTCACCCCCAGGCCTACGCTCATGGAGGACGGAGGTCGTTCAGCGACCTTCCAACGTCTGATTCGCTTTCGCGCCTCGCGGGCTCTGCGGTTCGGGAGAGACCTAAGTCTCGCCCGAACCCGCTACGCCGCCTCCTTCTCGAACATTACTTGCTCGCAGAAGGAGGGAGCGGAAGCTCACGCACTCGCGCTCAGCACCATCGCTGTGAGCAAGACGCCGAGCAAGAGGACTACCATTCCAATGGCTGCCAAGAGAGCCCGCCTCGGTGCCTCCCACGCCGGGCACTCCATCAGCGTATGCAGCTCTGAGTCCTTGCTTGCATCACAGTGATAGCACTTAGAAGTTGGCTCCTTCCTGGTCAGACATAGGTGGTCCCCGAAGCACCCCATCCCAGAGATCTCCTGTGTCAACTGGTACGAGAGGCTCCCGTGTCGGTTCTCTACCCAGTCCTCCATGATGGGTCTTACCGCCGCTACTACGGCGTGCCCTAGTGTGCTGAAAGCCTACGCAAAAAAGTTTTTTTTTTCAACTGTTTCTTCTTCAATCTCTGAGATCCTAAGGATCAACTTCCTGAAAGAACAATGATAATTATTTCACAAATAAAATAATATCCAGCATTAAGCAACTTCGCCTTAATTGTCCATGCGTTCGTCTTATGGCAGCGTGACGCTAGCCGCGTGGTCGGTGACTTTTACACTAAACAACACTGATAACGTGAGTGGTTTTATTTTCATTGGCTGCGCGGAGGGCTTGCGGGGGCGCGTCTGCCTGTATATAATCGTCAACACCAAAAATTGCTCTATCACTTGTGCATTGATCGTGACGCTCCGCGTTATATCTAACCTAATAATAGCTATAGCCTTATATTACGCCCTTTTATTTAGAATCCTTTAGTTTTACTGGTAAGTTTACTATTTCGTTTAACTGTTTTAGTTATTGAAATTTTATTCTCTTTCAAGTAATTATAATTAAATAATGCCATTATAATAAGAAAATTGTATTCTTATATTATTTCCTTGGACGATTATTCAATGATAGAGATCAAGTGTCCATAATATAAGTAGCTGTAGACTCTCTTGATTTAGACGCAATTATTTATCGGATTATCGAGCTGACTATTTCATTAAGTTCTGATCTTTAACCCAGAATTGAATATATAGGTAAGCTTGTTATACCTGGCTTGCAATATCCTATAAAGCTCAGCTCTGAGCACAAAGGTTAACTATCACGAATGTGCAGAATATTGCAGGGGATCAGATATCTATAGGTATAAAGAAGTTATTAATGTGGAGCTAGATAGAATAGCAGACACGCCAATTGTGATCTGTTTAATTTTGTAAACGTGTTAAACTTTATGTAGGTACTACCTAGGATGGGGTGTGTGTTGGGTAACCTCCTCGAGTGTCGCTCCGATTCCGATCCCGCTGCAGTCCGGGGGGAACGGAATCGGAGCGGCCGCTACACCCTGGGCGGCGGTCAATGGCTTCCCCTTCACCCCTTCATAGGGTTGGCATTGATCGTCGGCCAATACCCAACGTGGCGGGAACACATCGCTCTCCGTACTCCTCTGCTTTCAGAGGAGACAGGATGAGCGATGCTGTTAGTGGTGAGATGGCCCAGGGTCAGCCGGGGTGCGAGGGATATGCTCTATGGGTAACCTTGCACCCCGGCGTCTGAAGGCCCGAGACGTCGTGCGGTTTTAGTCGGTGCAAGCCCGACATAACCGCCCCCGCTGGCAGGCGGGGGGGTATCCGAAGGGATTTCCGCATGATAAAAAAAAAAAAAAAAAAAAAAAAGGTACTACCTAGGATCATATAATGCATACTGATATTTTTTCTGTTTGAACTGTGACGGAAAAATATAGTAAATTCACAATTAATTGTTGATTGTATATAGCTATAAAATAGTATTATTTTCAGACCAATATACATTTAAAATGGCTTATCTACAGTCGATGCCCAAATCTCAAACTATCAAACTTCGCGAAAAACATATTGGGTAAGTTATTAAAGAAAGCCAACGGTGTATAGAATTACTTCTAAATATGTCTTCGCAAGACCCATAGTATTATCTTCTATTTCTTCTATAGTGTAGTAAGAATTTTGAACACGTAATTTAAAATTTATTTATTCGTTGTTACTTTATAGTATCAAGTAAGTGTTACTTTCTTTATCACTCACCGTGTGTCACGTTTCATACTAACACGTTGTCCTTAATCCAGACATCAGAATTCACCATCTGAATTGGTATATTGCGCATATTTCGTAGCTGAAACATTATCGGGATGCATCTGAAGCGAATGCGACTATTGCACATGAGGTTTCAGGTTCAACTCCTGAGTTAGACCTATGGCAACTGAGTGTTTCTTTTAGGAGGTTCTCAGCAGCAGCACAGAGTCTAGGAAAAGTGCCCGTTTGCCTGCTCTATCGCTTGCTACCAAAAATTTGAAATATCGTAGTCAAGTGTAAACCTCTGTTTATTCCTTCAGGGATAAGCAGGTATATGGAAGATTTGTGTTATATACGTTATATGTAACAATTCTGAGCTAACTTTGACGTACAATTGTTTATTGATTATCTGTTAATTATAGCGGTGCATGCCAATTATTCTTCCGATCGTCTCCCTTGAAAATCGTCCGCGGCATCGCCCAGTTCATGTACGATGAGATGGGTGATAGATATCTTGACTGCATCAACAATGTTGCGCATGGTTGGTTTTATTATTATATCTTGTATGATAAATAGTTCATTATAGCACACACGTGTCATTTTGTATATATAGATCTGAAGGCACATTCTTTGAATAAGTGGCCTGCTTTCAGCAATTCGATGTAAATTTTAGCGCCTTTTTCGATTAGTATAGTTATAATTTAATTAAATTCCCGTTATATTTTCTGATAAAGAATTTTAACTGTATATCAAGTATCATTAATTCTTTATCAGTTACCTTTGCAAGATTGAATGAGAAATATATTTAATTACTAGGATTGGTCTTCTGATTGTTAATCAGGTTAAACTGGGGATACGCCAATGAGGATAGAAAATTCTGTATTTCCGTCATTCCTATCATGAATAGATTCTATTTATAAGTATCTATCTATTCGTTATTGGATAGTTAACCAGTTAGTTCTACAAACTCTATTATGTAAGAAACGGGGCCATTTGGAAAGTCTGTTAATATACATATTCCAAATGATTTCTCAAGATATATTATTTAAGTCTAGACAATTTAAGTTAATCTATATTTACAAGATTTTACAGAATCTTCTTTTTCTTCTATCTTCCATATTCAATTCCCGACGAAATTTGTATATTTTAATGAATAAGGTAACTAATTTAAAAATATTTATGTTACAGTTGGTCACTGCCACCCTCACGTGGTAGAAGCCGGCCGAAACCAAATGTCGTTAATATCGACAAATAACCGCTATCTTCATGATGAGTTGGTGATTCTTGCCGAAAGGCTAGTCAAAACTTTACCGGAACCACTTTCAGTGTGTTTCTTCGTCAACTCGGGGTCAGAGGCTAACGATCTCGCTCTGAGACTCGCCAGGACTCACACTAAGAACACAGATGTTATCACCTTAGACCAGTAAGTATTTCACATCAAGGCATTTGTATATGAATAAATATTCGGGTCACTTATATTTGGAACATAATATTGGCGATTAAAACTGTTGGCATTCATTGATGAGGGTACTCATTAATTATATACCTATTTTGTTATTCATTGATTCAGAAAAGGATCACCTTATGTTTTTGTGAAGCGATTTAGGTTTTGAAGTTAATGTTTTTTGAAGTTTCGAAACGAATATAATAAATACGTTAATCTAGTTTTATAACCACAGTTCTCTTATTAACGGATTGCTTAAATGAATCTGCATGAGATCTGATTGTACAGTCCGAAACGAATGATGAATGAAAGTCTGTATGTGTAGCACAGAATACCTATTTCATTTGTGTGTAGTATGCAGACCTCTTCTGATTCTATGATGGCAAACACTTTGAACCATTTTGACAGTTTTTTTCTGATATAATGTCTTGCCAAGTCTTACCTTGTGTAGTGATCTTTCAAATAATCTGAATCAGTTAAGAGCGTGTTTATGGATGTTAAACTAACTAGAAATACATAAAATTGGATTTGAAGCGTCAATTAGATCCTTTTTCAGACAAAGAAGTAATTATCTAGCGATTTCTACGCACTAACTGCTTAAACTTTTTTGGTCCACCCATAATTGAATGCGAGCACTTTGCCATAAATCGGGCACTACTTCCGTCTTGACTCCGATTTTTATTGAGAAGCTTCTAACAGAGAACTCAATAAAACATTTTTATGGACATCTGAGTATAAAATACTTCTTTGTCTGTAAACTACCTCATATATGGCTTTGAATATTTAGCCTAAGGAGATGCCTTAACTACCCGCGGCCCAAATAAATTATTCTACTGTTTTCGGCGTGGGACGAGGTAGACGAGTATAGCACACAACAACATTATTACGCACACTTATGAACACAAATTTCATGTACCGTCACCTGATTGGTCACTCACTATGCTGACAGAATAAAAGTGTCATGTACCTTGGCGAGAGGGGAAAATGCGTACTAGGCATTTCCCGTGTTGAATATTTACAAATATCTATGCATAAAATTGATAGAAATATCTTTCAAAACCAACTTTACATATTTTTAGCTACATCAGTAACATTTATCAACACGTCCTGAAATCGCCTTTCTGAGAGGTCATTCTTATCTCCTCAATTGTCACAAGCTTGATAGATGTTGTTTTTTGTTTCTTGTGACCGAACAAACGTATGATGTAGATGACGTTCTTTTACATTACTTCGCTCGTCGAAGTGTTACTAGGGTGCTTAGCGCGTGTTTGTTCCAGCGCTTATCATGGCCATCTTACCTCTATGATTGATGTGTCTCCCTACAAATTTAACCTACCCGGAGGCCCAGAGAAGCCAGAGTGGGTTCATGTGGTAAGTTAGAACATATTGACTGGGTTGCACATGTTTCGTAGAACCATTAGTTCGGGACTAAACATCTCATTAGCTTTTGTTTCATCACGAGAAATTTAGGACTTGTTACTACATATATAATAATATATGGAGTAATAATAAACCTGTAGATCTTGTCTGTATTAATATTGTATCCGATTATTGAAGTAATATTAAATCTGTTATTCTATTTTGTATGTCGTTAGTAATTTACGATTTTAATTATTTTATAATAGGTATATTTTAAGTTATTGTGAAAAGTAACTTCATGTTCTTTTGCGCTCATTAACAAATTACCTGTTTTCGTTCACATAAACTATAGGATACACGTGATAAAATAATAAAAGAAGGTTATTATATTTGCTATCTGAATTATTTCTAACAATTTATTCCATCGTACAGGCTCCCGTTCCCGATGTGTACCGAGGAAAATACACATATCCCAAAGATTCTCATAATGAAGAAACGTTAGGCCAACTGTATGCTGATGAGGTTCGCAACATCTGCATAGAGAGTAAAAGGAAAAGTGGAGGAGTATGCGCTTTCATTGCTGAGAGCCTTCAAAGTTGCGGTGGACAAATCATCCCGCCCGAGGGATACCTCAAACAAGTTTACCAGTAAGTAATATGAAAGTGATTCAGTATGTTATAATTAAGAGATAAAGTATGGCGTACTATATATCTATTTTAAAGACTCACTATACCTTTCCATTATTAACGATAAGGTATTAGGTATCAGTTGTTTTGACACTTTCTCTGTTATCATCTTTCTTTGTTATAATTTCTAAGGATTTTTTTTATTTACTAAGTTTGACGATATTCTTTTAAAAGCCTACATTTCGCTCACAGTCTCGCTGATTTCTTGTTCTCTTTTCCGAAGAGTAAATGTATACGAGGGAATCGGAACATAACTTCCCAGTAGATCCCAGTCCTCTGATGTTCCAATCAAGGTTAAGGTCCCAGCGAATCTTTATGCGAACCAAATACTTCATTGCTTTTACAAAAAACATGTGATTCTGAAACTATCTGTCTCTTATTGGTCTCAAGTTTTCAAAACTTGGTGATTGGTCAAAAGTTGGCTAATGTTTTCATGCGATTATGAGGTCTTTGATTTGGTTTCCGTTTCGGGCATTTTGGTAACCTACGTTAACAGCTATATTGGTCGACAGTATCCAGGTTTTGCGATCTCTAATATATCGATATAAATATTCCACATAATAAATAACAAACATATTATGCGGATGTGTGGAACCAATCCCATGCATAGAAGACAGTTTCTACCTGACGACATGACTTGTTACACGTCATGTCCTCGTGTCACCAGATCAAACCTGTTCTGCGAGTGAAAACCTGTAACACAATAATCGTCTGTCATATTATATTCGTAGTAGTCATATGAGCCCCGTTTTCCTATGAAACCCTGAATATTATAGGTAAATCTGAAAGGTTAAAGACTGCTATCGCACTTATACTGACAACATAACTATTTGGCACGTCGCGCGTCGCGTCGTACGTTGCTCATCAACAAATCACCAGTGCCAATCATCAATCCTTGTCTGTTTGTAGTATTCTTGAACACGGATGTTGATACGGAAGCTACGGAAAGTTTTCATTATATGAGATAAACATGTTGAAAGATTTCTTTTGAAACATGTTTCTGTTTTTGTATTGATACGTTGGTCCTTTGTTGACATTCGATCTTTGTTTTCGTGTAAGTACGTTGATCGGCGTTATAAATACAGGTTGTGAAAGTTAAAATAGAGCAGTGCAATGTTCTTACGCTTAGAGTATGTCATTGCCTTACGCACAACTAAACGCAGAATAGCCATACGAGTGCACTATCTCGTCGAGGGCTCGACGAAGCGACAACCCATGGGGAGAGGCCACCAACCCTCGGTAGGTCGTAGCACGCGTAGCTGCCAAGCTCGCCCTTATGGCTTGCGAGGCGCGCCTCCTCCTCTGACCCGCTAGCAAAGTGACGGTCTGCCCAGTCCACGAATATCTGGCCATTAAGGTGATTTTTATTGACATTTTCTTCCTCGTACGTATACTTCCACCACCACTTGAGTACTTATTTTTTTTTGTGCCACAGTAGTCGAGGCAATGACTTTTAGAAACCTGATGACTTATACCTCTACGCTGGCCGTGCCTTGATATTTAGAACTGCTTGAGTGATAATATAATCAGGAATATTATCAGAGATTTATCAGAGATTGAAGTTTTTAAATGAAATGCAATTCGCGTGTTGCGACTAGCACATGCATGACGGAAGAGTAAATAGGGGACATTTTAAGACATAACATAACATACATAACATAAACTCACGCCTATATCCCCGAAGGGGTAGGCAGAGGTGCTAGCACCCACATTTCGCCAGTTTATGTTTTAGGTCCCATTTATATATTACATTTTAAGAAGTTGTCACAAACCGCTTAATCGAATAGGATAATAGGTAAAATGAAAGAGGGCCTCGGAGCAAGCCACCTGAGAGATCAAGTCTCATCGTGGGAGGTAATCGCATCGGCATCAAGCCCCAAATGAAATATTTCGGGCTCGTGCTCGGCGGCACCACCGATGCAGGTGGTCCCCGAAGCACCCCTTCCCGGAGATCACCTGCGTCAGTCGGTACGAGAGGCTTCCGTGTCGCCTCTCCAGCCAATCCTCCATGATGGACCTTACCGCCGCTATTGCGGCGTGCCCTGCGCTTGGTCGCCCAAGTCGTTCCTTCCACTTCACCACGATGGCCTGGCGGAGCTGGGACTGCACGGCCTCGATTTCTCGACGCTCGGGGTTCCATCCCTGCTCCCGCGCCTCCTTTCGCCACTGGTACAGTTGCGAAAGGGCTCTCGCTTCCAGGTCCCATGGCGGAGTTCCGGCAAGGAGACTCGCCGCCTCGAAGGAGATCGTGCGGTACCCGCGGATGACCCTGATGGCCATAACTCGCTGCGGAGCGCGCAGCATCCGCACAGTTCTGGTCCTCAGGGCCTCCGCCCATATTGGGCACCCATACAGGCGTAGAGTCTCCTGCAGGAGTCATCGGGCCCCCTCATGTTGGGCAACAGCCGAGCCAGAGCAAGAGCTGTGCCCTTCAATCTGGGGGCCAGACTTCGGATGTGCTCTCCGAAGTCCCATCGGCCGTCGAGCACGAACCCCAAATATTTCATTTGGGGCTTGATGCCGATGCGATTTCCTACCACGATGAGACTGGATCCCTCGGGTGGCTTGCTACGAGGCCCATGAAAGAACAGGGCCTCGGTTTTATGCAGAGCCACTTCGAGACCTAGCCGCCGGATCCGCTCAACGACTTGGGCAACCGCGGTCGTGGCCTTTAGGTTCGCTTCGCGGTACGTCGCCCCGCACGCCGTCACGAGCGTGTCGTCCGCGTAGCACGTGACGGCGGCACCGCCTACGAGCTCACCGCGAAGCACCCAGTCGTATCCGATGTTCCACAGGAGCGGCCCCAGGACCGATCCCTGTGGAACACCGCACGACATTTCACGCCGACCGAGACCGGTCACGGTTGGGTAGATGACGGCTCTCTCCGTCAAATACGCCCCGACTATGCGGAGGAGGTAGAGAGGCACTTCGTGATACACGAGCGCCTCCCTAATGCAACTCCAGGGCAAGGTATTGAACGCGTTGGCGATGTCCAGGGACACCGCCAACATCACCTCACCCCGGGCTACTGCATCCTCCGCCAGAGCCCTCACGCGCATGATGGCATCCACGGTGGAGCGCCTCTGGCGGAAGCCATATTGGCCATCCGCCAGGTCCGGCCCCACTCTTGAGAGGTGCTCGACGAGGCGCTTCGCAATTACTCTTTCAAAGAGCTTGCACACCTCGTCGAGCAACACTATGGGCCGGTAGGCGGACGGCGAGTCCGCCGGGCGCCCCTCCTTTCGGATGAGGATCAGTTTCCCCGTCTTCCACAATTTCGGAAACTGGCCCCGCTCCAAACATGCGCTGAGAAGCCCTCTCAGTCGGGGCTAGCTAGGACCCACGCTCGGCCTGGAATGCCGTCGGCTCCCGGGGCGGTGTGTTTGGCTCTTAGCCTTCTCACCGCCAGCTCTAGTTCTACCCAAGTGACCTCGGGCACGTCGTCGTCTTCCACGTCGGGCGCCATGGGCAACCGAGGCGGAGTCATCTGCGGTGGAACATGTTCCACCGCTCGCGCTGGGAACAGGGAGTCAACAACTCCTCCGAGCAGATCCGCCCGGAGACACCGGGTTAACGGCGGGGCCTTGAGGCGCAGCTTGCCCCTCACCATCCGGTAGGGCCGCCCCCAAGGGTCCCGCTCCAGCGTCACCAGCAGCTCGCGGAAGGAGGCCTGTTTGGCCCGCATTATCTCCGCTCGGAGGGCTCCTCTGGCCTCCCTGTATCCCTCGTACAACTCCGCCTCTCGGACCTCCGCATCTGCGGGGCGGCGACGCCTCCTACGGAATCGGGCCCACCGGCGGTGCGTGATCACGCAGGCCCGTCTGAGCTGCGCGATCTCCGACGACCACCAGTAGACCTGACCCCTCGGATTATAGGGCGGAGCCCTAGGCATCGCCGCGTCACAGACACGGGTCATGGCCTCCCGGAACCACTCCGCCTCATCGTCTATGCTGACAGGCCCGACCGGCCAGGTGCTTCAGGTGCCTGTCGGTGGGCCATGTGGGTGTGCACTGCACGGCGGAGGTAACGGCGGGTGACCGTTGCTTCCGCTGTGGCCAGCCCGGTCATAAGGCCGGCACGTGTAGCGCCCCGTTGCACTGTTTCAGATGTGCAGCGGGGGGCAAGCCGGCTGACCATAGGGTTGGCAGCAAGGCCTGCGCCGGAGGGGAGCCGAAGCCGGGAGGCCGGTCTTCCGCTGCGCCTTCAGGAAGCCTCCCACCAGGAGGCTCCGCCCGTCTGCGACCTTTTGGGCCGCCGCGATAGGGCAGCCGACAACTGCTGCCCCCTGTCCACCGCGGCCGAAGCGTATAGCTCCGGCCTTAATTGTGTCCGGGGAGCAGTCCCCGGCCTCCGCCACGGCGAGCCTGAGCTCTACTGCCGTGACGGAGTCGTCCAGGCCCGAAATGCGCACTTCTGCGCATTTAATGGGCCTGGACACCCGGACGTCGCCTGCGTCCAGCGACTCCCTCAGCCGAGCCGCTAGGGCGTCGGCCTTGGGGCCACTGGCGGCGCCAGGGACCTCGAGAAGTCGGGCTCCTGTCCGTGTGCTCTTGCACCGGACGCCCGGGATCTCGAGGGCCTTGAGGTCGACGTTGGCCTTCACCTTGGCCAACACCTCGGCAAACCCCATGACTCTCCCCGCTGCCTCCGCCGTCAGGGTGACGACGACGGCCGTAGTGCGGGGGGCACGGAGCTTCCCCGGTGCTGCTTTCGCGGCGGCCGCGGCCCTCCTGGCCTACTTGGCGGCTTTCTTTGCGGCCTTCCGCCTCTTTTTGCTGGCTCCAGCCACCTCCCAACCCCCTTCCAAGGGGGTTCTGGTGGGGGTTACCGGAGCCGCGACTGGGGCTGGGGCTGGGGCCTGGGCTGTGGACGTCTTCCCCTTGCCCTTGCCCTGCCCCTTTCCCTTCCCTTGAGTGGGAGCGGGGCCCTGAGCGGGAGCGGGGCGACGAGCCGGCTCCGGCAGAGCCTCCACTGCAGACGGGCGGGTATTACCCTTCCGGGCTGCAACCGCGTAGCCGGCCACCGGTGGCGCCAGAGGCGGACGGCGGATGGAGTCCATTAGGGCCTCCATCTGACTCATCATACGCTCCTCTAGCGCCTCCACGTACGCGAACCAAGGCTCCGCCGGTGGTACTCTCTGCGGTGCTGGCCGAGCCGGCTGTGCCGGCTGCTGCACCGGTTGCACCGGCCGCTCCAGCTGCGCCGACAGCGCCTGCTGCGCCGACTGCCTCGCAGACGAGCGAGTCACGCGCGCCGGCTCCGCCGGTTGCGCTCGCTGCACCGGTTGCGCCGGTTGAGTCGGGCTCGCCATCCCTCTCCTCAGCTCCTCGACGGCTGCAGCTAGTCGAGCCGTCTCCCGACGGGACTCGGCCAGCTGCGCCGCGAGGGCCTCATTTTCGGAGGCGATGCCGAGCACAATGTGCAGCATCGCCTCCTGATCGGCGTTCGGAGACCCCCGGAAAGACGCGGTCACTTGCTGGAGTTTCTCCATCAGAGACCGCGTCTTCCCACCTGGTTCCGACAACGCCGAGGTGGAAGGCCTCGGCGGTGACTTGCCCGCGGCCCTCTCAGGGGCCGAGGGGACTCGGGTGGATTGCCCAGCCCTCGTTCCACCTCGCGCCCCTCGGCGGCCTGCTGCCACCTTTGACGCAGGCTTTGGCGCCCCGTCACTGCTGGAGGAGGTCGTCCCGGTGAGGGTGCATTCCTCATCCGACACGTCCCTCTCCAACCGGGCCTTTGCGCGCCGTCTGCGCTTACGGGTCTGCTTTACAGCAAGACCCGCCGGGCTGCTCGCCCGGCTACGCTCGTTGGCGGTGTCGAATTTCTCCGACACCGCCGAGGTGTTTGGCGTCCCCTCCACGCCTGAGTGCTGCGCGACTTCCGCGCAGACTCCGTCATTCTCGATGTCCGTGTTCATGCCGTTTTTGTTTTTGTTTAATCGATCATTATAAGTGATATTTATGTTTGTGTCCATAGCTTATCCCACGAGTATGGGGGAAAGGTGGCACCTGGATAAGCCTATATACTATGGAGGTCGGCTGGTATCCATAGGTTTTTACGACTTCGCTGTCGGGTGTTATAGACTTTTCCTTGTCGTGGGCCGGCCAATAAAGGCAAGCCCTCCGGTCAGCAAGTTCACTGCGTACCCTTCTGGAGCCACCAGTCAGGTCGTTGCTGATCACCTGCCGATTACGGAACGCGAGAGGATGGCTAGTCCTCTCTCACCGGCGGCGGCACAAGTGCCCGTCGGCCCCTGCGTTAGCAGTGGGCCAACCCGCCCCTGGATCCCCCAGGACCCTATGGTGGCCTCAGCCACAAACACCAACGCTCATCCTGTCTCCTCTGAAAGCAGAGGAGTACGGAGAGCGATGTGTTCCCGCCACGTTGGGTATTAGCCGACGATCAATGCCAACCCCATGAAGGGGAAGCCATTGACCGCCGCCCAGAGTGTACCGGCCGCTCCGATTCCGTTCCCCCCGGACTGCAGCAGGATCGGAATCGGAACGACACTCGAGGAGGTTACCCAACACACACCCCAGGCCACAATGACCTGACGCTAGTTTTCAACTGGGCCCAAATGTTACACACGGATGCCATCAACCTACACAATACATCGAGCGATAGCTACAAAAAATCTCAAAGAAAAAAAAACATTACTGGTCCATCACACGAATACAATGTTCGCGTATGTTGTAGTTAAAGGTGAAATATATAATAATAATAGGCATTCTGATAAAGAGCTCACCGATCAAATAGATATATCTACTCGCACATATCAACTGTACATACAACCATAGTCCGCCCACTACCGCGAGGAAAGATATCCCAATACATTAACTTCCATAAACTGTACGAACTATCATTAGTACCTACTGCCATATTTAAATTGCTTAGAATTCTTTTTTTTTTCTTTCCTCTAGATATGTTCGTGAAGCTGATGGCGTGTGTATAGCAGACGAAGTCCAAGTAGGATTTGGTCGTGTGGGCACCCACATGTGGGCGTTCGAGACTCAGGATGTTATCCCCGACATAGTCACAATGGGCAAGCCTATGGGTAATGGCCATCCAGTTGCAGCTGTAGTTACTACCCCAGAGATTGCAAAGAGCTTCTGTGACACCGGCGTGGAATACTTTAATACGGTAGGTAATATTATCAGCTATTTAGCGAACCAACTATATCTCTTAGTCAAGTCAGAGTATGTAGTTTAATACCTGTCAATTATTTATGAGTAGGTACTCAGTAGTTGCGCGTCGCAGGCGACTCAGGCGCCGGAGGTCGCTTCACGACCTCCGTCCTCCATGAGCGCAGGCCTGGGGGTGGCAGGTGAGGCCGCCTGTCACCCCAGCAGAAGCAAGTGCAGTGACTAGCGCCCCTCCCCCAAACCGTAGCAAGACGGGGACACCGTGGTTCTCAAACCCGAGGGGGCCATCTCGAAACCGGAGATGGCCCAGGGTCAGTCGGGGTGCGAGAGATATGCTCTATGGGCAACCTTACACCCCGGCGTCTAAAGACCCGAGACGGCGTGCGTTTTTAGTCGGTTCAAGCCCGACATAACCACTCCCGCTGGCCGGCGGGGGGTATCCGAAGGGATTTCCGCACGAAAAAAAAAAGGTACTCAGTAGTTGCCGGAGCGGCGGCGCGTAACCCCCTCGCCTCATTTTCTGGGAACAAGACGGAGACACCGTGGTTGCAACCCGAGGGGGCCCTCTGGAAACCGGGGTGCGACGGAAATGCCTTATGGGTCACCTTACACCCGGCGTCTGAAGACCCGAGGCGGTGTATTTCCAAACAAAAAAAAAGTTACTCAGTAGTTATTTTGCTTTAAATGATAAGTCTCATTCCCAGGACTCTCGGTTTGTCTAGAGTATGTACGGATACCGCCAAACTCAGTAGACTCAAGACAAAAATACACTATTACGCCACGGTACACTCACCAATAGATATCAACCATATAGCACTTTGCTACAATAATAAAAAAATAAAAAATACTGAATTCTGACGTAATTCGATATGTGTAGCAAGTTCCACCAAGTGCCATTAGTCCAACCACCAAAACCCGACAGCAAAGCCTGCGCCATAGCCTTGTCCGTTGATCGACAGGTATAAACCCTAACCGTTAAGACGTAATAAAAAAAGTATTATCCATACCTCATTCATATACGCATGTAAAAACCTACATTTAATTATTACTCTGAGATATTCACAACAATTTATTGTTGTTATAAAAACATTTACACTACGAGTTATTGACATTACTATTAACGACAAACTGATGTCATAATATTGAACCTGCAATCTAATTTTAATACGCTAAATGAGCTGGAGAAATACAACTTACTGATAACGTGTAGGAGACACCTACATATTTACATATTACGTCGACCTTATTTATGTTACCTTTCCACGATTTACTCGTATGTAAAACTGAAGAAAGTTTTTCGTTTACGTCGAGCTCTCGAGCAGATTTGTTGCGCTTAGACACGTCACTTAGGTGTAGTATACAATCTGTTACATTACGTTTATAAAATATAAGTATAGATTATAAAAAAATTCGACTTATGGGGTTGACTTTAGTCCAACTACGAAACTACTTTATAGAAACCTCTATATAATCAAAAATTCTTACAGTATGGTGGCAACCCAGTGTCCTGTGCGATAGCCAACGCAGTCCTCGATGTCATCGAAGAGGAGAAGTTGATGGATCGCGCTATCCACGTTGGCAACCATTTGTTGAATCGTTGCAAACAACTCAAACATAAACACATTTTAGTAGGAGATGTTCGAGGAAGAGGACTCTTTATTGGAGTCGAACTTGTAACTGATAGGGAGGCAAGGACTCCAGCTACCTCGGAAGCGAAGCATATTGTTAATAGGTAAGAAAAACGAATTAATGTAACCAATGACCTTGGCACTGGGCTCAAAAACCGGTGAATTCGCCTGCCACCTATCACCGAGTGCAATAGGATAGGACATACACTAACCAGTGAATGTGAACTAGAACGAAGGATGACTTCTGTTATACAACGCAGTATACTTTTGATATCGCGAGAGTACCTATTGAGATAAAATGTCTACCTGATTTTAATAGGAAATCGTTGGATAAATCTAGTTGTTATGTCGCTCTAATTGTAGGTTCAGTTTTCATAGGCCATGGTATAATAACCTCATTTCAATTATATACGGAGTCGGTCCTCATCAACCGCCTACTTAATAAGTCTTAATTCCATGCACAAGTATTTTGTTAACTTGTAAAACTTAACAGATACACTCAATAGCGTTGTCAGAGTAAAAATATATTTTACTAACTTTTAATACCTATTTAATGCATTGAGTAGTTGCTTGACAGTGAACACAATTTTGAATGAAAATATATAACGAAACGATAGACAATTTTTGGTACTCTTATTTGATGAATATCTATCAAAAGCCGTGATAAGATATTGACCCTTTCATCTCAGTCAAAATATATTTTCGTCATTTTAGTTTCCGAAGTGTATACAACTTAAATATGCAATATACAACGCTTAGGATATTATAATGACCCTTGTTTGGGGTAGACTGTTTACTTGTTTGCCTCCAAGAAAAAAAGTTAATTCATTAAAGGTACGGTCAATACCTATGAAGAGTGTTGGGACTATCTTTTCTTATGAAATTTTGCGAAACACAGTACTTGGTCTGTATATAAGAAGGCTGGATCCACCATATATGGTGTTAAAATATTTATGACTATGCTATGTAAATACCTAATCGTTTATTGTTACATCTACAGAATGAGGGAAGAGAAGATCTTGATAAGTCGGGATGGTCCTGATAGTAACGTGTTGAAGTTCAAACCGCCAATGGTATTCTCAACACAAGACGCTGACCGATTAGTCGATACATTGGACAGAGTTCTAGAAGAATTATACAGTAATAGAAGAACTGTGACGAATCTTAAGCTCGAGGTAATTTATCGATTTTATTCATAACGAACGTTAAATCTATACTTGGGTTGTGTTACTTGTGTTAAATGAATGATTCTGAATAGGGTTCCCAATCGTTCATTTAAAAAATTTACTTCGTTCTTTAATCGTTATTTAAAAATATTTTTATTTTCAGTGAACATAAAAATATATTTTTTTGAATTTTTGTCTGTCTGTTTAAATCTGTTTATTTGTTTGTCTGTTTGTTCGCAATGGATGCAAAAACTACTGAACGGATTTGGATGCAGTTTTGTCTATTAGAAAGGTCTTGCTCAGACTTCAAATCTGCCGTATGTTTGATTCAATTGGTTAAGTAGAACCGAAGATATGACCAAAAACCAACCTCCGCGCGGGTTTAGCCGCAGCTATCAGCTAGTTGTTTATCAATTTGCCAACGTGCACTTTACTTCATAACATGGTAGTTAACTGTCAAAAGTGATATAGGTACGTACTTTGACGGCAGCATGATTGCGGCCCGTCGAGCCCGCAACATGCTCGCCGCGCGTCGCAGGCGACTCAGGCGCCGGAGGTCGCTTAACGACCTACGTCCTCCACGAGCGTAGGCCTGGAGGTGGCAGGTGAGGCCGCCCGTCACCCCTAGCAGAAGCAGGCCGGGACGGTAGGGCCACTAGCGCCCCTCCTTCAAACCGGGGCAAGACGGGGACACCGTGGTTCCCAAACCCGAGGGGGCCATCTCGAAACCGGAGATGGCCCAGGGTCAGTCGGGGTGCGAGGGATATGCTCTGTGGGCAACCTTACACCCCGGCGTCTGTAGACCCGAGACGGCGTGCGGTTTTGGTCGGTCCCGACATAACCGCCCCCGCTGGCCGGCGCATCCGTAGGGATTTCAGCACGAAAAAAAAAATTACGTAGGTACTTTGAAGGTATGGGCGTTCGCATTATTACCCGCTGATTTCAGTGAAATGGTATTTCCAAAAGGACAACGATAAGATTTGTATAGGATGATCTTGAATTTAGTTTTTGTTACTAAAGATTAACAATGTCACAGCATTCTTTTTTATTTCAAGTATAATAGCACTTAACTACTTAGTTGAGGCTATTGGTACAAAAATATCAGATAGGTTATTTCATAATTTGAGTGGTTTCGGGAATACTTTCTTTTGGAAGTGCATTCTATATTTGTGGTCTCTATTTTAAAGTAATAAATAATGATTTAGTACCAAGATGTATCATCTAGTGGTTCAAACATTCATTCCTGCATCGAGCTGAAAAATAATAATAACATATACGAAGTTAGACTTAGAATAATCCTTTCATCAATGCTATTGTAATGATATTTATGGCTTTTCAATGGCGTATTTCTTTTTTATTGTAGGTCAGAGTCACACCCATCGAAGAGACGAGCACAGATGCAGTTTTAAATACCAGCATGAATCAAATGATAAAAAGTTCATGATTACAGTATTATAAACTTAGGTGTTAAGTTTCACACAAATGTTAAGCTTGTAAATATAGAAAAAATGTGATATATTTAGATTTAAGACAGTTAGGTGTATGTTAACTTAATAAAAAGGTGAACCTCACACTTTTCAAAATATTACAAAAAACAATGCAATAATAATATTACGGAGATTAGGTTTATGTATTAAAACTCTTTTTTTACAACTTATTTTATTTCTTTGACACACCTAAAGAAAAGTATTTATGAATTTCTGTTGTCTTCCAAAAGTTGACAGCAAATAAAGTCATTTACTCATCAAGAAATTGATAAAAACGATTTTGAGTTCTCTAATATCTGCCAATCAAGGCTAGTAGTACTATACTGAGAACAATATAAATATATATTTTTGTACACGTGTAAAAAACATTAAAGATAAATAGGTGGTAAATTAACAAAAAGAAGAAAATTGAGAATGTTACTCAAGGCTTACCCTACTTACTACTGTAATCGATATTCCTATACAATGTTTCTAAATTTCTATCTGACACTAATACTCTTGGCTTGTAACATGGAGTTATTAATTCAAGATCCTGCATCATTGTGAAGTCCAAAGATCCACGAGTAAATAGACATTGCCTATAGCTAGCAGTGTGTGCTTCTTCACAATTTGCACATTTTGGTTCTTCATCAGGAGTTTTCTGACATTTTTTGGTCAAATGATCGCCAGCACATTTGACACATGTTATTCGACCATGGCAGTAACGTTGTGCGTGACCCCACTTCTGACAACGGTAGCACTGCTTCGGTTTATCTTTTGGAGGTTCCAGTACTATTTTATGGCCTAATAGTTGCCTAATTCTTAATATTTGTTTGCCTTCATTATCATAAGGTACCACGGCAAGAACTAGCATAGTGTTAGGTTTGCCACCTCCCCCAGTTTTCATTTTATGTACCCTTATAATAGGAATAGAAACAGATTTTAATTCTTCTTTGATTATATTCAAATCTAAGTCACTTGGAAGGTCTCTGATGACCACCTTCATTTTCCTGTTACTTGGATTTCCATATGTATGAAAAGGTATTTGTGTTTTAACCAAATATTTGGTCAAATGTTTATGGTCATTGAAAGTTTTACAAATTATTCTAATATAGTTATTCCCGTGATGCGGCTGGTAGAACTTGATACCTCTACTAAGTAGTTTTCGAACATGTGGTTCCAACTCTACTGGATGATGTAAAAACACAGGTGGGACTTTCATCTTAAGTTTTGGCCACTTAGCAAGTACGTTAGGGTCAATGTTGTCATCTAAAATGGTAATACCTGTATGACTAGTACTCGGTTTAGGTGAAACAGTATCTGTTGGCGTGCTACTGGTACTCGGTTTAGGTGAGATAAAGCATTGTTTTGATAGTTTAGTCGTTAAGTTATCAATCTTCTTTTTATGTTTTTTAGGCATTATGCTTCTCAATGCAGCACACGTTTCTGAAAAAGAAATTTCCTTGTAATATTTGCCCTCATTTAATAAAAAAAGAACAAAGTACAATTTCACACATAATTTCATATGAGTATTTGATGATATAATATTTGTAATGTATTGAAATACATACAACGTTATTTTGTAAGTGAAAGATCGGATTATATAATTATCTAATTAGATTTTAGACTAACTTTTTAACTCTTCAGATCCTTCAATTTAATTATCAGATCATTGGATGGGGCCGCACCGACATCTTTGGAAGGCACACCTGCTGATTGACGGCCGAGGCTATAGCGCAGGCAGGAGGTAGGTAGGTAGGTGAGATAGTAGTCACTCCAGCAAACTGTGACTTTTGCTGGACTGACTACCATTTCACCAAATTATCGAAGGAAGGATTAGAAGCGGAGCCTAGGCTCTAAAGTGCAAGTTTTGGATGCAACCGGCATTGACGCTTGGATGAAGAAGAATTATCATTAAAATAAATCAGTTCATTCCGATCTACTCTTTTTGTTTCAACAACAGCTGTTACTGCGAGTTTTTTCCTATTTGGAAAATATTTTCATAGACCGTCTGTACTTGTTAATTACGTTAAAATTATTTTCCACCACACTAAAACACATAAAACTAAAACACATATAAAACTAAGTATCCGTTATAAATAAGCAATTGATAATTTGATATTGTCGGAAGTTTACGCGAATGTTACACATTGTAATAAAACTATTTTAACGGATTCGAATAGAATCCGTTAAAAAAAGTTTTATTTCAATTGATAATTTTTTACTTACATAGTTCAGATGTTTGAATAATGCCAAGATTAATTGGACGAAACTAAAATTTGTGGCACGTTAAAACACTTTATTAAAGGTACCACCATTAACCAAGTTAACTTATTTAATTGGCGGTGGCGGTGGCTATACTCGTCGCCGGTTGGATTATTCATTCCACGCATAACTCATTATCGTCAACGATTTAGCGTCTATGCGTATTACTTTGAACTATAAGTATCCAGTTTCTGTTAGAACATTATCAGTAGCAGCGTGCTTAAAGTAATAGGCTCGCCTTAAATAACGCGAGTCCAAAAATAAAGTTGGCGAAATTGTGATGTAAAATACACCTCTACTTAATACCAATTAATAATTAATACCACTGAGATATGGGTGCCAGTAGAAAAAATAGTCAATGTGACAAATTGTCACACTGGACTCACTGACAACGAAGTGATAAGAGTGCTGTTTTCCTGTTGAGGTACGGAACCCTGAGGCGGCGAGTCTCCTTGCCGGAACTCCGCCATGGGACCTGGAGGCGAGAGCCCTTTCGCAACTGTACCAGTGGCGAAGGGAGGCGCGGGAGCAGGGACGGAACCCCGATACTGGAGAAATCGCCCAGCTCCGTCAGGCCATCGTGGTGGAGTGGAAGGAACGACTTGGGCAACCAAGCGTAGGGCACGCCACAATAGCGGCGGTAAGGCCTATCATGAAGGATTGGCTAGAGAGGCGATACGGAAGCCTCTCGTCTCTCGTACCAACTGACGCAGGTGATCTCCGGGAAGAGGAGCTTCGGGGACCACCTGCATCGGATCAGGAAGGAGCCAACGCCTGAGTGCCATCACTGCGACGCGACCGAGGACTCAGGAAGGCACACGCTGGCGGACTGCCCGGCGTGGGAGGCGCCGAGGCGTGACCTCATGGGAGCCATCGAGATGGGAGTCCGCTCGCTCGGCAGCATGATTGCGGCAATGGTGCGGAGCGCGCTCGGGAGATTTAGAACTCTCCCGGCCCGCCGAGCCCGCAACATGCTCGCCGCGCGTCGCAGGCGACTCAGGCGCCGGAGGTCGCTTAACGACCTCCGTCCTCCATGAGCGCAGGCCTGGGGGTGGCAGGTGAGGCCGCCTGCCAACCCAGCAGAAGCAGGCCGGAACGGCGGGGTGACTAGCGCCCCTCCCCCAACAACGGGGACACGGTGGTTCCCAAACCCGAGGGGGCCATCTCGAAACCGGAGATGGCCCAGGGTGAGTCGGGGTGCCGAGGGATATCCTCTATGGGCAACCTTGCACCCCGGCGTCTGTAGACCCAAGACGGCGTGCGGTTTTAGTCGGTTCAAGCCCGACATAACCGCCCCCGCTGGCCGGCGGAGGTGTATCCGAAGGGATTTCCGCACGAAAAAAAAGGTACGGAACCCTAAAAGAATATAATAATAATAATAATATAAATATAATAAAAACTTTATTGACATAAAAAGTATACATAGTTAACATTAAGTAGATCACGATAATATATCTAACACAGCATGTAAAGAGGATCTGTATTTATAAACGGTTTCTGATAAACTCTGTCTCTTAAACTAGGATATATCCTGTATCTTAAGAGACAGTGTTCGACCAGTACTTATCCACATCACTTTTACCAGTCAAGAATCTGAAGCCTGTGTCGCTCGACCTATTCTATATAATTAATTGAGAATGTATGTAGTAGGTGTAATAATTTTTATGTACTTGTGTGTGTGTGAGGGTGAATTTATGTATGTGTGTGTGTGTAATGTACAAAGTACTTGTAAGTATGGATGAATGTGCATGTGTTGTAATATGTATGGTTGTATGTGGGTGAATGGGTATTTGTAAGGCCGCATGATGTACAATAAGGACTCAATTTGTGAATAGTCCTGTTGAAGAAGCCATTTTGTCACTCTGGATTTTAGTTGGGTTTTATTTAGATCAATACTATATTCAGCTTTTTGTGTATCTGTTTATAAATGTGTGTGCTTATTATATAGTACTGATGCTTACCAAAGGTGGTTCTGTGAAGCGTACCCGGAGGATAATTTGTCCGTCTACTCGGATTCGAAGGAGAGACACTATTGTGTTTCCTAAGAACACATCGGAGCACGTATAGTTGACGGATGGTTAATAACTGACAATCAGCATATAATTGAACTGTGGAGTAACGAAAAGGCCTCCGAGTTTTAGATTTGCTCTCTGAGCTCTCTCCAATCTCAGAAAGTTGGTCTTTGTTGCTCCACCCCAAACAGAGATGCAAAATAAAACAAAACATACTTATAACTTATGAGAAGTTACCTAATCTGTGGCGAGAATACGTCTGTGAGCATTTCCCTTTATCAAACGGTGATCTCCGACAATACAGTTTTGCATACTAAGCCGAATCTACAGCTCCTCTGAACACAAATCAAACGCATATTTATTTTACAAGCGAACAAAGACATAAATCACAAATCTTCCGCTTCACATAAAACCAATGCTGTGTAGTTTTCCAACAAAGAAATCTGTCCTTTCTAAACTGTCTTTATCATTGCACCATCTATTGAGCAAACCGACTTTATTGGCGCTATAAATAAATATACAATGATATTTAACGTGGTACAGTCTTCGACATAAGTTATTCGCTACGGTATGTACAGAAAGCTACTCGTTTTGATTATGTTATTGCATTGCAATTGTTTTTTATAGATATGTATAATTTCATACAAAACTTTACCACCCTGTTTATACCCATTCAAGTCAATTGTTTTTTCAACGATATGCTCAGAAGATACATTCGTCTACATTCTAAATTTAATCAATATCATTTTGTGTGGTTAAAATATCATTTTGCATTAGTATAACGTCCACTACTTTTAGTTCATTTTTATAAACTATGACAGCGAATATTGGTCCATTAAATTATTCCAAAAATTATGTACAACTTATTTTTTTTAAAATTTACGATATGTTGATATACAAATATTCGTATATTGCCAGACAGAGGGAAACCCATAAGGACTCCTATCCACATTACCACTCATCAGAACTCTTTTGATATACATGATTTTTTATTCATTCTACTGCGTATTGCAATTCCTTTGTAGAATGCGACGTTGCCATTCTTATTACCTATTATATCATGCACGATGCATCACGGACCCGCGGTTGTGGAAATAATCCCTGAAACTGCACAGTACACTTCGCGGTTCTGAAGGTTCTTGGCATTAAAAATGCCTCGACCTCCTCACTTCGAGCATATGGCTTACCCAGTCATGCTATACTATAGACTATTTATAATAAGCAATATTAAAACATATTGATGTAAATGAAACAAATATTGGGATCAAATTAAAAGCTTATGAAACATCCATTCTTATGTAGGTATTGAAGATATGGACGTCATCATATCAGCCGTAGGGAGTCCACATAGGCCTCCCCCATTGACTCCATTTTGACCGGTCTGTAGCGGCCTGCACCCACCGAGTCCCTGCGCTCTTTACCAGGTCGTATGTACACCTTGCGGGAGGCCTACCTACGCTGCGCTTGCCGTCACGTGGTCTCCACTTAAGGACCTTTCTACCCCAACGGCCATCGGTTCTCCGAGCTATGTGCCCTGCCCACTGCTACTTCAGCTTGCTGACTCGCTCTGCTACGTTGGTAACTCTGGTTTGTCTACGGATCTCCTCATTTCTGATACGATCTCGTAGAGAAACCCCAAGCATAGCCCGTTCCATAGCTCGCTGTGTGACCCCGAGCTTCCTTATGAGGCACATAGTGAGAGACCACGTCTCGGCACCGTAGGTCATCACTGGTAACACGCACTGATTAAAGACCTTTGTCTTCAATGAATGCGGTAATTTGGACGAGAAGACGCTGCGCAGTTTCCCGAACGCAGCCCAACCTAGTTGGATTCGTCGATTGACCTTCTCGAAGTTGGATTTGCCTAGTTGGACGGTTTTTCCCAGATAGACATATTCATCAACAACTTCGAGACCTGAGCCTCCCAATAATACGGGAGTGGGGGGCGCACATGGACTTTTGACATGACTTTCGTCTTGTCCATGTTCATTTTCAGGCCCACCCGCTGGGACACTCTGTTGAGGCCTCCGAGCATAGTGCTGAGCTCCTCTAGAGACTTTGCCATGACTACGATGGCGTCGGCAAAGCGAAGGTGAGTGATGTATTCGCCATTGATATTGATGCCGAATTCTTTCCAATCCAGAAGCTTGAAGGCGTCTTCCATTGCATTGGTAAAGAGTTTCGGCGAGATGACATCACCCTGCCTAACTCCCCGCAACGGAATAGCCTCTGTGCTCTGATCCTGTACTCGGACCGACATGGTGGCGTTTTTATACAAGCACTTCAGCACTTCGATATACTGATAGTCAATGTGGCACCTCTGAAGAGACTGCAGCACCGCCCAAGTCTCGATCGAATCAAAGGCTTTCTCATAGTCCACGAACGCCAAGCATAGTGGCAAATTATACTCCTCGGTCTTCTGTTTAATCTGCCGCAGCGTATGGTACTATAGCTTTTACGGAAACCTGCTTGTTCCGGGAGGCTGAAAGTCATCAAACCTGCGTGCGAGACGATTCGTGATCACCCTCGAAAACAGCTTGTAAACATGGCTCAAAAGCGAGATAGGCCTGTAGTTCTTCAGTAAGGTTTTATCACCTTTCTTGAAGAAGAGAACCACCACGCTTCTGTTCCACGCTTCGGGCGCAGTACCCTCGAGAAGGACGGCATTAAAGAGCCTTTGTAGAGCTTTCAGTATCGGTGTTCCACCCGCACTCAGAAGCTCCGATGTAATTCCGTCCTCACCCGCCGCCTTGTTGCTCTTGAGCTGTTTGAGGGCCATCCTAATCTCAAACAGGCTGTTGTCCGGAATATCTTCTGTGTAGTGTCGGGTTAATTTGGCTCTTGAATCTTTATCCAAATCATCAATAGGCTTAGCTACTGAGGTATATAACTGTCCGTAGAACCTTTCGATCTCCCTCAATACCTCTGACTTAGTAGACGCTACACTGCCGTCTTCCGTCTTCAGCTTCGTCAACTGGCTCTGCCCAATGGACAAGTCTCTTGCGAACACTTTAGAGCCCTTATTTTGCTCAATCGTATCTTTAATATGGTTGGTATTAAAGACACGGACATCGTGTCGCAAGGACTTAGAGATCCGTCTATTGAGCTGCCGATATGCTTCAGCGTCCTCGGAAGTCTGCAACGTCAATGAGCGTCGTTCTGCCATGAGGTCGTGGGTGTGATCTGATAGTTTTTGAGGTCTATCTTTACGGCGTGGTCTGAAGAAGACTTCCCCTACCTTGTAGACAGTTTCTACCAACCTGTTGTTGACCTCGTCCACAGAAACGCAATCCTCCAGGCCAGAGAAGCGGTTTGCGAGCTCGAGTGGAAAGCTCTCGGGGTCTTGTATATGGGCTGCAGTAGGTCGGAGTGTGACTTCATTAGTCGAGACGTTTCCAGTTGGACATCGATATTCAATGTGCCTTTAACCATTCTATGATCACTTCCGGTTTTCACCCTGTGGATCACGGAGACATCATTGAATATTCGTCTCTTTGTAGACATCATGAAGTCGATCTCATTCCTCGTGGAACCATCGGGACTCATCCAGGTCCATTTCCTATGAGGTGGCTTCTTGAAGAAGGAGTTCATCATAAAGAGTTCCTCCTTCTCCAGAAAGTCGGCCAACCTCTGGCCCTTGGGATTTCTCCGCCCACATCCAAATTGCCCCCACTCTCAACTCGTCATCACCCCTCCTACCCAGTTTTGCATTAAAATCCCCCATAACAACGGTGAAGTATTTTTTGTAAGTATGTATAATGATGTCCTCATAGATAACTTCCACTTCGTCGGCCGGGTGCGCTGAGGTCGGTGCGTAAACCTGTATGACCTTCAACGAGTACCTCTTTGATACTCTGAGTATCAGGTACGCAACTCTGCTCGACACACTCGTGATACATACCACGTTGTTTACAAGGGATCCGTGAATGAGGAACCCGACACCACCCTGGGACTGTTGGTCGCCCTCCCGGTGGTAGAACAAGTTGCCAGACTTTAAGGTTGTCGTGTCCTCGCCCACTCTTCGGACCTCCGATAAACCCACATGTCCCAATGCAGCTTGTTCATCTCCTCTTCCAGCTCAATGATCTTCTCGTCTGTCCTTAATGTGCGCGTATTATATGTCACCACCGACAACCTACGTCGGTATTCCGTTGAGCCTGCGGTCGTTTGACGGTAGCACCTCGACCGGAGGTTTTTAGCACCCCTGACTCCATTGCTCGACCGACACCCGTCCACGTCAGTCTTGCAGCTGGAGCCGCCGGGCACTAGAGGCCATGCTCCTCTGTCCATCGTTATATTGGGGGGGTTTGGACTATAACCCGCCACGCTGGTCCAGTGCGTGTTGGCGGGTTGTCAGAGCCTTCTCCGTTAATCAGCAGAGTGCACCGCGGGCAGGCCAAGTTGGCTTGGGTCCCGAAGGATGTTAGTAGGGACTCCTTACACTCAGTATGGACGTCACATAATACAAAATGTTGATATTTTAGGGTAATCTGGCGTCTGTATAAGGGTAATACAGACGCCAAATAACGTACGTTACACATATTTTTAGTAATATAGCGTCCATATTTAAAACTCTAATAATTTCAATAAAGTTCAAAATAAATGAAACTTCACAAAATTTAACAAAAATGACCTCTTCCGAAAAGAACTTAAGTAAGATCCTTATTTATACACAATATCATGTTGCACACAATTTAATCAAATGTTACAATAATCTAAAACACGCATATTTTCATAATACGGACGCCAGATTACCCAAAAATATTCACACTAACTATTATTTGACGTCCATATATTGCCGATATCAGGTAGGTATCGAAGATATGGACGTCAAATAATAGTTTAGGGTAATCTGGCGTCCGTATAAGGGTAAACAGTTTCGAAAAGGTGACAAGGTACTACAATTCACCTAGAAACGCGGTCCCGCTTTTTATCAAAGAGCATCGAACACGCAAACCTGAGCTCACTAATGATGCGACGCCCGTATACCAGGTGAAATATCTAAATACTATGATTTATCTGAAACATAAACAATGCGCACCGTACGGCAACGTCGCATCTCCAAAATTTGTGCGGACGTCAAACAGGGCTATCAATGAAAGTATCCCAAAATTGACAACAGCGCTATTCATTTTGCAACGAAAATCAACGGAACTACGTAAATATTCAGTATAGCAAGATTGGAAGAAAAATGGCGTCCAATTTTTTTTTCATATTTGGTCATTTCGATAGTTACCGTCACCAGTGCGCCTAGTCTCCTATTTGACGTCCGTTATATGGACGTCGTAAGCAGATGGACGCCATATTAGATGCAGAAATGGCCATAGTGGACGTACAATAAGTAACAGGATGTATATATGTACATATATATATATATATATATATATATATATATATATATATATATATATATATATACATCACAGTACTGATCTTACGTCCTTTCATTTCGCATTAGTATACCGTCCACTTCTTTTAGTTCATTTTTATAAACTATGACAGCGAATATTGGTCCATTCAATTATTCCAAAAATCATGTACAACTTATTTTTTTAAATATTTACGATATGTTGATATACAAATATTCGTATATTGCCAGACAGAGGGAAACCCATAAGGACTCCTATCCACATTACCACTCATCAGAACTCTTTTGATATACATGATTTTTAATTCATTCTACTGCGTATTGCAATTCCTTTGTAGAACGCGACGTTGCCATTCTTATTACCTATTATATCATGCACGATGCATCACGGACTCGCGGTTGTGGAAATAATTTCTGAAACTGTACAGTACACTTCGAGGTTCTGAAGGTTCTTGGCATTAAAAATGCCTCGACCTCCTCACTTCGAGGATATGGCTTACCCAGTTACGCTATGCTATAGACTATTTATAATAAGCAATATTAAAAAATATTGATGTAAATGAAACAAATATTGGGATCAAATTAAAAGCTTATGAAACATTCATTATTATGTAGGTATTGAAGATATGGACGTCATCATATCAGCCGTAGGAAGTCCACTGCTAAACATAGGCCTCCCCTATTGACTACATTTTGACCGGTCTGTAGCGGCCTGCACCCACCGAGTCCCTGCGCTCTTTACCAGGTCGTATGTACACCTTGCGGGAGGCCTACCTACGCTGCGCTTGCCGTCACGTGGTCTCCACTCAAGGACCTTTCGACCCCAACGGCCATCGGTTCTCCGAGCTATGTGCCCTGCCCACTGCTACTTCAGCTTGCTGACTCGCTCTGCTACGTTGGTAACTCTGGTTCGTCTACGGATCTCCTCATTTCTGATTTGATCTCGTAGAGAAACCCCAAGCATAGCCCGTTCAATAGCTCGCTGTGTGACCCCGAGCTTCCTTATGAGGTCCATAGTGAGAGACCACGTCTTGGCACCGTAGGTCATCACTGGTAACACGCACTGATTAAAGACCTTTGTCTTCAATGAATGCGGTAATTTGGACGAGAAGACGCTGCGCAGTTTCCCGAACGCAGCCCAACCTAGTTGGATTCGTCGATTGACCTTCTCGAAGTTGGATTTGCCTAGTTGGACGGTTTTTCCCAGATAGACATATTCATCAACAACTTCGAGACCTGAGCCTCCCAATAATACGGGAGTGGAGGGCGCACATGGACTTTTGACATGACTTTCGTCTTGTCCATGTTCATTTTCAGGCCCACCCGCTGGGACACTCTGTTGAGGCCTCCGAGCATAGTGCTGAGCTCCTCTAGAGACTTTGCCATGACTACGATGGCGTCGGCAAAGCGAAGGTGAGTGATGTATTCGCCATTGATATTGATGCCGAATTCTTTCCAATCCAGAAGCTTGAAGGCGTCTTCCATTGCATTGGTAAAGAGTTTCGGTGAGATGACATCACCCTGCCTAACTCCCCGCAACCGAATAGCCTCTGTGCTCTGATCCTGTACTCGGACCGACGTGGTGGCGTTTTTATACAAGCACTTCAGCACTTCGATATACTGATAGTCAATGTGGCACCTCTGAAGAGACTGCAGCACCGCCCAAGTCTCGATCGAAGGCTTTCTCATAGTCCACGAACGCCAAGCATAGTGGCAAATTATACTCCTCGGTCTTCTGTATAATCTGCCGCAGCGTATGGTACTATAGCTTTTACGGAAACCGGCTTGTTCCGGGAGGCTGGAAGTCATCAAACCTGCGTGCGAGACGATTCGTGATCACCCTCGAAAACAGCTTGTAAACATGGCTCAGAAGCGAGATGGGCCTGTAGTCTTTCAGTAAGGTTTCATCACCTTTCTTGAAGAAGAGAACCACCACGCTTCGGGCGCAGTACCCTCGAGAAGGACGGCATTAAAGAGCCTCTGTAGAGCTTTCAGTATCGGTGTTCCACCCGCACTCAGAAGCTCCGATGTAATTCCGTCCTCACCCGCCGCCTTGTTGCTCTTGAGCTGTTTGAGGGCCATCCTAATCTCATACAGGCTGTTGTCCGGAATATCTTCTGTGTAGTGTCGGGTTAATTTTGCTCTTGGATCTTTAGCCAAATCATCAACAGGCTTAGCTACTGAGGTATATAACTGTCCGTAGAACCTTTCGATCTCCCTCAATACCTCTGTCTTAGTAGACACTACACTACCGTCTTGCGTCTTCAGCTTCGTCAACTGGCTCTGCCCAATAGACAAGTCTCTTGCGAACCCTTTAGAGCCCTTATTTTGCTCTATCGTATCTTTAATATGGTTGGTATTAAAGACACGGACATCGTGTCGCAAGGACTTAGAGATCCGTCTATTGAGCTGCCGATATGCTTCAGCGTCCTCGGAAGTCTGTTACGTCAATGAGCGTCGTTCTGCCATAAGGTCGTGGGTGTGTTCTGATAGTTTTTGAGGTCTATCTTTACGGCGTGGCCTGAAGAAGACTTCCCCTACCTTGTAGACAGTTTCTACCAACCTGTTGTTGACCTCGTCCACAGAAACGCAATCCTCCAGGCCAGAGAAGCGGTTTGCGAGCTCGAGTGGAAAGCTCTCGGGGTCTTGTATATGGGCTGCAGTAGGTCGGAGTGTGGACTTCATTAGTCGAGACGTTTCCAGTTGGACATCGATATTCAATGTGCCTTTAACCATTCTATGATCACTTCCGGTTTTCACCCTGTGAATCACGGAGACATCATTGAATATTCGTCTCTTTGTAGACATCATGAAGTCGATCTCATTCCTCGTGGAACCATCGGGACTCATCCAGGTCCATTTCCTATTTCCTATGAGGTGGCTTCTTGAAGAAGGAGTTCATCATAAATAGTTCCTCCTTCTCCAGAAAGTCGGCCAACCTCTGGCCCCTGGGATTTCTCCGCCCACAGCCAAATTGCCCCACTCTCAACTCGTCATCATCCCTCCTACCCAGTTTTGCATTAAAATCCCCCATAACAACGGTGAAGTATTTTTTGGAAGTATGTATGATGATGTCCTCATACATAACTTCCACTTCGTCGGCCGGGTGCGCTGAGGTCGGTGCGTAAACCTGTATGACCTTCAACGAGTACCTCTTTGATACTCTGAGTATCAGATTTCCGCACGAAAAAAAAAAAAAAAAAAAGGTACGCAACTCTGCTCGACACACTCGTGATACATACCACGTTGTTTACAAGGGATCCGTGAATGAGGAACTCGACACCACCCTGGGACTGTTGGTCGCCCTCCCGGTGGTAGAACAAGTTGCCAGACTTTAAGGTTGTCGTGTCCTCGCCCACTCTTCGGACCTCCGATAAACCCACTATGTCCCAATGCAGCTTGTTCATCTCCTTTTCCAGCTCAATGATCTTCTCGTCTGTCCTTAATGTGCGCGTATTATATGTCACCAGCGACAACCTACGTCGGTATTCCGTTGAGCACTTGCCTGCGGTCGTTTTGACGGTAGCACCTCGACCGGAGATTTTTAGCACCCCTGACTCCAGTGCTCGACCGACACCCGTCCACGTCAGTCTTGCAGCTGGAGCCGCCGGGCACTAGAGGCCATGCTCCTCTGTCCATCGTTATATTAGGGGGGTTTGGACCATAACCCGCCACGCTGGTCCAGTGCGTGTTGGCGGGTTGCCAGAGCCTTCTCCGTTAATCAGCAGAGTGCACCGCGGGCAGGCCAGGTTGGCTTGGGTCCCGAAGGATGTTGGTAGGGACTCCTTACACTCAGTATGGACGTCAAATAATACAAAATGTTGATATTTTAGGGTAATCTGGCGTCCGTATAAGGGTAATACGGACGCCAAATAATGTACGTTGCACATATTTTTAGTTATATAGCGTCCATATTTAAAACTCTAATAATTTCAATAAAGTTCACAATATTTAACAAAAATGACCTCTTACGAAAAGAACTTAAGTTATATCCTTATTTATACACAATATCATGTTGCACACAATTTAATCAAATGTTACAATAATCTGGCGTCCGTATTATGAAAATATGTGTGTTTTCATAATACAGACGCCAAATATTCACACTAACTATTATTTGACGTCCATATATTGCCGATATCAGGTAGGTATCGAAGATATGGACGTCAAATAATACTAATAATAATACTTTAGGGTAATCTGGCGTCCGTATAAGGGTACACAGTTTCGAAAAGGTAACAACGTACTTCAATTCACCTAGAATCGCGGTCCCGCTTTTTATCAAAGAGCATCGAACACGCAAATCTGAGCTCACTAATGATGCGACGCCCGTATACCAGGTGAAATAGCTAAATACTATGATTTATCTGAAACATAAACAATACGCACCGTACGGCAACGTCGCATCTCCAAAATTTGTGCGGACGTCAAACACGGCTATCAATGAAAGTATTCCAAAATTGACAACAGCGCTATTCATTTTGCAACGAAAATCAACGGAACTACGTAAATATTCAGTATAGCAAGATTGGAAGAAAAATGACGTCCAATTTTTTTTTCATATTTGATCATTTCGATAGTTACCGTCGCCAGTCCGCCTAGTCTCCTATTTGACGTCCGTTATATGGACGTCGAAAGCAGGTGGACGCCATATTAGATGCAGAAATGGCCATAGTGGACGTACAATAAGTAACAGGATGTATATATATATATATATATATATATATATATAAGGTGTCACAAAATTAGGTCTCTGAATTTGGTGAGATGACTTGGTATCGACAAAATATATTATGTATTTGAAACAAAAAAAAAATATCGGGTAAAAAAAATAAATGAAAAAATAAACACCACCAGCGACCAGCGTCACGTGACGCGACGAGCACACGTGACGCTGGTCGTGATTTAGGTATTTCCCACACATCCGCTTGGAGAATACTGCGAGGAGAAGGACTGCACGTCTACCACGTGCGTCACGGACTCGTTGCGTCACGTGACACTGGTCGCTGGTGGTGGTTTATTTTTTATTTTTATTCTTTTTTTATTTTTTTTCTACCAGATATTTTTTTTTGTTTCAAATACATATTTTGTCGATACCAAGTCATCTCACCAAATTCAGAGACCTAATTTTGTGACACCTTATATACAGACAAACAGTAAAATCTGGCGCTTAGGGTCATTGTAGCTTTCATAAAAAGCTCACCTATTCATGCCATGGAAAGTGAACTGCATGTACCACCAGTTTTTTTAAAGAAAACAGTATCTTGCATATAAACATATGATTAAAGCAATGTCATGTTCAAATAAAAAAAAACCTTTACTTGCCACCACCTTTAATGAACTGCGTGAACTAATAAACATCGCTTCATCTGGTGTCTTAAAAATGTTTACATACATGGGTAACAGCGATACGAATCAATAAATTCCTAAAAAGTGATCTTGAATGTATTAAACGATCAAAGAACTTTTGTGAACCTAATTATTTAATAAGCGAAGTTGTCAATGAATTTGATACTAGTTGCGGTGATTGGTGCTAAATTTATACAGATGGGTCAAATAGTGTGAATGGGTCGGGAGCCGCCACTATATACGCACTACCACTAAAATACAAACTTTAAAACTAATTTTAAGATCCTTGAAGATATTTTTGTGATGTCCGTGGAACTCATTGCAATATTTGAAGCTTTGTCCTATGCTTCCAAAAATAATTTAAATAAAATAGTATTTTTTATTGATAGTAAAAGTGCTTTACGGCATGTGGCTCGTTGTACCTCTGGTTTCAGAGGTGCATCAATAGCCTATGATATCCTTGATATATGTAACAAAAAAAAAAAAAAGAACTATGCTTATGTTGTAGTGGGTCCCAGAACTCATAGGGGTAACGAGGAGGATGAAGAACAATAATACCGTATTTACCAAACTATTGGGAACTGTATAAAAATATAAAATCTCTTGCTCCAACCAATGGAAAGATAATTTTAACGCGATATCGAAAGAAAAAGGAATATGGTATAAGACAATTCAAAGTGAGCTCCCTCGGCACCCTGGTTTGATGATAAAACTCTAAACAGTAAGTATGTGAAACTTACTCTAAGATTCCGCTCTGGGCACTTTCCATCAGCAAAGTTTGCATTACTTATGGGAAAAGTTCCTTCACCTAATTGTATTGTATGCAATCGACTTTGCTACTACTTCTTGCCCAAAACACACCTGAAAGAGAGTCAATCTTTAGGGATTTCAACCTTAATAGATTAGATGTTGGACTCTCAAATAGTATTTTGGCAAACCCAAAATCTGATATTGTCCAAGAATTATAATAATAATAATAATAAGTCAGCTATTTTTGTGCTTTAAATCAAATTAAATTTAGATAAAATCTGTTAAATATATAATCAACTACAATAGTGCAATAAACCATCAAGGGAAAAAAGTATTATAAAATTGATCCATACAACAAATATGTAAGCAAGAATATTATATCTCACAACAATTATTGACATGACAGTTTCTGTCTGTCAAAAACAAATACTGAAAATGCACAAAAATAAGTATCGATTATGATAACAAGAGCCAAGGCACGAGCAGCAGCACGCCCAACAACCCCGGACTCGTCGCTCAGCTCCGTCCCGCAGCCACCAGCCAGTTCTCTGGGTGTGACAGGGACGTCGAGCTCAAGTTCCAGCGACGAGTTTTTCTCCCCGCCGACGTCGCCAACACCTGTGCGTCGGCAGGGGAGAGGCCGGCCACCGACTGGCTTGGAGCCCCGACGCCCACCGGCTTCGAATAGGGCCCCCGCTACCGGTGGTGATGTGCACCGCATGCGATGGACTACTTCTATAAACGAAAACGTCATGTGGGCATATTTTGTGGCTACAGAGGGAGGAGTCAACCTCACTGCGTACCGTGTTCGTATGTTGCCTCTGTTTCAGGAACTTGAACCATCTATCAACGTTTCGGCACAACGCCTGTCGGATCAGGTGCGGGCCATACAACGCTGTCGCTTGTTGGATGACGCCGTACTTGAGAGACTTCGCTCAGACGTGCAGTGTAGCCTCGTCACCCCTTCTTCGTCACGACCTGTGGGTCATGCTAATACTAGTGAAACACCACAGGCTGCTCCTGATGATGAAGTAACGGATGACGGGACTATAACCGTAAGTACTCAGTACAATGATAAATTAAGGAGCGCTTTGGAGCTTGCGATTCACGAGTTTCGATCCACTTGTAGCAGTAACAGACCGCGGCTACCGCGTTTGCCTACGCATAGAAAAAACATAGCGCTAGTGTGTGCCCTAGACTCGATGTTACCAAAATATTTCGAGTCCAGTGTCGACCTTACTGATACACACTCAATTCTGTATTGTGCGGCGGTCGCGGTATGTCGAGTAGCTGGCGCGAAATTCTCAGGAACTGAGACAGCTACTGGACCTAAATCCACCGTGCCTGGCTGGCAATGCAGAATTGAGCGTCGTATCGCCGAGACTAGGGCACTCATTGGCAAGCTGTGCTGCTTCAGGTCTGGCAATACACGCCCGAGATTAATGCGCTTTGTGACTCGAGCATTTTCAGGGACTAATGTTAGTCCTCGTGAATATTTGCTACGAGTCACAGAGCGCATTGACTTCCTGAAGCAGAAAGTTTATGCGTGGGCAAACCGTATACGACGTTACAAGAAGAGAGGGGATAGATACACCTTGAATCGTTCGTTCCAAAAAGATGAGAGGTGGGTTTATAGAAGATGGGAGCAACCTAATTCAGATGTGGCTAATATGTGCCGACCCAATGCTAAAGACACCAGTTCATTCTGGCGTAGCATTTGGTCGGTGCCTGTTAGTCATACAGAGGGTGAATGGATACGGGATGTCAGGCAGTCATGTGAGTCAATACAAGCAATGGAGCCAATAGTCATTAGTGAAAATGATGTCGCCAGTGCAGTCCGTTCGTTATCAAACTGGAAATCAGCGGGACCGGACGGACTGCACAATTTCTGGCTAAAATGGCTCCACAGCTCACATGCCTGTTTGGCATCACAGTTCCAGTCATCACTCGAATTAGGATCGCTCCCAGCTTTTATGACTACAGGCATAACCCACCTACTCTACAAATCAGGTAGTACCACGGACCCCAAAAATTATAGACCAATAACCTGTTTACCAACAATATATAAACTTCTTACATCCATTCTGACGGCTAAATTGTCAGCTCACATAGAGAGTAACTCTATAATGTCTATCTCTCAGAATGGATGTAGAAGTGGGGCACGTGGTACGAAGGAGCTCCTTATTTTTGACATGGCCATTAGCCAACAGGTCCGCCGTAACCGAAAGAATCTGACGACATGCTGGATTGACTACAAGAAAGCCTACGACTCCGTGCCACATACATGGCTGTTGAGGGTGCTGGAGTTGTATAAAATTGATACAACTCTATGCACCTTCTTAAAGGAATGTATGAGGCAATGGAGGACGGTTCTTCTTTCTCCAGGGTGTGGTCAGGTCCTGGGGGATGGTGTACCGATAAAGATCGAGAGGGGTATATTCCAGGGTGATAGCCTGAGTCCGTTATGGTTTTGCCTAGCACTGAATCCTCTCAGTACAATACTGGAGAATTCAGGACTAGGCTATCAGTTGCGGAGAGGAGGTCGAGTTATATCCCATCTTCTTTACATGGATGACTTGAAATTATTTGCCCCCACCGACTCCCAGCTGGTAGAATTACTTAAGGTAACTGAAGCCTTTAGTAATTCTATCAGAATGGAGTTTGGTGTAGACAAATGTGCAGTCATGCATGTTAAGAAGGGTGGGGTTGTGGAATCTGAAAGAATTGAACTTTCAGATTCTACACAACTAAAATCTCTCTCGGCAACTGAAACCTATAAATATCTTGGTATGTCACAAGCGCTAGGTATTACTGAGACTGCCATGAAACAGACGTTGCGGGATCGTTTCTTTGGGCGCCTGAAAAAAGTACTTCAGAGTCTTTTATCGGGCGGTAACAAAGTGCGAGCCTACAACGGCTGGGTCATGCCAGTCTTAGTATACTCCTTTGGCATACTAAGATGGACTCAGACCGAATTAGATGCCCTGGATAGGAAAGTCCGTACGTTGCTAACTGCAAATCGTATGCACCACCCACGCTCGTCAGTAATGAGGTAGTATATCCCACGGAAATGTGGGGGTCGTGGTTTTTTAAACGCCAAGACTCTCCACAACCGTGAGATATGCAACCTTAGGGAATATTTCCTACACGTTGACGTGGGTGTGCACCGAGATGTAGTGGCAATAGACAATGGACTAACCCCTCTCGCTCTGGCAAAAGAGAACTGGCACAAACCGGTAATACTTAGCATCGCTGATCGCAAGGAAATATGGAAGAGTAAAGAGCTGCATGGACGTTTTTATCGGGCCTTAAATGGGCCCGACGTAGATATAAAAGCATCAGTGTTCTGGCTACGCTTCGGTGATCTCTTTGGAGAAACCGAAGGTTTTGTCTGTGCAATTACAGATGAAGTTGTCATGACGAATAATTATCGGAGGTATATCCTTAAGGACGGCACGATTGACATATGTCGGGCGTGTCACCGTCCCGGAGAATCCCTAAGACATATTATCTCTGGTTGTTCTCGTCTTGCCAACGGAGAATATTTGCATAGACACAACCAAGTGGCCAGAATCGTTCATCAACAACTTGCTCTAAAGTATGATCTTGTAGATTCGGAGGTACCGTATTACAGGTATGTGCCCGACCCAGTTCTTGAAAATGGTCGTGTCACATTGTACTGGGATCGATCAATCATCACTGACAGGACTATTGTAGCCAATAAGCCTGATATAGTGGTGATTGATCGATCAGAGCGTCTCGCAATAATTGTTGACATCACCATCCCCCATGATGACAATCTCGTGAAAGCCGAAAAAGACAAACAAATAAAATATTTGGACTTGGCTCACGAGATTGTCGACATGTGGGATGTGGATTCAGCAATTATTGTTCCGATAGTCGTATCGGTTCACGGACTGATTGCCAAGAGCCTCGATAAACATCTCCAGAGGCTCGCGTTAGGCAGTTGGGTCAAGGGCTTGATGCAGAAGGCAGTGCTCCTCGATACGGCACGTATTGTGAGGAGGTTCCTCTCCCTGGAGCCCTAACCACCAGTAGCTTGGTCCCTGTACCCGATGCCGGTGGGCCACTATTTTTTATATTTTTAAATATATTTGTTTTTTATTTATATAGAATGTATTTAAAAATATAATTTATATGTATTTTAATTGTAATAAAGAGAATAATAATAATAATAATCATTTATTTCAGGCAATATTTACATAACGATCTTAAATATGTAAACAGAGGCCCATATAATAGATACCTTACAACTAACATACATATTTGTATATTTCAAGCACAATGGCTCATACATAAATACCTTACAGACTAACATACATATAATTATAAAATTCCTATAACTAATTCACACGAAATGACGGCGTCGTGTTGCGCTTCGTGGTGTCTTGTAGCTGCCCTCGAAATCGGCGGTACATGACACCCTTCGGCCAAAACTCTTTTTTGAGGAAGTTCGCAAGGTGATGTGTCGGAACCCGTACCACGAACGACTTGAAATTGGTGCTGTGGCGGGACTCTAGCCTCTCGACCCTCAAAGTCCAGTTGGTCTTCGTCCTGATGTACTGCACCACATCTTCAACTGTCGTGGAGTAGTGTAATCGGGACACGTACAGCTGCGTCGAAGGTGTTGCAGGACGCAGTAACATATTGGGTCCTGCTAACGCAGTACCGCATAGATTACGACAAGGAGGCTTCTTTGTCTTCTTCTTCTCTACCTTTATGTAGCCATCCTTGTCACACGAGCCCTTGTTTGGACCCAGCTGTTTCACATCGTTGTGGTCTGATGCACAGCTTCGCTTTGACCCTATCTCATTACCTGCTTGACGTTTTGTTTGCGTCATAGCAGGCTTGTGTGAGGCAACCATAGCAGCGTAGGCACGAGGTGTCGACGTACGTACGTGAGTCGTTGTTCGGACGGGTGTCAAAACAGCGTCGGCAATTGAACACTTTGCAGGGCACGCATTTTCGGCGACGGGTGACGTAGTGCAACTCGCCGACTCGAAACTGCAGATGGATGCATTTTGTGCCCCGCGACGTTTGTTTACGTTAGAGGCATCGGGCGACCTACTTGTCGAAACAGCATTGCGTAACAACTCTACCTCGGCACGTAGTTCGCCTATGGTGTTGTTTGACGCCTCCATCTTGGACTGCACCTCGACCAGGCTCGCTTTCAGAGTTGTGATGTCCTTAAGCAGCCTGGTGACATCAACGTGATCGAACGTGACAGGGGGTAGCTTATGTAGCTCCTTCGCCACGAAAACAGGCACGTCGTCTGGGTCGGTGTTCTTCAGGATGGTGATGATGTCCTGGACACTCTTTTCGCCTCCATCCCTCCGTCGGGACGGCATCTGGTCTAATTTCCCGAGGGCCTGGAACAGTAAACGCTTGCCACTGCATATCTCCTGTTCCTTGAAGTTGGATGTGCAGATCTGCAGAATGCTGACTTCGTCCATGTAGTCGATGGCATGGTTGATAAACGCCAACAACTCGTTAGGTATGAGGGGTTTCGCACTCATGTCTATGTTACTGCGACGGCCAGAGCCGCGCAATACGCGAATAAAATATTCGTTTCGAGCAGCGCAGACACGTCCGTACTCGACCGCGCTGTAAACTACTGACTCTCTCCCATAGTCATATTATAGGTATAATATGATAATAACATCAAGGTCTACTTGTGTTGCTGTTAATTATTTAGTATAAGGTACTACGGAGTTGACTTTGCCCATGTGGGCAGAAACTCCTTAAATTAAAGATTTAAAAAAAAACATCTTCGGAATTCAATCAGCTAGCGTTTGAGTTTCATAGTTCCGTCTTAACTATGAATTTTTCAAATTTATAATGAAACTAAGAATGATTGTAGTAAATCCTCAAGGCAAACGTTTTCAGTTATGCGATAAAATCGTTCAACAAATTCATACAGGACGTAATTTAGTACGTGTAAATATTGAACGACAATCTGCGTAAAATATCTAATGAATACTTAACAATAAAGTATAACGTAGGATTAGTTACAAAAGGAAGCTATTTTGGTTATTTTTATTGTAATTAGTTGAACGATCCTAAAAAGGGACCACATTAGAATTATATACATAATATATTGAGTAACAAAAAGCACAATACATTTGGCACACATTTTTTATCGAAGTTATCGCCTAATTCACACACATTACACATATAGAAATCAATCAACTGAATTCAAAACCAGCTCGATTAAAATAAAATTCGAAATTAATGGTCATGAATATATTATGCAAAAAAGAATAATAAATATCATTTCTTCAGCAATTTATTTTGGCAAAACTTCGTTAAGGAAATACTATTACTTATTCGGTGGTTCTTTATACTCGTCGCTGACCTTTTAGTTCTAAAAACATCAACGTTTCACACGCGATCACGGCACATGACCTATTATTGTTACTAAAATTATCGCTCGATTGTAGGACCTTATTTTAAATTATATTTCAAAGAATAAGAATGAATAGTATTATCTGTACCGATATTGTATAAAGAACCCATAACCGAAGCCTTTATATTGGTCCAATATTTTTTATGTTACAACCAAGAGACGCAGCCGGCCTCAGCACGTGCACAAACTTGCCACCGACCGTTACATTTATCTTGTCTACCTTTGTATGTATTGTGCAAGCGTTCCTTGTACAGTACCTTTAAAATTCCATTCTTAATCTTCCCTAGCTTTGGATAAAAAATGTTTCCTCTCCTCGTGGCGGTTACGACGTTACGTGATTATGCTATCCGGATACCTTCAGTAGACAATGAAGGCATTCAACGTCTGGAGTTGGACAATGCGGAGGATCCCGTGCTACAGCGATTAGCCGGATTTATTTAACGGTTCTGATCTCAAGGATGACCTCGCAAATATCAAGGCGTAAACGTCTCCGTATATTTTAACAGACGAAGAGTTAGGGTGGAGCTTTGTGATTGTGAAATTGTTTATATCTTCTAACTGCCATTTTAGTTGAACTGAACAAGAAAGAAACAAGTGACTTGAATCCAAAAAAACTTCTTGGTGATTTTTGCATTTATTGAGTTAGCATTAAGATATTTTATTCATTTATAATTAGGACCAAATTGGTAAGCGTAAATAGCGCTCGCTGTGATAATACATACTGACGAAGTGCATTTATGTCTATATTACTGAAACGGCGTGCTATCCTTTGATCTAGGGTGGCAGGAGCCTCCAGGAGGAGTCTCTTCTTTCGTCTTCTTTCAAAAGTTGTAGGTAAAAAGAGTTAACAAAAAATAAAATGTAATTTTTGTTATTATCGCGTAGACTCCTATTGCAAAAACATCAGTGATATAAATTTCGTTCCGTTCTCGTGTCACTTTCACACACGTAAGTATATTATACAGCTATAGGGGAGCAATTATGTTCAAAAACGATTAACGTAAGTGGTTTGGCACGCGCTCCGCCCGCATGTGACGTACGATGGCACATGTCGCGTTGTGACGTAACAGCTCCTATCTCGCGAGTTCCGACTACCCTCAGTTCCTAAAATCAAAGTCGTGTACTACATGAAACATGACGCCTGAAACCTAACATAGGTTACACAACTTGCTAACGGAGGCGTTGTCGATGCACGAGTTACTTAAGCAGGTAGGTACTTGATGATTACGTAGAAGAGGACAGAAAACGAAATGTTAATATTCTAATAACATTAACATTATAGTTAAATAGTTTGTTAGTCAATTAATTTCCGAATAATGCCAAGAATATACATTGAGTACATAGTTTGTGTAATCTACCGGTTAGTGCTGCGAACCCAGTCGCGACACCTGGTATAGTAGATACAGACAATTTTTTGTATCCTTAAGCATAAGGTAGGTTTATTTTTTCCTGTAAGAAAAAATACTTTTATGTATCTACTATACGGACCGTACGGAACTAAACGGTCATTAATGACTACTCCATTGAAAATAGTTTTACTGGATAATATCGTGATTTATTTTGTTTTTGTTTAAATGAGAGATATTTGTGTAAAGTAAACTTTCGATAGTACTACGGTCAGTTGGCCAGGCTTCAAACCCACTAGCAAATCTCGCTAGTCATACGCCTTGAAGGGGCGGCGGCGGCGGTCGGTAGTGTCTAACACTTCAATTGAATGTTGGATGGAAGTGAGTTGAAATCGTCGTAAGTAGATAATTATGTATCAACGTAAGCGTATCTATGCACTCATTTTTAGAAGTCAACCTTTCCGTTACCTATTTATTCTGTGTATGCACCGGGATTATCGGCAGAAAAATTATGCAATTTTTATCGTTTCACATTTTATAGCATTGTGGCTGATACTTACTAGGTATTTCAAATATAAAAGTCTTATTTCTGTTGCTTTGTCAGACATTTTGACAATTGTTAATGACAACTATTACCTAAGATGTCGGTGTAAGTTCAAATCTTCTACAATTTATTAATTTATAACTCAACTTGGGAAACAACGTATCCTTTATAATTGAAATATAATTACCTATGTTTCACACTATTTCTTTAAGTTGAACTATGTAACTTTCCTATATTCGAATCTTGTGAATTTGACAGGCTTGACTTACTTTGAGTTGGTGATTAATTTTGCAGTTTTCTTTTATTGTTCTTGTTGTTTGAAATTTCTAAACTTACCTGTCCCTGCTCTTTACCCATTGTTAGGAAGTATATATATTTTTCCTTTGCCTGATGAATATTCAGATACGCTAAAATTGGATTTAATAATGTATAGTTTAACACTACACATGGCTACAAGACGTCTAAAAACGTTTGTAAATATTTAAGTGTTAATCCACTTTAATCGTTGTCTGTAGGTACGTCCCTGAAAGTGTAGACAGATGTGTATTTTGCAACTACATTTTTCTAAGTATATTTTTTCATACCCTCTGATATCTGTGCCTACAGGTTCCCAGATTTTATGCTGAAATAAGATTTATTTGTGTCATAGGACCAAAGACAAATCTCTAGTCTTAAAAAACTAACGCGTATGTGTAGAAATACACGTATTAAGATAGCCTTCTTCTCCTCCTTTTGATTTGGCTTATACGAATTTTATGGAAGTGATTGCCTTCTGACCTCCATGAGGTTCCTATACGTGGCTCTAGCTGGCGAAAGCCTGAGCCGGAGCTCGTCTATCCATCAGCAGGTGTACCGTCTTGCAGGTGAATCCGTTTTGATCCTGTAGGTCTTGGTGGGGTACACACCCAAGCTTCAATAATCACGGCATTTAATACATTGTCATGTTATCTGACGAATATAAGTGTCATTGTGAATAAAAAAACCGTGTGAACTGGTCGCCGAGCTGTGGGTATGCGGGTAGCACGCGTTGAGACAACCCTACATTGACATTTGATTAATATTTTCTACTTTGCTTGATTATAAAACTTGCGATTTGATTTCATAAATACCCATTGATATATTATTACAGTAGAGAATGAAAATTTGCCTCTGCGATTGTGAAATAATCAAAAGGGGTACTTATCTACTTTATTTACCTTGTCCGCGACTTCATTCGCTTTAAATTCGGAATAAATCCAGTCATGTTTGCTTCTGTAGTTTCGAACTCAACATGTATCAATCATATACTAGCAGTCCCCCGCGGCTTGATCCGTGACATCCTTCAATCCCCCGTGGCACCTATTTAACCCATACCTTTTTTTTTTTTTTTTTTTTTCGTGCGGAAATCCCTTCGGATACCCCCCCGCCGGCCAGCGGGGGCGGTTATGTCGGGCTCGCACCGACTAAAACCGCACGCCGTCTCGGGTCTTCAGACGCCGGGGTGTAAGGTTACCCATAGAGCATATCCCTCGCACCCCGACTGACCCTGGGCCATCTCACCGCTAACAGCATCGCTCATCCTGTCTCCTCTGAAAGCAGAGGAGTACGGAGAGCGATGTGTTCCCGCCACGTTGGGTATTGGCCGACGATCAATGCCAACCCTATGAAGGGGTGAAGGGGAAGCCATTGACCGCCGCCCAGGGTGTACATGCCTCTAATTTATTAGTTTTACAATAATGTACGGAAATTTACTCGATTTGTTGTCATATATGCTTTCTGCTTCACTCCTCTGGTAAGTAGCGTGATGATATATAACCTGTGGCCTTCCTCAATAAATAGGCTATCCAATACGAAAAGATTATTTCATTCAAACCAGTAGGTCAGACAAAGAAACAAACAAACTCTTCAGCTTAATAATACTAGAACCTAAAACATTCTGAAATAAATTTATATAAGAATTTCTAGTTTCTTGGTCCTACCACAATATTTTCTACTTAATAGGTAATATAAATACCTAAATTTTAAAGGCAACTATTTACAAAATGCAATTATTTCATATATGGATGTAATTAAGGGGCTTTAATGAATGTGCCAAATTTCATATATGGATGTAATTAAGGGGCTTTAATGAATGTGCCAAATTTCATATATGGATGTAATTAAGGGGCTTTAATGAATGTGCCAAATTTCATATATGGATGTAATTAAGGGGCTTTAATGAATGTGCCAAATTTCATATATGTAGTAGAACAGTAATGGTTTTCGAGTTGTGAAGGGGTCAGAAATAGCTCGAAATGGTTCGTGTAAATATACACATGGCTGCTGCATCATCAGTTCATTGGCAGGACACGTTACCTCGTGTCTTGATCTTTATTTGGCTGGATTCGAACGCACGGACTCGCAGATCCACTGAGCCACAGATACCGCTGAGACCTCGGTCGAAATAGAGGTTTAAATGTAACGTCGAAATAAATTCTACCGGTTCTCTAATAGTTCTCTAAATATAAGTGCGTGATGATATTAATTATATCAAAGGTTTATGAGTATCTAATCAATTATTATTTACACGTAGGTAACTCTGTAGAGTTTCGAGATTTTGATGATTTGTAGTCCGGATTTTGCCTATATACAAGTGCTACCAAACTGCACTAAAGTTCTGATGATCTGCCTAATGATAATAAAGTTATGATCAATATAGATTAAGTCGATTTTTCTCTGCTGCTCCCATCACTATATGATAGCGTGATGATATATAGTGCAATTTATGACAATACCCTAAAATAATGTTCTTGCAAAATTTCTGCTGAATCTGTTCAGCGGTTTTCCAGTGATGCTCGGAAATAGATAATAACACATACAGTCACACAGACAAAAATTATAAAAATCACATTTTCGGCATCAGTATCGCTCCTGGAACAAATCAATTAATATTTTGAAAAAATATTCAATGTATAGTTTTCAACTCATTACGATTTTATTATATGTATAGATATAGATAGTAGGTACATGTAACAGTTATAGAAAACTATTAAAATAAATATGATAATTATTCCATTTAAGCACATTTTCGACTGCTTAACTTATGTCAGCTAGGCATGGCAGGTACGTATCATGGAGGACTGGCTAGAGAGGCGACACGGGAGCCTCTCGTACCGGCCAAAGCAGGTGACCTTGAGAAGGGGTGCTTCGGGGACCACCTGTGTCTGATCAGCAAGGAGCCAACGACTGAGTGCCATCACCATGCTGAGTATGCTGACGGAGTGCCCGGCATGGGAGGCTCCAAGGCGGGCACTCCGACTGGGAGTTCTCTCACTAGGTGTCTTGCTTGATATATCATCGACGTTAGAAAACGTAGCAAAATTGTTAGTAAAAATTAAGAACATGACATGGTAATACTATTCTATTACCGTATCGGTACTGATTCCATACACATAAACCCTATCTAGGGGCGACATTTGTAGACTACATTTAAGTAATTCTGCAAGGCAAGAAAAACGTTCAGAGTGAATATAAACATAACACAACATAAACTCACGCCTATATCCCCGAAGGGGTAGGCAGAGGTGCTAGCACCCACATTTCGCCAGTTTATGTTTTAGGTCCCAATGTAATAGGTGGCGAGCCTATTGCCATTAACCGGGCACTTATAAACCTGCGATAAATACACATATAACTTCGAAAAGCATCGAAAAGTCATTGGTGTGTGCCATGGTAAAGCCTGGGATCGAACCCGAGACCTCGTCTCAGCAGTCCATTACCCATACCACTAGGCTACCGCGGTTGAGAGTGAATATTATATACACAGTAAATTCTTTATAGCCTAATAACGCAGCTAATGATGAAATAAATAATTTAATTAAATATTTCTTTGACCAACTATCAATACGGTTAGTATAGTTATTCACGCGTATCCAAAAACGGCAGATAAATCATCCGTTTGAAATACATCCGAGCGGAATAACCCGAGGGTCCTTTTCAAATTCAACCTTATTTTGGGGTACGACTGAACAGAGGTTTTTTATAGCGCGGATACAGTAATCTAGTTCAGGTGTGCTCTCGAGAATCCTCTTGAATCTGAGGTCATATACGTTTGCCGATTTTATTGCATATTGAGACGTACTATTCTTCTGATATATACTCGTCGTCCCCGTATTACGTAACGACAGCTCGTTGTTAAACTATTTGATGTAGTATAGTATAACCTACATATTTTTCGAGGCGAATGGTTTTACTAGTGTAAGTAATATAAGTCTATATGTCGGGTCATCAGACCATTCGCCTTATCACTCTCCATCGTGAAATTATCGTGTATGTATAAATGTATCTCTGGTTCACTTAGTCACACACTAGTCACACCATAGCTTGAGAACGACTTTACCGATTCCATTTTTTTGATGTTTTCTAATATTTTAAAGAAGGTTCCTTCAAAATAAAAAATTAAGGAAATTGCGCAGTAAAAGTGTTTCACGTGGGTAGAGCCGCGGGCCACAGCCAGTACTTATATGAAACAGATTTTCGTATTAACAAAAAGCTCTCTAGTGAGTGGTTCGAAGTTAGTGTTAATGTAATGAAACTTAAGTTTTATTCTTCATAAGCTCAATTTTTAATATAAATGTAAATTGCTCAAGATTAAGTTGTGAGGAGATTGGTGTAATTCATTAAATTAATTAAAAATATTCTTTACAAGTCTAGGCGCCACAGGTCATTTCGAGAACTCAAGTAATATTAAGGGCAATTAAACTCGTCTCAAAGGAAATTTAGAATTTTATGGATTCACCATTACTTTAGCTAAGTCCATAAGACAAAAACCTAGATTTATGTCTTTTTTACATAGAAAATAACTAGTAGCTTGTAAAATATAATTTAAATCGGTACGTAAACTTTTATATTGAGACAAATTCCTTTAATTAACAAATAAATATTTCACAGTGCAAAGCTTTGATGCACAAGTAAAATTTAATTTTGTTTTAAGCAGTAGCAATTATAATATTAAAATTTCTTTTTATTAGAGTTTCATGCCGCGCGGCACAATTAAAACATAAATCTGCAGTGACAAAGCTAAGTCGCAGCTAAATGTTTCATTAATTTCTCTCGTACTTTTGAATCTCCTTTACGGATAGTCGGGCCCGGTGTCCTAACGAACGTGCTACCGTGCTGTTACCGTGGCCGTGGGAAAGCGACAGAACGCACAAGGTGTATCTACAATTCACTTTTTATCGAACCAGCTGGCAGAGACTCGACCAAAATTGCACAATTTTGACGATGCAATTTAAGCAAAAACCCTTACTACTATTACAATGTAGTAATATACACAAGTTTAATATTGTTCGCATTAAATCTGTGACACGAAACATGAATAAGAAATGTGATTTTAGAATTCAAGATTCTAAAATGACATTTCGTATGGACTTTATTCTAATAGATTCCCTTAAAACCTTTTGTGTTTTGTGTGACTATCTTAATATATTGATATTATAATCGTTTCCCATTGATGAGCAGATCATCAAGGTCAAGCGATACATAATTAACATCCCATTGTATTCAATCCCCAATTTTGTAACTTTTGGGAGCGATTATTTTTAAATTCTAACACAAGAACGTCTAGTATGAATTATCATAATAAATAGGTGTTCAATATTGAAATCGAATTCGTCTTCATCTCGATATCGTTATTGTAAAGGCATTATCTGGGATCGAGAGTTCGGGATCGGAATATAAATGTTGGGATCACAGCGGGCATTTAGAGCAATATGTCAGTCGAGGACGGTCGAGGTGCTTGTCATCCGATCCTTCGGTGCAACTACTTTCCGGACAATTTCAACTGGATGATTGACAATCCTCCTGATATCCACATCATAGCAATCCGTCGACCTAAGTGTGACGAATGTTTGGCTACTGATGGCACCATTACTTGCAAACATTAAGTTCAATGACTGAACTGAATGATCTGTATGGCACAAGTGTTTTTTTTTTAAATTATTTTATTTAAAACTTAATGCACATGGGGATGTACAAAGGCAGACTTAATGTCAAAGGCATTATCTACCAGTCTACCTTGGGGTGATGCAGAGATAAATTGAAGTAAATGCTCGTATGGTTTTAATTTAACATTAATATTATGAGCTGGTACAATAAATAGCTATATGCATAATATACAACAACACACATATAAATATATATACATTGAATATAATATAATATTGTAAATATAATATTGTAGTTATAATATTGTAGTTTTTCTAAATGTTATTTAGTTCAAAGCGACTACCTGAGGTTGTAAATACTCCTAATATTAGAGGTGTTACTCGGACGTTGTGGCACTTTCCTATAATAATAATTCCCTGCTTGTAGTAAAACGGGTCGAATATCTATTTTAAATATGTCATTAGCGTCTTTTGGTGAGCTCAGGGACACTAAAATCAAGAGGAAGCGCCCTTAAACCTAATTGGTATGGAAACTGGTGTCAACCTATCATGCCACGCAAAACAATTAGGATATACCTTTTTTTTTTTTTTATCGTGCGGAAATCCCTTCGGATACCCCCCCGCCGGCCAGCGGGGGCGGTTATGTCGGGCTTGCACCGACTAAAACCGCACGCCGTCTCGGGTCTTCAGACGCCGGGGTGTAAGGTTACCCATAGAGCATATCCCTCGCACCCCGGCTGACCCTGGGCCATCTCACCACTAACAGCATCGCTCATCCTGTCTCCTCTGAAAGCAGAGGAGTACGGAGAGCGATGTGTTCCCGCCACGTTGGGTATTGGCCGACGATCAATGCCAACCCTATGAAGGGGTGAAGGGGAAGCCATTGACCGCCGCCCAGGGTGTACCGGCCGCTCCGATTCCGTTCCCCCCGGACTGCAGCGGGATCGGAATCGGAGCGACACTCGAGGAGGTTACCCAACACACACCCCAATTAGGATATACCTAATTGTTTTGCGTGGTTATCATTTTCAACAGATAACAACAGTCTTTTTTAATAAATAAATAATTACTTTCATAACATAACATAACTTCACACTTGTATCCCTGAAGAGGTAGGCAGACTGGTTTTACACACCCACGATTCGCGAGTTATGTTTACTCAACCCATTATTTTTCTATAGAATTAGATTGGTATAAAGATTATTTAAATTTATATTCCCGTAACAGTCAGTGATACAATTTGAATATAATTAATATTTTTAATATCTAATATCTACACCTAATATTCCATTATTATATATACATATACATACAGGTACACTGATTCATTCACTGCAAATTTAACTTTATAACAATCTATAATTTTAATATATTTATATCAGATTACAATTATTTATGCAGTATCTAGAAAATTGGGCCGAATTTTATTCAAAATTTGACGCTTTTATCTGCTAGAAGTGCCTCAGAGTTTTGATGATCGATCAGTCAGTGAGTAAAAAAATTAAGAAATTTTCACTAGTTATAAATCTAAAACTGCTGATTCAAATTGAATGAAATTGGGAACATACCATGTTTAAAATTGAAAATTCAGTCTTCTAGTTTTATCCACAATGACGTTTTTTTTTATATTTAGGACACGTCAATTTGACTTCACCTCGCCTGATGGTAAGCTGAAGGTAAAGTCTCAGGAAAGAGGGTCACCATTACTTACAGTTATAGAGGGTCGAAAATAGCCTGAACTGCTTCGAAAAAAGGATGGTATGGCCGTGCCGCTTTTTTGCTCGTCTTGGCGGGGGCACTACCGTGCCCCCAAATAAAAGCTGACAGTCCAATTTTTATGTGAACAAAAAAATATTATGTTGAAAAATATACCAAACAAAGCGCGTAAGAAAGGCAGTTTTCGTTTTTACATGGGAATTTGTTGCAGAGTTGAAAGATCACACGCCGTGCTTACATAATAAGCATTTTCGCACGACTAAAACAATCGATTTTCGTGCCATTGTTTTTATTTCCAGCCAGGCGTAAAATAAAACACCTCCTAATAGAAGAATGAACCCTGCGATACAGTATATAAACTACATATAATATATTATGTATGTCGTTTGCATGCGACGTCTTTGCGTAATAAAGTTGGCCTGGCCGCTTTCTGGCGCTTAATATTAAAAGGTTAAAGCTCACCTTACATCCTTGCCTGTACGCTACATAGGTACGTCCTTTGCAATCTTTCCGTTGTTGCCACGACCTGAATCCGCTTTTGTCCCGTATGAAAAGAACGGGGGCTAGAAAGCGAGTGTGTGCGTAAATAATTGAGGAGAGGCGCACCCGCCTTGTGCGAACAAGTATTAACAAAACTCATTGGAAAGTGCGCCTCGCTACTTCACGTGTTCGCCTAATGTTATGTATAGAATCCCAAATCAAGGAAACTTCTCAATGTTCTAGATTTCCTGTGAAAGTTTTCTCGTAAAAACTGATTGTAGAGTTAGTAGTCTCATGTTATTGAACTATTAAAATATATAAATAGTTATGAAAATAAACTTTATGAACATTAACAATATTTTTATAAAAATCGATTGTTTATCTAAACCGTACCTTTAGAAAAAAAATCTACTATCCGACTAATCACACTAATATTTTAAATGCAAAGTGAATGGATGCGAAGGAGGAAGTTGGATGGATGGATCGATGTTTGTTACGCAAAAACGGCGGAACGGATCTGGCTGAAATTTGGTATAGGGATAGATTATAGTCTGGAATAACACATAGGCTACCTTTTATCCCTGGAATAGGTTACCATGGGCAGCGGGAACGCGATCGGAATTCCACGCGGGCGAAGACGCGGTTTACAGCTATTAGTTCATAGTTTCTTTAGATACAATAAATCTGTTATTATTAAGATTAAGATTGACTTAAAAACGGAGGTGCATTTAATTTCATTGATCCAGTGTGACCTCTTACGCAATTTAATATAGATCAGAAGCAATGATTGATTGGTCTCTTTTTATAGTAAGTATCCATATTCAAGCTGGAATTGCGGGAACAGCTAGTGATCAATAAATTGCGCGTTATCCCTGTCATATAAAAGGATCTGTTTTAGGAAGGAATTTCCCAAAAGTGGGTTATGATAATCGGCTGGCTCCATTCCCGAAGTTCCCGTGTCTCCGTCTTGGATAAATCCTACCAATCTTTTAAACAAAATATCTAAGATTTACAATCATGAAATCTAATCTTACATGAGATTGGATGTGTGAATGGACTTGGTATGAGGTTGTAGGATAATAGATGGATGTTTAAATAATCGCAGGCACTTGTGCGATTGGTTTTGATTATTTATGTCTAATAAGTAATCGAAAACACTCTGTGGACCATTGATGTTTATATTACTACTGTGGGCATACTCGACATGCTTTTATACCCAGAACACTGGTACTGAACAATCCTATAATTTCAAAATAGGACGCTCGATGAGTTTAAGGGAAATAAGTACCAAGTTACCTTGTAACCAGCAATGAACAGTAATTAAAAATTCTTTAGATAAGTCAAATAGACAAGAGCAACAATAAGTCAACAATAGGAAAAGAGCAGGCACCGTGCACTCCTGACTTACAAGTAGTAGTAGTTATGAATTCCAAAAATTAAAAATTATTGGTATATATCCAGTCTATCCCAGCTACCTTTTTCAGGTCGTCCGTCCATCTTGCTGGGGCACGTCCTACCGTTCCGTTTACCGATTCGTGGTCTCCACTCTAGGACTCGCAAGGCGGAGGATCGGGTGCTATGGCGTAAAATGGGAGAGGCCTATGTCCAGCAGTGGACTGCAATAGGCTAATTGATTGATTGATTGTGGTATATACATGGTGCCAAATATATTATTTTTATTTTGTAGTCTGAACCGCCTATCTGTGCTAGGAAAAGCAGGACTTTATCGTCTACTAAATACACACTTACTGCGACTCTTTATGATTTTGCCCAGGTCATGGGCCTACCGCCCAAGTGTCGTCGATATCACAGCCGTCGAAATGGTGCGTTGGTCAAGGTCGACGGCCATTTTGTACCGCCCCATTGATAATCGATGCCGGCGCGGCGTAAGCATGAATGAAACGCTGTTTTTGACAGTTAAATAGCTGCCGCCTAAAAAAATTCAAATCCACGGCGTCGCTTTGAAGTGTCATTTCATTACGGCACCTCATGAGCTGTCGTTTTGAATATTATTTTCTTTTCCGACGGTTGATTACGATGCCGATTGCACCTAACACTGGGCTACTATGGCTTTTATGGGTGCGACTACCGACGAGTGGGTTCTGCCGTCCTATTGCACCTAACACTGGGCTACTATGGCTTTTATGGGGGCGACTGCCGACGAGTGGGTTCTGCCCTCCTATTGCACCTAACACTGGGCTACTATGGCTTTTATGGGGGCGACTGGGTTCTGCCCTCCTATTGCACCTAACACTGGGCTACTATGGCTTTTATGGGAGCGACTGCCGATGAGTGGGTTCTGCCCTCCTATTGCACCTAACACTGGGCTACTATGGCTTTTATGGGGGCGACTGGATTCTGCCCTCCTATTGCCCCTAACACTGGGCTACTATGGCTTTTATGGGGGCGACTGGGTTCTGCCATCCAGGTCTGTATTGGAAAACGTCCTACGCTGTACTTTACAGTCTACATTTGATACGCGGAGGTGACCCAGACGTCGGAGGTCACTGAACGACCTCCGTCCTCCATGAGTGCAGGCCTGGGGAAGCCGCCTGTCACCCTAGTAAACGCAGGCCGGGGCGGCGGCGCGATTTGCGCCCCCCCCCCTTTTCCGAGGGCAAGCCACACACACCGTGGTTGCTAAATCCGAGGGGGCCATCTCAAAACCGGAGATGGCCCTGGGTTAGTCCACACGGAAAAAAGTCTACCTTTAATACGAAGTACGAAACGGTAGGTCCCTTTCACACCTTTGTTTCATTTTTATAAAATGTACTCAATAAATTAAAAAAAAACAGTATTATAAATTTGTCAGCTATTCATATCACTTTGTCATAGAATCTTTTCGCAACAATAAACCTTTTCAGCTCGACGAAAATCTAAAGCAATACAACATAGGTGTCAGCTGTAAAATATACGAGCATTGTATTTCATAATTCTTCAGCTTATAGGTTGTTGAGTTTTATTTATATGTTCTTTGTTTGAAACTAGTAGTAAATAGAAGTTTCATCTCAGTATTTTGGTCTTTTACAACTCGATGCTTCCATTCGAACACGATTTTATAATATTTCTGTACCTTATTTGAACTATCGTCCTTCACGCAGAACTGGGAAAGAACGTTCATCAAGCATCCCGATATGTCATCCCCTGTCACTGGTTTTTGACAGTTGTTGCGCTCAGATTTAAAGAGGCGACAGATCGCTATGGCGATCGTGAGGAAAAAAAAAGAGGCGACAGTGGAGGGAATACCAAATTCATAAATAAATACGATAATGAATAAAAGTGATAATATTTTAAACTACTGATAAGTGAATCTTGCACTTTTAGGTTGTGGTCCGCTCTCCTACGCTTTCTACACCTAATGTGGCTTAGGTTAACTGTTACGGGTGCGACTGCCATCTGACCCCCCACATCGAGAGGAAAGCCTGCGCCTGAGCCACTTTCTTTAATCAGCAGGATATTCTAGCTTGTACCAAGAACAGATATTATTACGATATTATTTTAATACACATATTATATTTCATATTTATGTTTTTTTACGTATAATAATTTTAATTCAATAATTTTAATATATAATTGATTAAATAATTACCATATTATTATACATATAGTAGATTTTATTACCGTGCTTTTACCTACGGCGCGCGTCCTCACATAATTGACGCTATACGGTAACTATTTATTAATCTGTGATACGGTAAACCATTTGATTGTAAGTCTAATGTAGAATATTTTCACAATAAGTGTCTCATTGATCTTAAACCTCAAAACATTGCTGCATTTTACATGCTGCATCATAAATACGAGTAAGTGGAAACATTTGTGATACTTATTGTCGGTATTTATTGATAACTGCAACTATTCGCTTCATTAATCACTGCTAGCAAGGTTTCGAAGCAGTTTAATTTTAATTAAAGAAGGTACATACTATATTAATTCTTACAATTATGGTGAGTACAATTAGTTACAGTGACTATTACATAATTAAGTGTGTATGTAGTTAAATGTTCAAGTAGTAGTAATATTACTAGTTAAACATGCTTAGACCATGTTACAACTATAGGGACGATGACAACTACGTAGTACCTATTCAATTTGTTATATAGTATTGACAGTCAGATAGAAGGGGCAGTTCTATACGATTATAATTAGGCCTGTCCTTTTACAAGGCTACGAAACGTGGGTGATGCTGGAGAGTTACAAGCAGGAGAGCTGCGTATCACGCTGATGAAAATGTTGCTGCGGATGTTTGGAGTCACGTGTAAAGATCGCGTGAAGAACTTACGCATCTGCAGCAATCTTCATGTCCTGAACATTGCAGATAAAATACAGGAAAGTCGCTTTCACTGGTGGTCATAATCCCCCCCTCCCCTGTGGAAGGCCTTTCTTCCACGTATAAATTCTTACCCTCTCATAAAACCCATTTGCAGTATGTAATATTGCTTGGTGTCGATTAAACAAAATATAAAGTTTTGAACGGAGGCCAGGCGGAGGTTTTGACGAACTATGTGAACACTTTCTAAAATTCAAACCATAGGGTATGCTTCAATCAAGGATTTAGCCTACGTACTTTTTTTTTTTTTTTTATCGTGCGGAAATCCCTTCGGATACCCCCCCGCGTGCCAGCGGGGGCGGTTATGTCGGGCTTGAACCGACTAAAACCGCACGCCGTCTCGGGTCTACCAACCAATACCTAAAACTTAATTTAGCTTTGATACAAAAGTTTGCCAATGATTTTCAAATTTCATGTCTGAATTATTTGTTTCACGTTTCTCGTGTGTCACGTTTTTATATTAATATTCTAGGAGACGTAATTTCGTCTCAGTGTTGATCCGATATCGAAAGCGAGCTATTATATGTAATATTAGGAATATGTACACCTAAAATACATTTTTAACCGATATAATAATCGTGTTATCCAGTAATGATTTATCAGTGAACTTCCTCATAGGGCTCCCTATAATCCAATCTGAGCAGTAATTAATAATTAATAGGTTAACATTAATTCCAAAACTAATTGCTATTAATTATTATGTGTAGTAATTAATTTAAGAGTATTCTGCTACCTGATGCTACTATCATTAATGGACGATATTATTCTATTAATAGTTCTGATAGAATTTCAGGTGATATACCTATGCGTGGATATTGGAATTGTAACAATTAACGGCCTATTGCCTATATATTACTAATTGTCTAGGGATGTGTTTTCTACAGAAAGTTTGTTTTAAAATTGCAACTTCTGGGCATATTAATTAAGGCCATATTATGAAGAGTGTGAGCGATTAGCGTTCGACTGCTAAGTTAGAGATCACGGGATTGATTCCCACTCGAGGTAATTATTTATATACATGAATAAGTATATTTCGTGTATTCCATTTGTTAGATTAATCGAACAGTAGAGAATAAATTGACAAAAAGTCTGGGTATTTCTATAATATTAGATTTTTCTATAGATTAGTTTGTATTTATAATATAAAATGTATTAAAGTATGTTTATCCGCGTTCTAGAACCCATAATACAAGCTAGTTAAACTATACTTACTTTGGAACTAGGTAGCGCTATGTCCTAGAATATTTTCAAAATGCTTCGTTAAGTAAAACGTAGAAACGTTAGTAAAGGCAATTATTTTCACTGCTGAATTTCGACCTAAGAATCAGAACATAGATGGTAAACAAATGGAATAATAAATGCACGAAGGTATTACGAATTGAGAGAGAAGGAGCTGATTGTCTTTGCACGTGCATTTCCCAAGGGTCACTCGTCCCGTCTGTAACGCGGTAGGGGTGCCGAGCGGCGAGTAACTAGAGTATTGGACTCACATATGCATGCACATAACAACATACAAACCGAACAAAGGCTTTTTGTTGTAGCTTTAAGTTGATTGCGCTTACTTGGTTAAGATTTAGATCATTGATTTTATCGAAATTACATTTTTTTAGGTTATCTACACTAAAAAGATGAGAATTTGATCGACCTAGCCATCTCAATGAGATTGGTAGGCAGATCAATTTATTTTCTTTTTTAAATAAATTGTGGTCGAATTATGACGAATATGATAGACGCGACATATATCACGTTTACATTGGCGACCTCAAGTCCTTCCCTGTGCTGTGGGGTATTTTTTTCTTATCAATTTTTTTCTGCCTATCTACTGCATTTTTGTTACTTAAAGATTGAATTGATTATCTCCTTTATTGAATTTTAAACACATATAAATTATATTTTTAAATACATTCTATATATAAAAAAAACCATTATATTTAAATATATAAGAAATAGTGGCCCACCGGCATCGGGTACAGGGACCAAGCTACCGGTGGTTAGGGCTCCAGACAGAGGCATCTCCTCACAATACGTGCCGTGTCGAGGAGCACTGCCTTCTGCATCAAGCCCTTGACCCAACTGCCTAACGCGAGCCTCTGGAGATGTTTTTCGAGGCTCTTGGCAATCAGTTCGTGAACCGATACAACTATCGGAACAATAATCGCCAAATCCACACTCCACATGTCGACAACCTCGTGAGCCAATTCCAAATATTTAATTTGTTTTTCTTTTTCGGCTTTCATAAGATTCTCGTCATGTGGAATGGTGATATCGATAATTATTGCGCGGCGCTCTGACCGTTCTATCAACACTATATCAGGTTTATTAGCTACAATAGTCCTATCAGTGATGATAGATCGATCCCAGTACAACGTGATGTGCCCATTTTCGAGAACTGCGTCGGGCACATACCTATAGTACGGTACCTCTGATTCCACAAGGTTGTACTTTAGAGCAAGCTGCTGATGAACAATCCAGGCTACTTGGTTACGTCTATGCAAATACTCGCCGTTGGCAAGACGAGAACAACCAGAAATTATATGTCTAAGGGATTCTCCGGGACGGTGGCACGCCCGACATATATCAACCGTACCATCCTTTAGAATATACTTTAGAATTGATTATATTATTATAAATTTCAATTAGTCGAAAGTTGACGTGAATATTTGCAAAATGGAAGCATTAAAATAAAACTATTCTGGACCGAATTTGGTATAGTCACGGGGGTTTTAGTTTATTTAAATTTTACGTGTCCTACTTTTCCTAACACAAACTTAGTATATGATATTAGGTAAGGTCTCTCTCTGGCACTTTCAAAAGCCAAATGAGATGCAGTTGCATTTCATTTGGCTTTTGAAAATGCTTCTGGCTTTTTGAAATGTAACAGACAGCTATTCAAAATTTTGATTATTAAATGAGTGCTACTACACCGATGGGGCCCAACGGCTACAAAAGATCAAGATATAGCATAACATACAAAAACATTCAGAGAGCCTCCTTCTTTTTAAAGTTACTTAATAAAAGTTTATACGCTGTTGTTCCCATTAACATTAATTTGAATGTGTTAAATAGGACCCTCGTTGCACGTTGTCGAAAATTAGATGTCAAGTCACTTTATTTTGCACAGAACAAGAGGCATCTGAAAGCAGGGCTCGCTCTATGTTTGTTAGTTATACTAAATATTAATACTGACCGCATTATAGGTCACATTTACTGTTGAATCAGGAGTTAGTAAATAAACGGCTTTTCTTATAAATAAAATAGCTTTATGCATGGTGGCAGCCACGCTTAGGTCTACGTTGCACTCGAAATAAAAGTGCAGCATAGGTCTTACAGTAGGTATAGTAATATCAGACAGACTGTTGTTGCAAGTTTTGTTTGATTTTCTATACAGGGTGGAAGACCTGAATACCAGCCCGGGCCCTAATGCCACTAATACCTTTTCACCAATTTTGTTGGATAATAAGGAATTTTATAGATGGATTCCCTAGAGCACTCTAGAAATTCTAAATTTTTAGCAGATATGTGTTAAACTTAACTATATTAGCATTAACCTGTGATTTTTAATCGTGATTTGAAATAAGAGATCATGAGAAAGTCGGCTGTTTGCTAAATTTCGGGTAACTTTGGGACCTACAGAAATGAGCTTTCTTTGGAATTATTTGCTTTCCACACTCAGTGAGTCGAATGGACAATGCATATTACAATTATTTAAATCCATTTATAATTTTCTTCATTCATATTAATGGGAGTTGATCAGGCTGTAATTAGAAACATAAAATGTATTGCTAATCTAATTTCAGTCATGTAGGCTGGTATTTGATTTGATAACGTGTCTAGTTACAGCCGTCTCATAACAATTAGGGTTGGCACAAATTTTAAGGAATATAATATTGAGAAAAGCAAAAAAATAATGAATCTATTATAGGAATTTACAAATACAACATTACGTTTACAACTAAAATATAATTTACAACGAATTGCATTCATTAATGAATATTGAGCAAAACATATTGAGCAAAACATATTGAGCAATTCAGAGACCGTAATCTTAGCAATCCATGGATTCTCCGTGCGGGTGCCGGGTCCATCGCGTTGCTGAGTTGGGAACTCGGGACAGTGCCTGGGACTTGCGACCCAAGTGTAGGTTTAGAAGGGGCCCCTTTTGTTGATGTACATCAACACTCACCTTCACTACCCAAGTTCCCCTCCCTGCCTAACCAAATTTGATACGAACCTACTAGTGCCGCTTTAGACATTCGTCCTAGTAATGTCAGATTATAAATAAAAGAGAATTATAAAGATGTCAATAAACACGTAAAATAAACACTCCCTTTCTGGCCATAATGGGTAATTAATATAATCGGCATGGATTCATTATACCTTTTTTATAGATTATAATACGAAATCCAAAGCTCTAATGACATGCGCCTAGGCTTGACTTGTACTAGATACAAAAAAGCGGCCTAGTGCGAGGCGGACTCGCCTATGAAGGGTTCCGTAGCAGCAAGTAAAATAATAATACTTTTTTAAATTTTATGTTTGTGTTGATTGAATGAAAGGTAAATTGCGTTTTACGGTTTTTGACGTATTAAAAAAAACTATTTACTAGATCTCGTTCAAGCCAATTTTCGGTGAAAGTTTACATGGTAATGTACATCATATATTTTTATTAGTTTTATTATTTCCTTATTTTAGAAGTTACAGGGGGGGGGGGGAGGGGACACACATTTTACCACTTTGGAAGTGTCTCTCGCGCAAACAATTCAGTTTAGAGAAAAATGATATTAGAAACTTCAATATAATTTTTGGGTTTGATGAATTTTTATTAGTTTTATTATTTCCTTATTTTAGAAGTTACAGGGGGGGGGGGGAGGGGACACACATTTTACCACTTTGGAAGTGTCTCTCGCGCAAACAATTCAGTTTAGAGAAAAATGATATTAGAAACTTCAATATAATTTTTGGGTTTGATGAAAAAAAAAATTTGAGTTTCAGTTCTAAGTATGCGAAGCCCCCAAAATTTATTGTAATTTTTCTATTTTTGTATGAAAATCTTAATGCGGCTCACAGAATACATCTACTTACCAAGTTTCAACAATATAGTTCTTATAGTTTCAGAAAAAAGTGGCTGTGACATACGGACGGACAGACAGACAGACATGACGAATCTATAAGGGTTCCGTTTTTTGCCATTTGGCAACGGAACCCTAAAAAGGGTGACATTAGACACAGGGTGGCTGCCTTTAAACATAAAGGGTCATATTATTTAATTGTTTTATCAAAGTTATTGAACTCATAAAGTTCCCGAATTTATCAATTATTCATTAAAAATATATCATTGCTATACTTCTTAGAATTCACTAAGAGGCTGGTATTCAGGTCCTCCACCCTTCATCTGTTCTATAATTCAACGAAATATATAAATTGTATCTAGATTTGATTACTAATTTACAAAACTTTGTTCTATATATTTCAGGCTTGTTGTTACCTAACCTAACCTATTTACTTCCTATAATTACATATTAGTGCAGTTATCAGCCAGATATCGTCCGTCAGCACTTTCATCTCTAACCCGCATCAAAAGCAGTACTCGGTGCTAGATATCCAGCTAAGGATATACATTATAGGTATGCATATTTTGAAATAAAATTCCTTTTGGCAACCAAGTGCACAGCCGCAATTGGTACGGGTGAGCATTATGGAGCAGCAAATAAGAGAACAGTAAAGACGCTTTAAACTGAAGTTCAATTCTATTTTCACCTGGAGCTGAACTAGTAAATTTGTTCAACGGCGAACAAGTGGCGAACGTAGGATCGGATGATTCAAAAATTTTCTAGATTTTCATTTCTCAGCTTTGTTACTTTAGGATTTTTAGAATTTGCCTATTCATCATCACTTGAAAAATCATGGTAAATTAGTCTTTAACTTAATCCTGAGAGTCTTTAAGTCTAAGGTGAATAGGTTCCTACCAAACAAGAGTGTTCCATTTTCGACCATATCAGTACTTACCAACCGATGAGATTCAACCGAACCGATTAAAACACGTTCCTATTAACAATTTTAGTTCACCGACAAGTCCTTAGTAGTCCTCAAAACTCGTAGAACAACGATGAATGACCTGGATTAACACAAAAAGTATTCTAAACGTTTCCGTATGGAAATAGTTATTCATTCAACAAGAAAGTAAGCAAAGTTATCATTTGCCGGCTTTAAATCACGAACTAGCCAATTAGTCTAGAATTGAATCACGAGCGTAGCAAGTGATTCTAACATAGACTGAGCACAGTCAGTGATATAAAGGTACGAGACATCAAAATAATTTGCTCACGTGTGGAACATACAACTTTTCACCTCGACCAGTGAAAAAAGTATTTTAGGTTAAAGGCGAGGGAAACAAGACGATATTTATGATAGTTCAACGCGGCGCGGTGGGTTGTCACTTTTACTGCGTGAAAGCTCACAGCAAAATCGCGTTTTGCTGCGAGCATCAGCAAAAGTACGACGGCGTACTTTTGCTGATGCTCGCTGAAAGTCGCCCAGGGGCGTACGAATTCAATTCTAGACTACTCCATTAGTTCGTGTTTTAAAGCAAGCACTCACAGCAAAAATAACTTTGCTCACTTTTTGTTGAACAAATAACTCCTTTTTTTCTTGGACCCTATTAGTAGTAGTAGTAACGTTATATGCCTCATAATTATTTTTCTACCTATGATCCTAAACGCTAAAATTATTATTTTGTCGTTTATTCATACCATCATCCGATGAACTGCCTACATTTCGGCCACTTTGTATTCTCAGTTCCAAGGAATGAGCTTGTTGCCGTCAACTTTTCATATTCAGTATTGGAAGAAGAGTTATTTAAGTCCAAGACTATAGATGGGAACCACAGCAGAGATAAGGTTGCCCTTTTAGACTACAACACTTCGTCGTGTGTTGTAGTCACTTTTTGGTACAAGAGCTCCTCCATTTTTGAAGTCGGTTAAAATAAGAACTGACTTAACCTAACAGGCAACGAGACTATTTTATTCTCGTTTTGGGTAAAACTTCAGACAATGCACTTAACAATACAGACAACAGTATTTGCATTACAATGGGATCTCGGATATTTCAATGTAGTGTAGATATACCCAGTATCGATACATTGGTTTGTATTTATGTAAGCGTGAGAAACCAGGCGATATTGCGGGTGTAAGGCATGCACCTGGTCGCTTCCTCTGCAAATATATCGATTTGTATCCACTTTAATAGATATGAAATGAATCGTATCCGAACTGAATAAACGGAAGCAGTTTCGTATTACTTGTTAGTAAGTTGTTGTTGTTGTTATTTAAGGGTAAGTTTTGAGATTGGGTTAAGAGTATGAAGTATGAAGCTGCTTATGTTATACGAGTAGGCTATGCCCACGAGTCCATTCTCGTGAAATACAGATCTCTCTACCATAACACAAAGGAACATATTCCCAGGATAAAAAATAGATAGCCTATGTGCTCTCCAAATCCTTTCAGCCGTTTTTCGTGAAATAGTTACAAACATCCGCCCACCCATGAACGTATGGATCCAACCATTCGCATAAACTTTCACATTAATAATATTAGTAGGATTGACTTAATTACAGAGTTATGGACAAACTGAGTTAATTTAGAGCTAGTGGTGAAATGGCTATATCGAAATTGAACCGATTTAATTCAGATGGTAGGAAGTCAAAAGGTGTTTTAAGATTTCAAAGAGTACGGTAATACGCGTACTTAAAGTGTTTGAGCATATCATAAACACACAGCTCATGCGTTACCTAGAAGATCACTCATTAATTAATGACCGGCAATATGGCTTCAGACCGAAGCGGTCAACGGGTGATCTTCTGGCGTACGTCACACATCTCTGGGGTGAGGCTATGGACAGGCATGGCGAGTCATTGGCTATCAGCCTTGATATCGCCAAAGCCTTCGATAGAGTCTGGCACAGCTCGCTTCTTTCCAAGCTTCCGGCCTACGGTCTGCCTACTCGATTGTGCAATTGGGTTGCCAGCTTCCTGCATGAGCGCAGCATCCGAATTCTCTGTGACGGCCGAGCTTCAGAGTTCATGCAGGTTAATACTGGCGTGCCCCAGGGGTTCGTCCTATCACCCACTCTCTTTCTTCTGCATATCAATGACATGCTGTCTACTGGCAGCATTCATTGCTATGCGGACGATAGCACTCTGCATGGGGGATACTACGGACACCCTGCGGCCAAGCGGACTGATATTGAGGAAAATAGACGACAACTCGTCACTGAGCTCGACTAGGTCCTGACCCACATTTCATAATGGGGATCTGAGAACTTGGTCGAGTTCAATGCCAAGAAAACACAAGCGTGCGCGTTCACAGCTAAAGTATCCTCCTTCCTTCCTCTCCCAACTCTTCAGAACACACCGCTACCACTGCAAGACCACATTAACATGCTCGGAATGGACGTTCGCTGCAAACTGAACAATAAAAACTACATCGAGAGCGTCATCAAAACAGCTTCACGAAAACTCGGAGTTCTGAACAGGGTGAGACGGTTTTTCACGCCGAAGCAGTGGTGTCTTTTGTACAAGACACATATTCGCCCCTGCGTGAAATACTGCTCTCATCTCTGGGATGGCTCCGCAAAGTACTTATTAGACGCTCTCGACAGATTGCAGCGGCGTGCCATCCGTATCATTGGGAGTCCTGAGATTACCAATAGCCTAGAACCTCTGCAGCTGCGTAGAGACATTGCCTCTCTGGCTGTATTTTACCGCCTCTACCACGGCGAGTGTTCTGAGGAGCTCTTTCAACTGATCCCACCTTCTCCATTTCGATCCAGAACAACACGTGCTGGACTGCGATGCCATCCGCACACGGTGGAAACCATACAATCCCGAACTCAGCGGTTCGGTGCTTCCTTTCTTTGTCGCACGATAAAGAGCTGGAATGCTCTGCCCGCGCACGTGTTTCCTTCTTCTTACAATCCCGGGTTCTTCAAGCGGGGCGTGAAAAAGCATCTTTTGAGGCCGTCAAGGTAGGGGCTACCATTTTAGGATCGTCAGCATCTGGGATGGTGGCTCATATCTTCTGGACTTCACCCTAGCTTCTCACCATCCAGCGGGGTGCAGTCAATTGACGGAACAAATATAAAAAAAAGAACGTGATTTATTCGTTTGCATGTTACTTTAGTACTATAAAATTAAGAATATAAACAAGATATACCCTTACTAAACTATTTTGATGTTATATATAGAAAAATAAATATGACAGATAAGTAAACTATGTGTTTGAAATCTTATCTAAGTGGACAGGGTTCGTGAATAATAAACAAACTTTTTCATATTAACATGACGATAACCAGAGCGCGATATCCATCAGAATATCTGGCATCCTATCTGATTTTTTTATGTGTAAAGATAAAGATAGATAGGAAACTTAGACAAAGCGTAGTCTAATAAACCTCATTGAAATAATTTTGAATCATTTACTGCGATAACTTTATACTATCGGGATTGACGCTAAACTGGTAAAGTTAATTTTGGTATTAAGTTAAAAAAAACAGACTTAAAATAAAATTCCAATAATATTTAGTCATGTAATAAGATTTCATTATTCAACAAAGCCACACAAATAATGTCAGAAAATCATTGCACTACCACCCCCATAAAAGCCCTCATTATAATAATCAAAGCACGTTCTCAGGTTCAGCTCAAAAAGCTCTTTTGTTCAGCAGCAAAACACTTGGGGCGAGTCAATCGTGCTACGATTCCCGTTAGCTTTGTTTGACTTCGCAAATTAATGAATTACAAGTACAGTACCGTACGCAGAGTAAAGTTTCACCTTGTGCACAAGCTTTCTGAATTTTGTAGGCTTCCACTCAAAACATACGTCATACAGTGCGTCATTATTAGATTAGCAATATTTACGAATACGTTTTGAGCTTAATATGTTTCAAATTTGGATCAATATGCACTTCAAACGACGCCAACCTTTCAACTAGATATATACTACATAATATAGGATTATGACTAATTCCAAGTTTCATAGCTACATGTCATCAAATAGTAGCAGGGTTGAAGAATAGTTATAACAAATTTGTTAATTAACTATAAAAAAACATTTTGAATAGTAATACCAACAATTAAAGCAAGTTTAGGTACTTTGCGATCACTATCCCTGTGACTGTGGCTGCTGAAATGCAACTGAAACATTGCAAATAGCGTTAAGTACTTGGGTGACTCGAGTCTTTCTGGTTATTTTTTTCAGGAGGAAAGAATAAAAAGGAAAGATTGGCAAGTAAAAACCTATATACAAAATTTCGTCTAAAACTTTGATCAGTTTTCCAGATAGTAGTGTATAAATATACTGGCATAATATTATTGTAAATATAAAAATGTAGTATTGTGGGTACTTGTGGTTATATTCAAATAACTTAAGATGTATTCGTATTAACAATTACTTAATACGTGATTCTAAATGCCTTTAGATAATCATAGGTTTAGATTGAAACTCTAGAAGCTTTCTTTCAGCTTAGAACGAAAACTTTTGGTGTAAATTTTATAAAATTGGGGTAATATCAAACTGAATATCTCGCACCCGTGATCAGTTCTACAACGTTGGCTTTATGTATGTAGAGGCCTGAACTTTGTCGATTAGCTCTGAATATTGCACAAGTCCCTACGCTGCTTGCATCAACAGCTTGCATTATATATGGTTATTACGGTTACCTTATTTAGTATTAGGGAAATATCTTGTAACGGCGAATTCTCTTGCAATAAACGTTTCGAGAAACATTTACATAACAATAGCTTCTACCGTGTGAAAGTACGAACCAACCCTCTTATAATTCACATGATTATCGTGTAGGTACAATAATTCAATTTCAGTTACGATTGCGTACAATTCCCACCGGGTGAGATTTCTCCCCTTACATACAGGTAACAGATAGAGGCTAAGACGTTCGAAGGGTCGAAATCAATGCGTACAAAGAATGGGGAGCTATTGTGTGCGCTTACGCAAGGAGTCCACGTGCGAGTGCGCTCCCACGGTCGAACGGGAAGGGATTTCGGGAACGATATATAAGGGTGCGTGTACTGTAAACCAATCACTTCCAAACTGTAAGCGCTACAGTGCGATACCCCGGGGGACGGCATAGTCCTGACCCCGGAGGTCACTCAAGTTTTCAGTGAAAATTATATATCAACGTAACGTTCAAGACTAGTTATGTAAATGTAAATGTTAAATTGAAGACAAAATTGTAAACTTCACACATACAAATTGTTTATCAAACGAGCTCTATGGATAAAATAGGTAAGCATTTATTACAATTGAAGCTCCACTAGTACTTTTCTCTTTGAATTACTTTCCCTATTTACAGCGATGCTTTAGTCTTAACTATCAGGCTTTCAGTATTGCATTTAACTTCTCTTTTTACCCGGACTACCAACGAAGGGTTATATTTCTTATTGTTGTTACAAGCTTCTTTGAATTGTATTTTAATCTCTTTTTTCTCAATTGTTTTAGAATCCGAGTTGATGTAAACAACAAGAAAATGAAGATAAAGCAATTGAAATCCACGATTAAACTGTGAGATTCGTTGAACTGTATTTCAAATTTCAATTTATCAACTAAGCAAGATGACTCGACATAACAAGTTGACCATTGGTTCTACTGAAATAAAAAATGAGGCGTGCCAAAGAAAAATCCCAGGTGAATGCAAATCATAATTTATAGATTCCCCAAAGATAGGATAGGTTTAGTTAGAACTTAAGGATTTTTGTGTGATTTAGGAATGTATTTCAATTTTCATAACTTAAATATAGAATACCCATAATATTTAAAAGTACTAAGATTAACGTAAGGTTAGAATAGGGAATATCATAAAAACTTCAACAGCAAATTTTAAGAGCTTTGGCTCCAAAGCGCCTTAATGATCGGTGTTGTTGAAACTTAGTTATGTTTCATATTTTTTTGTCATCTGTTGTTCATGTTATGGTCATTTGTTATTGTTATTATAGTGTTGATTGCCAAATTAGTTGTTTACTGTTAAATTTGTATTCAAATGAAAATAAAAAAAATGACTATTTGGTTTCAGTTTATTAGCAGTAGCTATAACCGTGTTACCATTTATTCAGTTTATAGAATGCGTTATGTATAATGCTGAATAACATTTCTAACTTCTTTTCTTGAGTTGTTTTGCACTTCTGTTCTCTCGATTCACTGTCATGTTTACCTGAGCTGCCTACACTAAGAAGTTGTGTTCATGTTTATTATTTGTAATTGTTGATTTTTAGTTCATGTGTTTTAATGTGTTACTTTGAAGTTTTTGTTTTAATTTAGTTGTTTCTTTTTTTCAATAAGTTGCTCAATTCCTATTTTTGTTTTCAACAGTTCAGTTAAAATTAATTTTTAGTGTTATTTGTTTCCCTTATCATTACTATTGTGAGGTTAAATAAAATAAAAACCGTTTTAATAAAAATTTGAACATCTAAAAATAATAAAAAATATACATCGAAAATTTTAGTTAATGTGTTGTTAAATTGTTGAAGTTCACGACCTGTAACTGTTTCAAAACGTTGATTTAATTGTTATTTCTAATTGAGTTTTTGTTTCATTCTTTTTTATTGTTTCTCACGTAACACTCTAAAGTGTTTAGGTAACTTATCATTATTGATTCATCATTATTGCCTGTCTTGTTTCTCGTTGTTTGTTGATTTCATTGTTGCTTCAAGTTAAGTTTCTGTTTTATCTGTATTTTTCCTACTTTTCCATAACCCGTGAGCCAGGTATAATTGCTTTCGACTTTCAAAATATGTTTCTTGCTACTTTAAGTTATACTTTTAATTTCATGTTTTTAATTACGCAGACTTTTTTTCTGTTATATATAGTCAAGATAAGATCATTTCAAAACCGTACAACACTGTTCTAACGTTAAGTTTTTGTTTTGTTATTACTTTTTTCTTGTTATGTTACGCTAAGACCAAAATATTGTCTAAGTATGTTGTTCGTTTGACATAATCATTTGTATTCCCAAAATACTTGGTTGTTTTACTGTTATCTTTTTTTTTTGGTTTTGTTACGTAACATCTTAATTGATTTCACAGATTGCTGATTATATAGTTACACGAATGTAAAGGATATGATTAGCAATTGTGTATTATTTCTTGCTTACTTCCGAAACAATCACATTGTGCCTTATCTATGTGTCTGATATTGTTTCATCTTGTTTTATTTGTTGACTTTAATTGCCTCCTTTTAGGGTTTTGACCACTGTCGAAATCCTATTTGGACGTTTGGTTTGTTATTTATCATGTGATGCTAATTTCAAGCATATGTATTTAAAAAAAAATGTCTATGTTCTTACCTGCACATGAGTTTTTTGCATCATTTGACTCTGGCTCACCAAAATTTACAAACATGATAAATACTAAACTGTTATTAGCCTACTGATTATTTTGTCTCCTTAGTAACATCTTGATTTGGTAATAGCATACTATCGCAGGAACACTACAATATCGGTTGTTTAATTATTTAGATTTACCACACCACAGCAAATTGTTTGTTAATGTTTAATCAATTTCAATCAAATCATCCAATAGTTGTCATAAGCTGATTCACAATAAACTCTATTCACTGGGACAAAGTAGTCATTACGTGCAGTATTGTTTTACCTTATGGTATAATTTGATTGTTAATGTTTTATATTTTTAAGCGTTGAATTATTGTTAAGTTTGAATTGTGATATTATTGTTAACTGTTGATAATGGCTGTGTTTGTTAATTTTATGTTAAGTTTTCGTTTTAATCAAGAAATTGTTCATTGTTCTCTGCCGACATTAAGGCCACTTAAGCTCACCAAACCAATTGATTTTTTAAATACTGTATTATATTTTTTAGAATAAGTCCTTTTACTATTTTTTCTTCTGATGTTTGTATTAGCCGATAGATAAAACCAAAGCTTTGTATAAAATTAACAAATAGTTTAGGATAGAGATGTATGACAGTTCGTGTGTTTGTGTGTAATAATTTAATAAATCCCGAAATGACACTACCACAATCGTTTAGTCATTTTATTATTTTTAATTTTCTTTCTTATTTTTAAGTAACTACTTGGTTTCATACTAAACTGTGTATAATTTAAACACTAAAGTGGCTGGAGTGATGCTAAGTATTTTGGCATTTACAACCAAATCTGCATCGGTAACTTTCAAAGGGAATATGTGTGCAAAACATTGTTTATACAATTTAGATACTACATTTACACAAAGTAATGAAGATAGTTTCCACTAGGGAAACCAAGAAGTTTACTTGATGCAAGCGCTCAACCTAGCTTCTTCTTAATTGTGTAACTTTAGCCAGTGCCTCTTCTTGGTGTCGCAGAGTTCGTTTAACTTCAAACATACTTCTTTTGAAGCTAGTCGCTTACGTCTTCGAGAGCTTCGCGTCTCTCAGCCTGCAACACAAACAACAAACTATTAGTATGTACCTACACTTCACAGGTCACAGACTATCAGAAATAGTAAGTACTACAGAGTGAAAGTTTTAGAATACCCCTTGGGTTTTATAATATTCCATACTTTTTAAATATATCTTTTTATTAGTAATATTTGGACTAATATGTACACATCTTAAAATATATAATTTTTCAGTATCTAATCGTATACCGCTGTACTAATTCAGATGAAATTTTGTGTGGATATTTCAATGAGTTTCTGGATAGCTTGAAAATACTATTTTGGACCCGGTAGGTGGCGCTGCCCAGTTGCACAGTTTCGGTATATCACAAAATGCTTTATCAGGTAGGACGACGTTTGCCGGATTTTAAAGCGGACTTAAAATTTCAAAATATTAGTTAAATAATATTTTTATGAAATTTCATGTGTTTGTTTTTTATGTATTGTTATGGGTACGCGATAGCCCAGTGGTGTACGTAACGGACTGCCGAGACAAGGTCTCGAGTTCGATCCCCAGTCGCCCCGGTCACACACCTCTGACTTTTCGTAGTTATGTGTGTATTAAAAATGTTGATTATCGCTCGCTTAGTAATGTGTCTGGTACATGGCAATAGGCTCGCCCCTTATTACATTGGGACCTATACATAACTGGCGAATCGAGGGTGTGTAATAAACCTCTACCTACCATTTCGGGGATACAGGCGTGAAGTTATGTTTGTGTTGTGTTATGTGTTTTATTGATATTAGTAGCTAAGTGGGTAGGTTAGGTGGTAGAGGGCTATGGAGAGCGCTGTGAGCTCGGGGTTTCTTTGAAGGATGAACTTTGTAATGAAGTAATTTGAAAAAGAACGAAAGTAACCGACATAGCGCACAAAACAAGTATACTGACTAATGACCGTGGAAGCAAGCAAAACCTGGAGTAGAGACCGCGATTGGGCAAAAGTAGGACGCCCATCAGTCAGTCAGTCAGTCAGTCCCAGCTAACGTTTTCAGCCATGATGACTTGAAAACGTTAGCTGGGATAGACTGGACGTGAGAAGTGATAGATCGAGTGCTATGGCGCATATTGTAAGAAGCTTATATCCAGTAGTGGACTGTAATAGCAATAGCAAATTAATTGAGGTGGTAGAGCAAAGCTTTTATAAGTATCTGCCTGCTTGACCGGGGTACTACAGCACTCTTAATCAATATTAATGTTAAGTAGCATTAACCCCGAACTTTGTTGGGAACTTGAAAATGTCGAAAGACTTAATTTCGCGTCTACTTCTATTAGAGCCATGCTATTTAGAACAAAAATTGTATCATGGTTCCTGGATGAGGCGTAAGAATTACGGTAGATGGCTCCAGTGTCGCCCCAAGACGTATAATGTATCGAAGAATTTCGAATATCAAGCACGAGAACAGGTAGCTTAGTTGGTCAGAGTATTCCCCCTGTAACGGACTGATCGCGTGTTAAAGTTCCGTCCTAGATGTTCACTTTTACCAATTTAAACTTATAGAGAAATTTGCATACTATTGCGTAACTTTACTGTGGATTTACATTGGTTTATATACTTCTCTATGTACGGGGCCATATCAAGATTTTCGAAGCCCATACCAACCTCACCTACTAACCAGTACACTTGACTGACTTTTTAATTTTTATTACCCTCTGAACTGATAGTGAACAGCCACGTGGTAGAATATAAATACGTAGACTATAAAGGGCCACGTCATTTCTTCCCGTTTGAGTTGTATAAGGTAGGTGGTTAGGTCCCAGTGTCGCTAACAGGTTCGTCCTGTATTATATGAAATCCAAAGACTTCAATAACAAAATATAGCTGTTAATACACCGTCATCTTCGAAGGTGTGAGTACGTGTATGTAATGAAACACTAGTTTGGATGTATGGATGAATGTGTGTTATATCATGCCAAAACGGCTGTACAAATCTGGATGAAATTTGGCACAGATATAGATTGTGATCTGGAGTAATCCCAGGATTTAACGCTGCGGGCAGTATCTAGTATCTTTTACAAAAACTACAGATACCTTTTTTTCTTTTTCTTGCGGAAATCCCTTCGGATACCTACAGATACCTACAGCAAAAATAATAGTATCGTATTTTAAGCTCAATGTAGCGTAAAGGACCGAATATGAGAGGCATTTGCTCTAGCAAATAGTGACTCGACTGAGATATGAATATCTGCATGAGAAACTGAAAATATAACGGTTTTCTAAGCAAAAGCAGCGGCAAATTTCGAAATCCGAACATGGAAAATGGTTCCGTGTTAGTTTATACACACAAGTAAGTATGTAGTATAATCGAATGGTGCGTCTTAGTTTTTATTGATATCGGGCTCGAGACGCATTTGAACATTTTTCGCTATTCCTAATCGTTTCGGCTTCAGCCATCCAAGCCCAGTTGAAAAATTCACCCTGCACATAACAATGTTCTAGGGCATTCTACATAGTGCCATCTAGACCCAATGGGAACAGAATTTGGGTTGATTTGTAATGTGTACTAAAATGTGGTTCTAGGTTGAGAAAACAATATTTAACTTACATTCCATGTTCCCACAGAGTTCGGTTGCTGAGTACCTTCATTCCAAATGTAGTTAGTTAAGTCCTTAAATGAGGTTAGATCTCTATTAAGTGCTGCTCTCAATTCTATGACCGCTTTGTTACACTGCTGACTTCTCTTTAACTGATTTTCTGACCTTTCTTGAAGCGACATCAGTTTCCTCTGATCCATTTGGACTCGCCGTAATTTCGATCTCACCAGAGTCACATAATGGTCAATCTGACGTTGGTAACCATCTAATGACCAAAAGTAATTTAAATCAGCGCCTACCACCATAAATAGTGCCACGTATAAACTTAGAAATCCAATGGCAAAGATTAACAACTTCGAATCGTCGGAAGGGTCAATAATACACTCTTCTGATAATGTGATACATTTCCATAAAAATGACGCCATATCTTGCTGTGCAATGGGCAGCGCAGGCTTCATGTTGAGTTTAATTAAATTACTGAAATTTTGAAAATATGAACTTTTTTTCACGGATGACAGCCTACATCTTTCAATTGAGATGACAAAGGCTAATGTATACAATAGCAGTCTATGGACACAGTGTTGATAGATTGACATTATTGAACTTAGCAAATAAAAAATCTTATTGAGGTAGGTCTCAGGCTGGTCGATGGAGTGGATCCGAATCCAAACTGTTGTCATGTACGTATATTCTAGTTTCGCCATATAAGAATAAAAATAAAATAGAGTGTGTATCTTTTCTAGTTTTACCTATATGACACTAAACTCTATGGTCCTTGAGAGCTTGAGCATCATACGCTATGGTACGATTATAAATTTTAATAGTGATGATTGTGTGTGACTTATTTTTTATCTTTGCGGTAACGAAATTATATTACGAACACACCACGATACCTATCTTCTTTATAGAAAATTTGTTCTTCTATTAAGAAGAAATATAACGTAGGTTGTAGCTGGGTTGCTTATTAACAAAACCATAAAATCCCTGATCAGTTTTTAGTATCTAGTCGGTGTGACTAGATAAAACAAATGACGCTTTCTCGTCTTAGCAAGGTGAAATCTCAAAACAAAGAGTTATCAGTATACTCCGTCTATTTCCTGTGGGTCTTTTCTTAGAGTCACATATCTGCTTAGATAGTGCTACATCTATTGGGATACTCTATAATAGTTGATTCTTATTTTACTATGAAAACGTTTTCCGATATAGTTCAGAACATCCCGATTTTCAAATCTCTGAGAGTTGAATGGTGGAAGAATAAGAAAAATTGAAAAGAATCAGAATTTCAAACCCTTTTACGTTTAAGTGTTTTCTAAAGAAAGAATACGATACCAAAATCATCCAAGTGCAGAGAAGTGGCATCGCTCACACTGACAATAGCGAATAAAAGTGCACAATGCTGCTGGAATGCTTCACTTGAGCCAATATCGAATTCCCGTAAACCGCTCGTTGCGAGACAGTGCTCGTCTCTAGAACCAACAAAATACCAAGACTGGAGACTAAAGTCCACCGACCCGCGCCTTAAATATTTTCTGCCTTTTAACAGAGCTTCAAGCGACTCGATCTTTTGTAACATATAATATGAATATATCCCACGAATATGAATGTGTGGCCACATAATTACGTTTTAAAATGTACAATACATTCAATTGGGCAGTTTATTATGGTAAATCTAAATAATTACTAGCTGTGTCCCGCGGCTTCGCCCGTGGCATACTTCACCCCCGTGGCACCCATTTTTCCCATACATTTACGTAATTTATTAGTTGTACAATAATGTATGGAAATTTGCCCGATTTGTTAACGTTTATGATTACGGCTCCGCTCTCCTAGGCATAAGCGTGATGATATATAGCCTATAACCTTCCTCGATAAATGTGCTATCCAACACAAAAATATTTTTTCAATTCGAACCAGTAGTTCCTGAGATTAGCGCGGTCAACCAAACAAACAATTGTGTGGGGATATTGTCTTTGCCAGGCGTGCAGTAACTTTTGCTGAACTGTATAATGCTATTAGTTGTAGTAATTTTGTCACCTTTTAATGAAAAAATAAAGATATTATTATTATTATTATTTCCTTTATTAAATTTTAAACACATATAAATTATATTTTTAAATACATTCCATATATATAAAAAAAAACAAATATATTTAAAAATATAAAAAATAGTAGCCCACCGGCATCGGGTACAGGGACCAAGCTACCGGTGGTTAGGGCTCCAGACAGAGGAATCTCCTCACAATACGTGCCGTGTCGAGGAGCACTGCCTTCTGCATCAAGCCCTTGACCCAACTGCCTAACGCGAGCCTCTGGAGATGTTGTTCGAGGCTCTTCGAACCGATACAACTATCGGAACAATAATCGATGAATCCACACTCCACATGTCGACAACCTCGTGAGCCAAATCCAAATATTTAATTTGTTTTTCTTTTTCGGCTTTCACAAGATTCTCGTCATGTAGGATGGTGATATCGATAATTATTGCGCGGCGCTCTGACCGATCTATCAACACTATATCAGGTTTATTAGCTACAATAGTCCTATCAGTGATGATAGATCGATCCCAGTACAACGTGATGTGCCCATTTTCGAGAACTGCGTCGGGCACATACCTATAGTACGGTACCTCTGATTCCACAAGGTTGTACTTTAGAGCAAGCTGTTGATGAACAATCCTGGCTACTTGGTTATGTCTATGCAAATACTCGCCGTTGGTAAGACGAGAACAACCAGAAATTATATGTCTAAGGGATTCTCCGGGACGGTGGCACGCCCGACATATGTCAACCGTACCATCCCTTAAAATATACTTCCGATAGTTATTCGTCATCACAACTTCGTCCATAATTGCAAAAACAAAACCTTCGGTTTCTCCAAATAGATCACCGAAGCGAAGCCAAGACACAGATGCTAGTAAGTCTATATCAGGCCCATGGAGAGCCCGATAGAAACGTCCATGCAACTCCTTGCTCTTCCATACATCCATACGGTCATTAATACTTAATACCACAGGTTTGCGCCAGTTCTCTTTTTTCTCAGTTTCCGTTGTTCACCCCTACCACATCACGATGCATATCAGCTTCATTATGTAGGAAGTATTCCCTGAGGTAGCACACCTCACGGGTATGGAGGGATTTGGCATTTAAAAAGCCACGTCCCCCGCATTTCCGCGGTATGTACAACCTCATCACAGATGAACGCGGATGATGCATTCGGTATGCAGTAAGAAGCGTACGGACTTTCCTATCCAGCGTGTCTAATTCGGTCTGAGTCCACCTGAGTATGCCTAAGGAGTACATTAAAACCGGCATGACCCAACCGTTATAGGCGCGCACCTTATTACCGCCTGACAAAAGACTTTTAAGAACTTTTTTGAAGCGGCCAAAGAAACGTTCCTGTAACGATTGCTTCATGCTAGCTTCTGTAATGCCTAACGCCTGCGACATACCCAGGTATTTTTAGGTGTCGATTGCAGAGAGAGACCTGAGTTTTGTGGAATCTGAGAGCTCAACACCATCAGATTCCACAATCTCACCTCTTTTTACATGCATGACCGCACATTTGTCCACACCAAATTCCATCCTGATAGAGTTACTAAAGGTTTCAGTCATCTTTAATAACGCTATCAGTTGGGAATTGTTGGGGGCAAATAATTTAAGATCATCCATGTAAAGGAGGTGGGATATAACCTGACCATCTCTCCGCAATCGACAGCCTAACCCTGAACTCTCCAGCATATAACTGAGAGGGTTCAGTGCCAGGCAAAACCATAATGGACTAAGACTATCATCCTGGAATATACTCCGCTCTATCTTTATCAGGCCGCCATTCTCGCAGATCCGTCGACACCCTGGATAGCAAAGGACGGTACTCCATTGCCCCATACATGCCTTCAGGAAGGTACATAGAGTTGTATCAATTTTATACAACTCAAGCACCCTCAAGAGCCATGTATGCGGCACGGAGTCATAGGCCTTTTTATAGTCTATCCAACATGTCGCCAGGTCCTTGCGACTACGGCGTGCCTGTTGGCAAATGGCCATATCAATTATAAGGAGCTCTTTAGTGCCACGAGTCCCACTTCTACATCCATTCTGAGAGACAGACATGATAGAATTGTCGGTTAAGTGTGAGGATATTTTTACTCTCAGGATGGATGTAAGAAGCTTATAGACCGTAGGTAGACATGTAATCGGTCTATAATTTTTAGGGTCCGAAGCACTACCGGACTTGTAAAGAAGGTGGGTTACACCAGTGGTCATGAAATTGGGAATCAATCCTGATTCAAGACATGATTGGAATTGAGATGCTAAACGACCGTGTGAGCTTTTCAGCCATTTTAACCAAAAATTATGCAGTCCGTCTGGTCCCGCTGACTTCCAGTTAGGCAACTGCATCGGTTACATCCTCTTGCAGTATAGTAATCGGATCCATGATCTTAATAGGCTCACACGATCGCTCAACATCCCGCATCCAATCACCCTCTGTATGACTGACGGGCATCGACCAGATATTACGCCAGAATGTATTAGTAATATCATCACCTGGTCGATGCACGTCAGTCCCAGTCGAATCAGGGCGCTCCCAATTTCTGTAGACCCACCTTTGGTCCCTTTGGAACGTGCGATTCTGAGAATATCGTTCCACTCTTTTTATTATTATTATTATCTCTTTATTCACTTTAAAACTACTTATAAATTACATTTTTAAATACATATTAAAAAAAACATCTATTTAAAAATATAAAAAATAGTGCTCCACCGGCAGCGTGGCAGGGCCCAAAGCTACCGGCGGTCGGGGTCAGAGAGAGAGAAACCTCCGGACAATGCGTGCCGTGTCGAGGTTGTCCGCCTTCTGCATCTGACCCTTGACCCAACCATTTAACGAGAGTCTCTTGAGGTGTTGGTCGAGGCTCTTCGCTATCAGCCCGTTCGCTGAAATGACGATCTATTATTATTATTATTAATTTGTAATATTATAGTATAGATAGAAAATATTCATATTACACTATATGAAATTAGATAAAATAACATTACCTATATCAATAATGTGATATACGATCGTCATATCAAAAACAGTAGGTACCTATCTATTTATAATATAAAAATGAATCGCTGAATGTGTTGCTAAGCGCAAATCTTGGGAGCAGCGGAACCGATTACGCTAATTCTTTTTAGGGGTGCGTAGCCAAATGGCAAATAACGGAACCCTTATAGATTCGTCAAGTCTGTCTGTCTGTCCGTCCGTATGTCACAGCCACTTTTTTCCGAAACTATAAGAACTATGCTGCTGAAACTTGGTAAGTAGATGTATTCTGTGAACCGCATTAAGATTTTAACACAAAAATAGAAAAAAAGAACAATAAATTTTACTTATAACTGAAACTTTAAATATTTTTTTCGTCAAACCCATACGTTTATACCCATCTATGTATAGGTAAGTCTTCAAAAATGATATTGAGGTTTCTAATATATTTTTTTTCTAAATTGAATAATTTGCGCGAGAGACACTTACACTTACTTACACGAGATCTAGTAAGTAGTTTATTTTTAATATACGACATATCCCACACGTATGGATTTGAAGAAAAAAAGTTAACAAGGGGAACCCCCAACATTTCCTTTTTTTTCTATTTTATGAAAATCTTAATGCGGTTCACAGAATGCATCTACTTACCAAGTTTCATGACGAATCTATAAGGGTTCCGTTTTTTGCCATTTGGCAACGGAAATGAATTATAGCTTAATGAATTATAGCTTATTTCACATTTTGACTTTTATCCCCTCCCCCAGGGGACCTGGACTGAATGTCGGGATTAAAACTATCTAATAACCTTTGTCAGTATGTGAACTCAAAACATTTCGTTTGAAATTTTTTTTTTTTTTTTTTATCGTGCGGAAATCCCTTCGGATACCCCCCAGTGCCAGCGGGGGTGGTTATGTCGGGCTTGCACCGACTAAAACCGCACGCCGTCTCGGATCTTCAGACGCCGGGGTGTAAGGTTACCCATAGAGCATATCCCTCGCACCCCGGCTGACCCTGGGCCATCTCACCACTAACAGCATCGCTCATCCTGTCTCCTCTGAAAGCAGAGGAGTACGGAGAGCGATGTGTTCCCGCCACGTTGGGTATTGGCCGACGATCAATGCTAACCCTATGAAGGGGTGAAGGGGAAGCCATTGACCGCCGCCCAGGGTGTACCGGCCGCTCCGATTCCGTTCCCCCCGGACTGCAGCGGGATCGGAATCGGAGCGACACTCGAGGAGGTTACCCAACACACACCCCCGTTTGAAACCATCCTAAAGTTTCGACGTGATGCGCGGTCTCCATAGAGACCGACAGATCGATTATAGATTGCCTTCGAAACTAATTTTTAAAATATCTTCAAGGTACAGAATTGGACCTGCTACAGATTTATTATAAAGATAGATAGATATAGTCAATGGAAAACATACGAGTGAGTAAATCATTTCAATCCACAACAACAGGGCAATCTTCCATCTTTATTTCATTGAATTGTATAGTTATTTACCGAATTTGGTAATACCATATCTTTCAATTTCGTTGAATTGAAACTTGTTTGATGTTATATATGATTTTAGATTGACATGGTCATTTACATTAAAATTAGAATTATAAACGGGATATTTACCATGAGTACATCCGTGATCATGGTACTTGTAACAGTGCCGAAATATCGGATTCTCGAAAAAGATACTAAACATGGTAAATATCCCGTTTATAATTCTAATTTTAATTGTTTGATGTTTTTCCCATTTTTCATATTATTTTTTTAAACAGTACCTTATTTAATCAAATCACTTGTAGTTGTCCACATTATTTACAAGAATACAAAGAAAATCCAAGTACCGACAGTATAAATAGTCAGTTCACTTTTCACTTCGAAGCGGGGCCTCTTCACTTATTACGGCGAACCAATTTCAGGATTGAGATTTGTTTCCCATAAGTACACATGCATAAACGAGTTTATTTGTGCAGTAGAAAATTAGAGGAAAATGTCGGAACAGATAAAAAAGCATCGGGTAAAGTTTTTCTTCTAAACTTTGGTATTTGCAAACTTGCCAATATTTGATAAGAAAAGAAGTTCAGAAAGAAAATTCAAAGACTATATAGATAAATTAAGTCATGATAGAGTCAAGTTAGATTGAGTCTTGCTGAGTAATAAATTCTATACCACTGGAAGTAAATCATTTTCTTTGAAATAAAAATCAATGTACCTTTTTTTATGATTTAAGAAATTCTAAGGTATTGGCACTCGTTCAAAACTTAACTCTTTTGCCGGTGCGGCGCGGTACCACTGTCAACCTCTTACGTCAATTGTACCAAACTTGGCCCTTCTTTACAGTTATGTTTTTGTTGGGATTTTTAATAGAAACTCTTTTTATATGCAATTTCTAAAACTTGTGCTGATATTTCTTATACAAAGTTTTGTACGCCAAAGATCAGATTATATTTGGATATATGACAACTACTTAACATCACGTCTGACTTGGCCTTTTCTGGTGTATGAATTCGGTAAAACCTTACTGGCGAAAATAGATGCAACTGTCATAAAATCGCTAAAATCGTGGCTTGGACTAGCGCACTCTGCTGATTCCTCTGCTCTATTTAGGGATCAAAATAATTTTGGGATGAAACTTAAGAAACCATCGGAGCTCTATAAACATCTCAGAGTTACCAAAGCCCACATCTTTGGAAAATCCCAAGATGTCACAATCAGGGCACTCCCGAAAGATAATAACGCGTCCGAGCTTGAATCTAGACTTCTATTCCATAAACGATTTATGATAGGGGCCCAGTCGAACAGAGTGGGGTTGGGAGTACGAGAGCCAGAAAGGGACCAGGATATACTTAAGTCCTTTCTAAAACAAGACGAAAATGATAAATATCGAGTGCACGCGATGAATTTGGAAATCCAAAATGAATGGTTGACAATGGGAGAGTTCTGCATACCGATGGCCTTAAAGTGGCGCACCTTGATCTATGACTGGTCGCCGGCCCTGTTAAAATTTTATCTTAACGCCTTTCAGATGACCCTCCCAGACCAGAGTAATCTGGTAAGGTGGGGGAAGGCCACAGAAAAACAATGTTATACTTGTGGTGAGGCAATAGGGACGGCTAGACACATATTAGTAGGATGTAGGGTGCTTCTCGATAGAGGCCATTACTCACGCCGCCACGATAAGGTGCTTATCATCATACGTGAAGCAATGAGTCTGGCAGTAGCTAGAGCCCAAAAAGGATTGACTACTAACAGACGTCATATCAACTTTGTGTCTGAAGGCTCATCCATAACACCTAGGAACAAACCTTATTCAATCTTAGATACTGCCCCAGATTGTACTCTCCTAATCGACACGTATGAAAAGCACTATAAAATTCCGGAGGATGTTGGGGTTTCGTCATCTAGACCTGACATATTCCTATATTCTAAGAGGTTAAAACATGTGGTTCTTGTGGAACTTACTGTACCGTGGGAAACAAATATACCGAAGGACCACACAATAAAGAAAAATAAATACTATGATCTCACAAACGAATTAATCAAAAACGGTTACGTGGTTAATTTGTATGCAGTGGAAGTGGGAGCGAGAGGTATACCAGCAAAATCTCTCTATAACCTACTTAAAGATCTAGGCCTATCGAGAGCTACAATAAGCTCATTACTAGGACGAATGTCTAAAGCGGCACTAGTAGGTTCGTATCAAATTTGGTTAGGCAGGGAGGGGAACTTGGGTAGTGAAGGTGAGTGTTGATGTACATCAACAAAAGGGGCCCCTTCTAAACCTACACTTGGGTCGCAAGTTCCAGGCACTGTCCCGAGTTCCCAACTCAGCAACGCGATGGACCCGGCACCCGCACGGAGAATCCATGGATTGCTAAGATTACGGTCTCATACATTATAGTAATTTAAAATCTTTCGTCTATTGTTTCTTCTGGCAAAGATATACGATTTTTCGATTCTTTGGATTTTTTCCCATACTAGCGGAAGCCTGCGGCTCCACCCGCGCGGAGATTGGTTATTGTTTTTTGGTCGTATCTCCGGTTGACCAATTGCAATCAAACATTCGGCAGATTTTAAATCTAACCAAGACCTTTCTAATAGAAACCACATCAAAATCAGTTCAGTAGTTTTTGCGTCCATCGCGAACAAACACAAGAATTCAAAAAAAAATATTTATGTGTTCTGAATCATTAATTTAACATAACCCAAGTATTTTACTTAAATATTTTTTATTTTTGAAGTATTATACCCGGCATAGCCGTTTATTGGTGGCTGAACTCCTCCGTAACCACTCGCGCGATCTTGACCAAATTTACCACAGTGATAGGGTGGACAGTGAGGAGTGTTTTGAAGCGAGATGATTCATGTCCGATGTACCATTGAGGAATAATCACCGAAAAACAGTTCCATGAGCTCGCGGCCTTAGCTAAGCGCGCGAACGTAGTAAGATGTCTTATTTTCAAGTAAGAGTCCTGCTCGCTCAGCTCAAGTTATTTCAGTCGCACCCTGCACTGAATTCCTAGTTTACAATTTAATAGTAGTATAGATAGATCGATGTAAAAATGAGTTCCTGTTTCCCTTGGTCACGTCATAACTTGAGAACGACTTTAGAAATGTCATTCATGTTTTTTAAAGTTTTCTAATACTTGTAAGAAGGTTATTACGGGAAGAAAAATTAAGATCTACTAATACAAAACAAATATATGAACACATAGTAATAACTGAGAGATCAAAGTAAAAACAAATAGTAATCAATAGAATCATTCTTTATTTTGTTCAGTCCGACGAGTTCTTCTGACAAATCCCAGAGTTTTCGAGCTGTATTTTGATCTTCACTGAACTGCATAGGGCATTTTTCACGACAGTCAGAATAATACTTTCCACTCACACTTTCAACTTCAGGTGATACTGCTAAATAGATCATTGTTTGAGCTCCTTCCCAGGATGACTTAAAAAACTGCTCCTGTATTTTTTGAATGTATTGAGATGGTGATGCTTCTGTTCCCGTTGGCGATACAACAATTCCAGGATTGTAACAATTCGAAGTAACTTTTGTTCCTTCTAACCTCCTTGCTAGTTCGAGCGTCATGAAAACATTGCATAACATTGATTTTTGATATACTAGGCGATAATTGTATGTATCACTTGTTTCTTTCTCATTGTTCAGATTATCGAATTCAATTTTACCCCTTCTATGAGCCTCAGAGGATACGTTTATTATTCGACTAGGCGCAGATGATTTCAGTAACGGTAGCAACAGAGATGTTAGAAGAAAGGGTCCAAAATAGTTCGATTGCATTTGTAGACACAAACCATCGTCCGTTTTCACTTTGCCTGTCTCGTAAATCTCAGCGTTATTGATGAGAACGTCGATACGTTTCTCGGTTTTGATTATGTCATTAGCGAATCTTTTTACCGAAGCTAGTGATGCGAGATCGAGTTGTCGACAATGAACATCATTATTACCTGTAGATGCAATGATCGTATCGCGCAATCCAGTACCTTCCGTATCGACTTTGTATGCTAGTATCACTCGAGCTCCTCTCGCTGCCAAATCTTTGGCTGTCTCAAAATCAACACCACTGTTACTCCCCGTTACGATAACAACTTTCCCTACGAGATGTTTACTGCACTTGCATATTCCGGTTGTCAACTTACAATAAATTCTTATTATAATTATAAGTATTAAATTTATAATGAGTAATGTTGCTATAAAAAACATCTTGATTTAGTGACAATACTAGTTGTACTAAGTCATTACGACTAAAATAGCTTATCATTTAGATAACCTATAAAATTGCTCGATAACTGATTATATCATGAGTGTTGATCATTTAGATATGTGAAATTAAGACTACTTCGGTGGTCCAGCATTAGTAAAAGCGGCTATTGTGGGTAATTTCCCATTGCCGTGCGGGACAAAGTATTAATAGAGTTTTCTTGCAAATTCTTAGTACCAGCATGGAATTTAAAAAACGGGCCAGGTAGGCGGTAATAGGCTTGCCCCCTGACGACTGGATAAAGTACTGCCTGAGTTCAGAAAACCACAGTTAAATTAAATACCTTATTACCTTACAGAACCTTACCATTTCCCACATTCCCACATTACGGAATATTCTTATTCTCTATTTCATTGGGAATTCACAAACAACTAACGGACCGTCACAAAGTATCGTCACGCATGCAATCTCATTGTTGTGTGACGTGTTTTGGTCTCTTGCCACTTATTCGTTATAGCGATAGAAGTAATCCAGTAAATTGAGATTGGTATAATTTTCTTGGTAATAGTTTCGGGAAAACCGTAATTATAGGCGTCTTGAATTTTATACATGAATTTCATAGATGTTTTACTTACAATGGGCAAAATTGCAGCGCTTTGATGCAAACGCTATTTATAAAGAAGAGGATGGACAGAGATTGATATGGAATTCATAAGATTGAAAATGAAGTAAAGGTATGAGACTTGTAAATTACAAGTAAAAAAAAGGAAAACTATTACCTATTTGTTTGATCTTTGAAGATCCCTACATTACCTAAACGCATACTTAAAACATTATTTTGACTAATAATTACAGACAATGGTGATCTCAATTAGAGATCAAGACCAAACCCGTGACACACGACCGTAACAGAGACCTCGATACTAGTCTCTAATTAAAGAGGTGACCTTTGCCAATTATGTATAGAGTAGAAAAAAAGTAAATTTAAAAAATTATTCATTTCGTTACTATCAGTACTAGCAGTACTGATAGTAACAGCAAAAACAGTAAAAGCAATAGAGCGTTTGACTGTTAACCAGACGTCGCGGGTTCGATCCCCTCTCAGTGCAAATACTTGTATGCACGAATATGTACGAGTATATATGCATTAGTCTGGGTGTTTCGATGTAGGTATAATATTATGTATGGAATTACAAAAAAATAACCAAGTATGTTAATCCGCATTCCAGAACCAACAACAAAAGCTTGTTAAGCCATGCTTATTTTTAGTCTAAATAGCGCTATGTAGAATGTCTTACAATACTTATTTATTTATTGCTTAAATAAATAAGCGTGCATCCGCAATCTCATGCTGATCAATCAAAGGTACCTTTTTTTTTCCTGCGGAATTCCCTTCGGATACCCCCCCGCCGGCCAGCGGGGGCGGTTATGTCGGGCTTGAACTGACTAAAACCGCACGCCGTCTCGGGTCTTACGACGCCGGGGTGTAAGGTTACCCATAGAGCATATCCCTCGCACCCCGACTGACCCCGGGCCATCTCCGGTTTTGAGATGGCCCCCTTACTTGCTCTTCACTGTGCCATCTGCTAATCAGAGGGACACGTGGAAAGCTTCCGAACAGCCCTCAACAGGGCCGCCCTCGCCTCGGTCGGAGTTGGCAGTAGGCGGCAGCGTCTCTCCCGCCCTAGGAGAGAGGCGCTGCTGTCTCCGTTGCCCAGGGTGCACCGCGTGGAGGTCCCCAACCAAGCACCCCAATCAAAGGTACCTTACATAAGTTTCGTCGCGTAGCGTAAATAAGTATTTATCGATTAATAGATTGAAGGATATCTTTAATTTAACCGATAAATGTGATTCATGTTCGTGTGCAATAAAATTATACAATTATCTTTATTGGATATTTCTATTTATCAGTTTATTACATCGTTATCAATTTTAATACCTACCTATTAGGTTGGGTGTGCGCCTGCAAGTAGCAGACTCCGCATGTATGGCTATGTGTAATGTTATAACATTTTTCATAGGCGTTTCGAGGTAGGTTTAATTAATAATAATACTATTCTATGACATTCTACACAGCGCTTTCTAGACCCAAAGTAAGCATAGTTTAACTAGCTTGTGTTATGTATATTGTATAAATACTTGAAGTTACACAATAATATAAGAACTAGTATTGTTGTAAAAAGAAGAATACTGTACAGTGGAGGTTTGAAGTCATATATCTAAGTGCCTCTTTACGCACTAAATTTACTTATCTAGGTATACTCCGTACAATTATATTGTTTATAAAATGGTATTTTCAAATACGAGTAGATTTACATAATCTTATGGTACTTCGTTATAAGATAATACCTCCGCGATAAAGCGTCGACTACGTGATAGACTTATCGGAGTACTACATGCTTTCTGTAATGTACACGTTTTTTTACCCTAACCTAATTATCTATACAAATAAATAAAATCGAAGTGTCTGATTTTAATATTAAAATATCAGATTTTTGATGAATGTATACACGATACTTTGTAATAAAAATACAATTATAAATTTTTGTCTTTCTATCTGTTTGAAAGAGATAATCTCTGGAACGGCTGGGCCTATTTTGACAAAACTTTCACTAGCAGATAGGTAATGTTACAAGACGTAATATAGACTATTCTATGATTAGAAAAAGCGTTAGGGTTCCACGCAAAAAAAAGTAAACCCACAAAATTGTAAATAAAATCTGATTTACTTTGGAACGGCTGGGCCGATTTTGACGAGACTTTCACTGGCAGATAGGTAATGTTACAAGGCGTAACAGGCGTTACAACGTTTTATTTTAGAAAAAGAGTTAGGATTTATTAGGAATAGAATATTTGCACGTAAAAAAATAAAAACCAAAAATTTTGAATAAATTCTGATTTAATGATTCGTTTTACTTAATTAAGGTTTTTTAGACGTGAATATAATAATAATAATTTAGAGATTGTACAAAAAATACTTACACATATACAAGTCAAGTCAAGTCTTTTTCCCTAGACAGAGAAAACAACCTGATATCTGCTTCTATCCTCACACAATTCATAGGTTCCTCTACGATCACTAATCCCATCATGCAAGTCCACCGGTTTCAGCATAAGATTCTGCGTTGCCTCATGCGTGTCACGTATGCGAGCATCCACACGTCGTATGGATTTCTTTGCATGATTTTGAGCAAATTGTATGGATTTTTTTTTCACGATTTTGTGTAAATTATCTACACGAAATTATTTCATTATTATTTGCACAAAACAGGCGCCCGCATGTACCCACACACGTACGATACAGCGCAGGCCCTAAAAGCTTCGAAACATTTGACTAAAATAGGTCACCGGTAGTAGCTAATTTCTATAGTAAGCTCTTCTCGAGACTTTCACACCACCGGTAGTAGCTATCACTCATTATAATTACATTCATTTACGTAAATCTCTACAACATTATTAATGTACTGCAAGTAAAACTCTAATTTTATTATAATTGTAAACAAGATATCAACAAAAATCTTGACAATGTACTCGCATGTAGAGTACGAGTTACGAGTTTATTAGTCTCTTTGGCGGTAAACGCGGTGCGCGACGGCGAGCGCGCCAAGCAACCAATCATAGATATACTTATAAAACTAATCTCGGGCTGAAAGGGCTCAGGTCAGTTGCTCAGTCCTTTGTTTTTATTGGTCAGTTAGTACACTTGCCCGAATTTCTTGACGTGTGGTCAAGATTTATGTCCTTGCAACGTAATATCATAAAAGCTGCGGGCGCTGTCTCAACACGCGACTTTAAAAATTGATTACTAAGGGGCCGGACAAACAGAACGGACGCGGGCGCGGTATCCTTTCAGTGAGTTTCATACAAAATCTATAGAAGCATCGCGACACAGAACAAACAGATAAGACGGGGCGCGGGCGAGACGTGGACACTGCGAATATTCTGAAACATCACAAGAGACGAGACCTGGATAAGAAGTCGTCGCGCGGGGTGAGCAGAGGGGTTAAGGGGTGCGTCTTGGGCGCGTCTTTGCCCTACGTCCATTCTGTTTGTCTCGCGCTTAACAGGGAGCTCATACTTCTTTCTTCGGTTTTCTGTTATTTAAATTAGTTATAGTTGTGTTTCAACACGCAGCTTTAAAATTAGATTTCTAGCAGGGACCTCATAATATTTGCTTTGATTTTTAGGTATCTGAATCTACGCGAGCGCGTGGGCCGCCGCCGCCTCCGTCTGCGAGCAAGTAATGCTCGAAAAGGAGGCCGCAGAACGAGGCCGGGACAGATTTAAAACTCACCCCGCCCGACGAGCTCGCAAAAAACGCGCTGCGCTGCGCACGCGACTCAGCAGCCGGAGGTCGCTTAACGACCTCCGTCCTCCATGAGCGCAGATCTGGGGTCGCTGCAGAAGCAGATGGAGCGTCGGGGTGACAAGCGCCCCTACCCCTTTCCGGGGCAAGATGGGGACACCGTGGTTCTCAAACCCGAGAGGGCCATCTCGAAACCTGAGATGGACCTGGGTCAGTCGGGGTGCGAGGGAAATGCCTTACACTCCGGCGTTTGAGAACCCGAGACGGCGGCGGCGTGCGGTTTTAATGCCCGACATAACCTCGCCCGCTGAGTATTCGAAGGGATTTCCGCACGAAAAAAAAAGTATCTTAATCTATACAAATACATAAAATTGAAGTGTCTATTTGTAATATTTAAACACCAGGTTATAAATAAATGCTTCTGACATATAATATAACAAAAAAGCAATTTTTTTGTTCTATCTTTCTGTCTGTTTGATTTAGGTAATCTCTGGAACTGCTAGGCCGATTTTGACGGGACTTTCACTGGCAGATAGGTAATATAATAAGGCGTAATAAAGCCTTTTTTTGTTTTAGAAAAGAATTAGGATTGAGATTACTCATTCATGCTCGAACGACTGAACGGAACTGGCTGAAATTTGGTACAGGGATAGATTATAGTCTGGAGTAACATATATACTTTTTATTCAGGATCAGAATTCCATGCGGGAAAAACCGCGGGCAGCAGCTAGTGATCAATATACATTTCTTTTTGTACATTCATATTTGTGTATTCTTAAACTGCTTTCATGAAAAGGAACTCTATCTCCCCCAATAGAGAGATAGTTCTTTTTTGAAGTCAGTCTAAAAGATTGAAGTTGTGTCTATTTCAAATATACATATCGATACATATTATTTCCAGCGCCATCTAGCGCAGTCAAACTGAACTTTTATGAAAACTACCGATCCTGCATCGCAGAAGAATGTCCTCACTTTTCCTCACGCTGTTTAACATATCGGTGGTTGAAAGTTAAAGGGTGTAAGGTGATAATGATAGTTCACAAGATTTTTTTAGTATAGTTTCGTCGCTTTTCTATATAGTGTTTAATATGATGTCTTTGGGATCTGTTACCTTTGAACATCCAAAGTCGCTTGCACTCTTTTGCCTTTCAACGGTCGACATAAAACCTACTCCTCTGGGAATGATAAAAGTACTAAAAAATCCAATATTGGTTTATGTATTCCTATGTAAAAAACATTTGTCAATATTTCAGTGTTAATCAACTTTTGTCGTTGACTGAATGTTAGAATTCCTGCTAAAACCAAGAGTAGCTTAGCGCAGTTTAACGGGTAAGTATATTCTTTACAGGATGCTTATCAATCTGGTACTACTAGAAACGTGTTTGATCTTCAAAGCTCCGTAAAGTTGCGCTGTACTTTTAGAAACGGGCTATCTATGTGCCTCGTACCGTACAACTTGTATTCTTTTTAAGTTTTGAAACATTGCTGCACACACTGAAAAAAAAAACATTTATCTTTTCCTGTTCTGTGGCTGTATGTAAGGACTATTAGAGTGAAAGCTGGTAGAAATTTATGGGTGGGGCAAGACGGGGACACCGTGGTTCCCAAACCCGAGGGGGCCATCTCGAAACCGGAGATGGTTTAGGGTTAGTCGGGGTGCGAGGGATATGCTTTTGGGCAACCTTACACCCCGGCGTCTTAAGACCCGAGACGGCGTGCGGTTTTAGTCGGTTCAAGCCCGACATAACCGCCCCCGCTGTCCAGCGGGGGGGTATCCGAAGGGATTTCCGCACGAAAAAACAAAAAAAAAGGTATTTCCCATACATCCGCTTGGAGAATACTGCGAGGAGAAGAACTGCACGCCTACCACTTTCTGCGGATGCAAGAGCTCCTTACCACAGATTTTGATCCGCGGTTAAGATTTTGTAGGTGGTTAGTGGAAGATCCTACCAGAAAATTTTTGTGGCCAGACGAGTCCACTTTTACAAGAGTGGGCTTGTTTAATATTCACAATGCACACTGGTGGTGTTTTTTTTTTACTTTTTTTTTTACCCGATATTTTTTTTTTGTTTCAAATATATATTTTGTAGATACCAAGTCATCTCACCAAATTCAGAGACCTAATTTGGTGACACCTTATATATAGCGTTAAATATATAATATTCTAGGGCATATTACACAGTGCCATCTAGATGTCTAAACATAGCGTGTACTAGGGGTTCTAGAATGTCGATTAACATACAGATATTTTTTTTTTGTAAATACATAGTAACACCCAAAACACAAATAACACATACATACATACTCATGCACATAAATATTTACACAGAGCAGGTATCGAACCCGCGACCTCTGACTTAGCTGTCGAACGCTCTACAACAGCACCACACATGTTATTTTAGCAGCATTAAGATCTTTACTATTATAAATTAATAAATTAGTTGTCTGTCAATTAGAGTTATTTAGAAAAATACTTGGGTTATGTTAAATGAGCAATTCTGGACACAAAATATTTTTTTGGAATTCTTTTTTGTTTATCTGTATGTGTGTATGTTCGCGATGTACGCAAAAACTACTGAACGGATTTTGATGCGGTTTTTTCTAAGATAAGAACGATCTTGGTCAGACTTCAAATTTGTCGTATGTTTTATTGCAATTGGTTAAGTAAAATAACAATAAACATGTACTCCATGGTTAGGTAGAACCGGAGATATGACCAAAAAACCATAAACGTCCTCCGCGCGGGCAGAGCCTAGGCATCAGCTAGTTGTAATATGAAATGGTTACTGAACGTTTTCTCTATGGACATATTAAATTGAATAAAATAGATAGAATATAAATAATCATCATTATGATCTCAGCGTTGTTCCCGATTGCATCTCCGCCTACTCCTTTTGATATGGAAATGACTGCCGTCTGACTTCCAAACCCCGAGAGTAAGGCCTGTGCCAGAGCCTCAGTCTATTAATCAGCAGGTGTACTGGCTTACAGGTGAGGTTGACTTGGCCCCAAAGGGCCCTTATGCTCAGATAAAATATAAACAATTTATAACTAAGAAAATAAATGACACAGTGTAGTAGTTATACAATATTAGCTGTTGCCAGCGGTTTCACTCGCGTGGAGTCCTATTCCCGTTCCCGCTTCCCATGAGAAACTAGTCGAGGAAAAAAGTAGCCTATGTGTTATTCCAGAAGTTTACGCGAATGTCACACATTAAAATAAAACTATTTTTTGTTACGGACTATATCGCGATTTATTTGATGTTAGATACATATGTATAAATAGAAAAAAAGTAGCCTATGTGTTATTCCAGAAGTTTACGCGAATGTCACATATTGAAATAAAACTATTTTTTGTTACGGACTATATCGCGATTTATTTGATGTTAGATACATATGTATAGGGCTGTGTGTTGGGTAACCTCCTTTAGTGTCGCTCCGATTGCGATCCCGCTGCAGTCCGGGGGCAACGGAATCGGAGCGGCCGGTACACCCTGGGCGGCGGTCAATGGCTTCCCCTTCACCCCTTCATAGGGTTGGCATTGATCGTCGGCCAATACCCAACGTGGCGGGAAGACATCGCTCTCCGTACTCCTCTGCTTTCAGAGGAGACAGGATGAGCGATGCTGTTAGTGGTGAGATGGCCCAGGGTCAGCCCGGGTGCGAGGGATATGCTCTATGGGTAACCTTACACCCCGGCGTCTGAAGACCCGAGACGGCGTGCGGTTTTAGTCGGTGCAAGCCCGACATAACCGCCCCCGCTGGCCGGCGGGGGGGTATCCGAAGGGATTTCCGCACGATAAAAAAAAAAAAAAAAAAAAAACTATTTTTTGTTACGGACTATATCGCGATTTATTTGATGTTAGATACATATATATAGAAAAAAAAGTAGCCTATGTGTTATTCCAGAATAATAAATTCTATCCAGATCCGTTTAGCCGTTAGAGCCTGATTGAGTAACAAACGTCCATTATACAAACATGTTTACAAACTTTCACAAATATAATATTAGTAGGAAGGATAGTAGGATAGGATATATTTACCCATACCAAATTTCATCCAGATTCGTTCAGCCATTAGAGCGTGATTACGTAGTAACTATTTATTAATCTGTGGCGTGATCGAGTAACACACGTCCAAACATAAAAACATCTTAACAAACTTTCACATTTATAATGTTAGTAGAATATTATACCTACCTTCCAGATTCGTTGAACGCTGAAAAACCTTATATTAAGTACCCTGTGTCATGGCTTTATTATACGAACGGTAATTGCCATCAATGACTTACGAACTCAAAAGTTCACCAATAAGACTTTAACAGCCTCGTAAAACGAGGTTCTCGAAGTAAAGTCTACTGGTAGTACGACACGATTTTGTTTGATGGCTAATTAGGTAAGTAGATCCTAATTAATTTATTACAAGAGTACACACTTCAGCAAGTGATGCATTTGGTATTGGTTTTTTTATTAGCTGGTCTTAATGTAGTGAAGTAAACGAGAATGTTTACTTGGGTGCCTATAATAATTGATTTGACGAAATTGAAACAACAAACAAGCTTTTTAATATCTATCTACGCATAGAGGAGTTTTAATTGTAATCTATTAATTAGGATAAATCCTATATTTTATCTGACTACCCCATGTAAATTTCCAAGGGCGCGTGGAGACAGTCAATATATAATTGCGATCCAATATTGTGATCTGGTGTAGGGACCAATCGCGTTTGTTTGCACATGCATAATATCGCGTTTGCATATCAATTTCATTAACAGGATCGCAATATATATCTACTGTCTTCACACAGCTCAAGTCCTTTGAAAATGCATATTATCACAAAGTAACATAAAACTTAAACTGTACCTTACATAAACCATGTAGAATTTAACCAAGATTTAACCATTGTGACCAACTTCAAATTAGAAATGATCCTGCCTCACTTAAGAAAGAATCCTGAAATTCAAAATACCATCTACTAGCTGATGCCCGCGTGAATGTCGGTTATCACGACCTTTGTTGCAATTAGTTGACTAAACTCTGTAACGGGAAAATAGCCCTATATAGGCTTTCTTCGTCACGAGTTTGGCTATAAACGTCTAACCTAACCTAACATAAATTAAACCGTGAAATTAATTTACTAACCGATTTTTACTAATATACGCCGAGGTTATTTTCCTCACTGAATTAATCTAACCTAAGGTTTATGTTATATATTATCTAATGTTTTAACCTTTGAATTTTGAAATAAAATGAACTCTATCCGCATAAAATGTAGTTTTCTATATACGATGTTGATTTCAATGTCAAGTTATCATTTACGGTCGTAGATTATATCTACCAGAGAACTGAGGTTTTCTGGATCCAGATTATATAATAATGGCTGTATTTTTTTTATATTTTAATTTTTTTATGTCATGAGCTCATATATTTTGGTTGATATTAAATCAACATATTTTCCTCCCTCTCTCTCTCTTTGAAGAATAATTTAATTTTGTTATCAGTACCTCCACTAACGCTAATTATGCTTTTGTTTTGTTCAAGATTAGTATAAATACTGATTTAAGATAAGTTCATCTGCTGATCATTTATTGATTTCAGGCAGACCCCAGCCTTTATTTGCAATTGGTCCGACGAGCAGCCTTCAATGACCACACGGATTGGCCACCGATTTTTCTGTAAGTCAGTAACCCAGGCACACAAGCCAGCAGGCAGGCCGTAGGATGAAAGCTTGTTGATTAGGGTTTGGGTGCCAGACCCTGTCAAAGGCCTTAGATAATATCAAGGGCCTCTGTGAGTCTCTCGATGGCCTCACTCCAGATGTGAGTGGCACACACGAGAAGATCCCGAATAGAACGGGTCTGGCGGAAACCATATTACCGATCACTGAGGATCTCGTTCGTTTCAAGGTATGCCAGGAGCTTATAGTTTCATACTCTTACAGAGTATGGACGTTACCGAAATGTGTCTATAATTGACCGAGTCTGCTCTACTGCTCTTTGTGCTTTGCTCTCGCTACTTCCAAGCATTTGGCACTTGACCAGCCTCATAGGAGAGACGAAATTGGCGTGTCAAGACAGGAGACAATTCAGGCACACACATTCTAAGGCCTTATTCACGTCCAGATTGATCAGCACTTTGCGAACCTCCTTCTGACGGATGCTGATTTCCTTTATTATTATTATATAATAAATATTATTATTATTATTAAATATAAAATGTAATGGAAGGTTGAATCACCTTCCATTAGATTTTTTTAAATATTGTTTTTCTGGGTATACGTATAAAAACTAAATAATACAAGAACACAAGTCGATGTTAGAATCACATTAGTAGAATAACGTATTCCTAACGTCTCAATATGGAGTGTAGGTAATTATGTGCGGTTGCATTTTAAAGAATTGAATTTCCTTCTATTACATTTCAATTTGAAAAGAAGAAAGGCTCTTTCTCGATTTCAATATAAATTACCGATGAACATCTTAATGATATTGGAGAATGCTTTTATGAGACTATGCTTTACGCGTCACTTGACTTCAAAGACCCTCCAAAGTATCTATGCATTCAAATATCTAGATATGTATAAATCATTCATCCAAATGAATTTGTTAATGATTTTTTTTAGAGAACTCTTTGAGAATTTAAATGGTTGTATTTGTTCATTATATGTTTGAGTACTGTAGAGTAATAGTATTAAGACACATTGAGTAGGTAACCGAACAAAAACCGACAATATCAGCCGGAAGTAATAACGCCCAAAGAATGAAAGAGAGGCATTGGCGCTTCTATCTCCCTTTTCCCATCACAATTGTTTTATTTGCTGTTTTTTAGTATTGTCGTTAGCGTTAAGACTTTGGTCATCTATTTCAATGTTTGCCTTTATATGAAACTAGCTTTTCAGCCGATTTCGTACGGTATTCTGATCAACAGTGATCTTAAGTGATGAACTTAAGATCACTTAACTTATGTTAAGGTAATGGGGTTTTCAACCATAAAAGGTTGAAATTTCTCAAAATTCATTCTCAGCGCTTGCCTAGGCCATAAAATGAGGCCTTTTTTTTTTTAACGTGCGGAAATCCCTTCGGATACCCCCCCGCCGTCCTGCGGGGGTGGTTATGTCGTATCTCGACTAAAACCGCACGGTGTCCTCCCCAAGTGTCCGTTGCCGGGCACCCCGGGTAAGCCCTCGAAAGGATAACCCCAGGGTTGCCGGCGGACTTTGGCCGCCACCGCGGCCTCGCCTGGTGGGGTCAGGTTTTATCCCGCTTCGGTGAGTTGGCAGGCGTGTGCAGGGCACACACGACACGCCTCCGCCACGGCCTGCTTCTGTAAGGACGACGAGTCGGCCAACTGCCGTCCTCAGGCCCCGATCATGGAGGTCGTTAGTCCCGGGCGTAGATGAGTCTGCGGCGTCCTCGCCGTAGACTGCGAAACTCGGGGGGCAGGGTTCTCTCCCGCTCCCTCTCCGCCGTCTCTTTCGCGCGCATTACCTGCTCGTAGAAAGAGGCGGCGGCGTGCCACTTGCTCCCGTCGGAGACCACGGCCCTCACCATGGTCTCCAACGAGAGATAAAATGAGGCCTGTCCTAATTTTAGGTAGATACTAGAATCGGTAGTTAAACCTGCTTTGTATAAGTCGGATACCCGAAAGTGCTTTCTTCTTCATAATAAACTATATAATGAAATACATTAAAAAAACATGATACGTTTTTTTTTTAACGTGCGGAAATCCCTTCGGATACCCCCCCGCCGGCCAGCGGGGGTGGTTATGTCGTGTCTCAACTAAAACCGCACGGTGTCCTCCCGAAGTGTCCGTTGCCGGGCACCCCGGGTAAGCCCTCGAAAGGATAACCCATGTTGGGTTCGAGACTACAGAAGTAAACAAATCTTGATTTATTCCGAACTTAACGCGGACAAAGTCACGAATAACAGCTAGTACTCGTATTTACTAAAGTTCTGTGACGGTAGGTAAGGATAGTAACTTTAAAGAGAAATGCAGTTTAATTATCAAACTTTCGAAACCAGGTTTCCAGGTGTAATACCGAGGCATATCTCGTCCGTCGACTGTTAGAAATACAAGCAGAGGCAAACTCTCGAAGTAATGAGGTCGTTTGATGTCATCCGATGCGACAAATTGTATAGCAATTGGAGACATAATATCTTGCTTTGACAGTTTAGTTGAACTATTAAGTTTTGTACTTCATTAATACACTTGGTTTAGCTGTTCTCAAATGTTTTACCGTAACTGAAATTGAAAATATATTTTTTTAAACTACAAGCTTTGGGCTGGCCAACATCGCCAAGTTTAGAGCTGGATATATCTGATGTCACTTGTGTATCATGATAGGAGTATACAGGAGTTCAGATAGCATTTACTCTTCGGAAAAGCCAAATACGCTAAATTAAAATCATGTTACGTTTAAAAGAGAGTCACTTTGCCGCTTTGCCCAAGTCTTGTGTAAAGGGGCAAGAGCTTTAGCGCGTTTTCGCGGCTAAAGAACCACAATAAAGAGCCACATAATAAGCATGAAAGTCGAAAACTCCGTTGCGCAACAGGAATTGGCACTTTGACCGTGTGTTGACTATCCTAAAATATTGTAGATTAACAATGACGTATTAGGTGTTATTTCAAATTTATAAATGCATAAATTGTGTAAATATTAAAATATCATTCTATAAATAGCGATAGAATCCCTTAAAAAGAAATCTACGGTAAATTTTTTGGCATTCATGGCTCGATGCTGGATGGTTACCTGAAGCTCGCGTTCAATAGGAGAACTTTGGCCACAGGGTGTGGCGTTCCATGGCCTATAAGCCATAGAACACCACACTCTGTGGCAAGTACAAGTAATATAATAAATAAATAATAATAATAATAAATAAATATTTTACGACATTTTACACAGCGCATTCTCGACCCAAAGTAAGCATAGTTTAATTAGCTTGCGTTATGGGTTCCAGACTGCGGATAAACATACTTAAATACTTTTTTTTTTGTAAATACATACATATTATACATAGAAACACCCAGACCAATGCAAATAGACATATTCATGCATACAAATATTTGCACTGAGCGGGAATCGAACCCGCGCCCCCTGACGTAGCAGTCGAATGCACTACAGCTACGCCACAGAGACCGTCTATATATATATATATAAGTACAGCTTGATTGCACACAAGTGCTTCATAATAAACTTTTAAGTACTATATATTAGGGTATCCCTCATTTATCTATTCATTTTAGGAACGCATACCCTCTAGTTATATTTATTACACCGTTATATACTCCCAGGCCCAGTTACAGCTCATTATAACAATGGAAACCCGTAGAACATAGGAACATATCAAATACTAGCTGTTGCCCGCGGTCCCGCTCGCGTGGAATATCGTTCCCGTTTCCGCTTCCCACGGGAACCTATTCCAGGGATAAATCCTATTCCAGACTATAATCTATACCTGTAAAAAATTTCAGCCAGATATGTTGAGCCGTTAAGATGGCTTAGAGCGCGAAAAAACGTTTGATCTAGGGATATGCTATATTCCACTTAACACAGTCTCTATCTTGACTGTAAGGAAGCCACTATAAAAACGAAATATATAATATGTATATATATATATATATATATATGAGATGTATATATATATATGCCTTTGTATTTTCTTATTGATTTGAGTAAATATGATCACTTATTAACATTATTGGTTTGTTTACTATATTATATAAATTACAAAAAAAAAACTTTGAGGTCCTGTCAGTACAGGTTGTAATGTTTATAAAAAGCTGAAATATCATAAAGTATATTCTAAGTAAACTAAAATATTTAAGAGATATCCCTACAAAAACAGAAAAAACATTTCAGTCAAGGGACTATATACTTACAAAGATTTTTTATTACATACAAATAGTCACGCCTAAAGGGCTTGCCAGAAGTGTATTTCTTTTTCACTAAGATATGGAAAAGTGCGTTTTGATAGCCATAGCCTTGCCTCTGAACTTAATACATGAAATTTTTTAAAATAAATGGCATCTTGGTCAACTGAGCTCACAGCCAACTCGGTACGCGGGCTCAGTTGACCACTGCCAGTTTTTTTATATACATGTTTAGTTTATTAAATCGTGCCTTTTTAAGTATTTTTGTAGAAAAACGCATCTATATTTCATGTTTAACATCATTCATTTTGAAAGAACGTTTAAAAAATTCTTTACGTCCATGCTTTATAAGATACATATTTCGCTGATGAGTACTTAATTTAGTTATTATAGTAATTTCCTAATCGTACAGTATAATATTTTTAAATCCCATTCATTACTGTTAATAGTTAATTTGTGAAATGGTTGACCATTTTACGTATTCGCAACTATATTTATGTAAACATATCTAATGTCAGATTAACCACAGGCTGCCATTTGTCTAATGGAATGGATATCGTTATGTTTAGTGGTCCAAGTTGTTATGACGTACTGTAATGGCGATAACAACAGTGAATGCGGACTTAGTCTCTTAGGCAGTTGTCTCTCAAACTAGAAGTATCATTTGAGGGAAAACTCATAATCACTTAAAGTTTATCACTATATAAATACTATATATATATATATATATATATATATATATATATAAATTCTGTGTAATGTTTTTATTTAATAGACTTAAGGTTACCATTATTAGAGTAAGATTCCATTGTCGCCAGTACTTACTTATTTTTACAAGGATAAAATGTATGGGATAAAGTAGTGTAGGTTGTACCTTGAGTGTATGCATATTTGCTAGCTTGTATCTCGGCGGCCGTTTGTCAGTAATCAGGAGCTAAAGTTAGGTAAAAATAGTACGCAGGTCACTTAAATTTGCAGTGCTAATTTTTACGAATGTGCTAGAAAATTCATTATGAGCATTTCCAACGTTGTTCCGTCCATTGTTAGGCTCCAAAGCAAAAGCTAGAAATATTTAGAAGCAGGTAGTAGTAGTATTTGGTAGTGTTGAAGGTTCATGTCAGTTTAAATTATGTCGCTGGTTTCCTAATATTTAGTACCAACATTCAATATACGTCTATTAGTACCAATGTCAATCATTACAAATTCTTGTATTGAATCGTCTAATGTCATAAGACATTTAATGCTATGCTATGCTGACACATGACTTAATTTTTAATATAAGTGCAATGAGTAATTACTTACTTATTTACACACCTTATACTTTAAAAAAAACAGTGTACTAATACTAGCATCCTATTGGCAAAAGTCTCAACTTTGTATCATTGGAATTGTACATCTGGCACATTCTCTACGATGTGGCATTTATGCTAAGTATCTGCCTTAAAAACTCATACGATTTCGCTGTGCATCTGCTACAAACCGACATACGTCCTGCCTCTAACACGTTCCGCTCGGGACTGACTCTCCGAACGCGTCATATAGGTAGAAAACGTAGGTATTTTGAATTTTCAGGGTATAATTCAGAATTTATGTAAATTTTGATAACCGTTTTTCATTTTCCTATTAATGACCTTCATTTTGATGTCATTTTTATTTTTCCAACCTGAACACAAATCATATAAAACTGGAATGCGTTCTGGGTTAGACCAAATTCTATAGAAGAAAGTAAAAGTCAACGTGTATCTGATTGCCGAAAATATTAGTTTGAATAGCCTAGAATAACATATATATTTTTCAGAATATAGGGACTTCTCATTTTCGAAACATCTTAATTTGAAAACACCCTTCCCCAGGGACCCTCGCCATTTCGTTAACCGCGCGCCGTCCCTAAATGTTTTCTGTAAATTTGTTAGTACTAATTTATTGATACTAATCCTATTTAATATTATAAATATGACAGTTCGTAAAGCTATTTTGATGTTTCTTATTCAATCACGCTCAAACGGTTGAACCAATCTGGCTGAAATTTAATACAGGGATAGATGTGTATTCATGTGTATTCTACCGGTTGTGGAATTGTTTGTAATGATACCCACGGCTTTTTTCTACCATCGTAGACCTCAACGCCGGTATCAGGATTCATCCTTACATTATAAGACCAGGGTGCAAAAGAAATCTCGTTTAGCCGGCTTTCAGACGTTGGAACGATTTTGATAAAACCTGACGAAAAGAGGTTATTACAAGGCGCAAATTCCACTCTTTGTAGAAGACTGTGTAGGTCTGTATATTTGTTTACAACTTCCTTGGTTTAAAAGACTTTAATACAATCTGACAAATCCAAAAACATACGTTTATATATTCTAGCCTATAACTCAATTTCACCAACTGTGTTTTCCGGTTACATGTAGTAAGAGTCTGTATGTGAGTTTTACTATCAATTGGGCACTTTTCATCGGTTGTATGTTTACTATCCAAAATAAAACAGTTAATTTCTTTAAACTTCCAATTTTCATAGACAAACATACGACCAATTTCAAAAAAGAATCTTGATAAAGCAAAGCATT